>JAAALK010000287.1:29578621-30081917 GCA_019279435.1 Zizania palustris | reverse complement strand
TAGTTTAGTTTGCTATTTTTAATCTGTTAAGTATGTTTCTAGGATTTAAATTGAAATAGGTGAAATTTGAACTACAAGTGTCTAAAATAATGAACCAAAAATTATAGAAAAATCATATTCACATTTCTTATTATAGTTTAATTACTTATGCACTAAATTGATTTTTTTTTAAAAAAAATCAAGGTTGCGATACTCTATCGACAATGCGGAGCTTAATAGTTTTTTAATTCTAAAAAATCAAATTAAGTCTGGAAAACATGAGACTTATCATGGTATTATTATATGATACATAGACGCTATGATAAAAATTAAAAATGTTTTGAAATTTTTTTCATGTATGATGCTAAGAAACTCGAGATTATCTAAAGAGAAAATATGTTTTAGTGAAGGAATAAGTTAGGTTTGAAATCAATTTGATGATTAGTTTTTTGTTATTGTTTTTTATATAATCAAAATATGAAACAACTTTTTTCATGCAAAAATTTGGTATTTTTAAGCCAGTTTACTATTTTTTAATTCATTGTGTTTCCACCGTATAAATTGAAATAAGTCAAAATTGAACTACAAGTACATGAAATAATGAAACAAAATTTATATAAAATTCATATTCATATTTTTGAGTTTGTTTTTAGTTATTCTATCCTAAATTGAAAGAAAATTTGAAAATCTAAATTGCGATACTCGATCGACAACGTGTAGCTTAATTAGTTTTTAATTGTAAAAAATTCAAACGAAAACTAAAAAACATGAAACTTGTCATACTATTAAATTTGCCAAAAAATTATGTTCGTATTTTTTACTTTATTTTTAGTCCATAACCACTATAAGTTCACAAAATTTGTCAACGAAATGAATTTAAAACAAATTTAACAAAATTTGAAAAAAAATAAAAAAATATTTGCCGAATGTAACACTTGACAAATAATTTGGGTTTGTACTTTTTTTTAACAAATTTCGCACTGTTCTTCAAATATTTCCTCATCTCTCCTCCCTTCCCTCCGCCGCCGGCGTCGGTAAGCCTCGCCACGGTGCTGTCCCTCTCCTCGCCACGACGCCGGCCCGTCCCCACCCTCGCCCTGACGCCGCGTGTCGGCCCGCCCCCTCCCCGACGCGGCGCGGCACCGCGCGTCGTCCCTCTTCGTCTCGACGCTGTGGCGTCGCACCACGCCGTAGCACTGTTGTCTCACCTCTCCCACCACGTGTTCGTCGAAATGGCGTCACACGCGTGTCCTATTTTTTTATTTTTTGTTTTTCTCTTCGTCGAGTGTCTAATTTTGACACTCAGCAAACTTGTGTCATCTCTGTGAATGCACAATAAAGTTCCTTTTTTTGCCAAGTGTTCTTGGTGGCACTTGGCGAAGGTTTTGCCGAATGCTCGACTAAAAACACTCGATGAACCTTTGTTCGCCGAGGTAATGTTTACCGAGTGTAGTTCGTCGAGTATAACACTCGGTAAACCCTTCGCCGAGTACATTACTCGGTGAACCCTTCGCCGAGTGTTTTTTGGGGTTTGCCAAGTGCCAGTTGCACTCAACAAACCATTGCTTTCTGGTAGTGGCATTTTTTAAAAGAAATTAATCGATTTATAATATGGCTAGATGGTGGATGAAAAAATAACTGAACATGTTTTTTTTTTGAGACCATCGTGACCAAAGTATCAAATATATTTTTTAGAACATTCATTTTACAAATAAATGGGGTCAGTTTGCTGAATAAGAGAGCGGAAGACTTCTGCTCATGAGCTCTTCAACCCTTGTCCATCCTATCAAATTAAGATGTGCTGATACTATTGGTCCTGGTTATAGTGGCCGGATAGTTGTATAGTTTGGGTCCCAGTATGGCAGTATTGTAGTTTCTTCAGTTTTATGCTTAACTGATCTCCGTGCACAATTGTGCATAGGATGATTAATATGTTATATTATTAGAGCATGTTTCTACTCAAGAATGTATTGCATAATCAGGGACGGAGCTAGCAAAAAGTGGAGGGGTGCACTACTTAGGGTGCGTTTGGTTCTGCTTTTAAAATCTGATTCTGCTGTGAAAAAGCAGAAGCTGAACTAAACGGGTTTACCAAAACTGCTTCTGCTGTGAAAAAGCAGCTTTTTTTTAGTACAAATTTGGAAGCAGTCTGGACTCTGCTTTTCTGCTTTTGCTTTTTTGATTTTTAGTACAGATTAAATAGTATGAATTCAAGGTGTTTTAATTGATCTAACATTATTATGGTTTGTATTGCATTGCACAATTTCATGAGATAATATGTGGTTGTCGGTTATTTTATAATATGAAATATGAATTTTTTTATTTATCTAATATATTTTTTAGTTATTTAGTTGCATCAATGTTGAGTGTTTCCTATTTATATATATGTATAGGATATTATAATAATGAAAATTATGTAAGTTATAAAAAACAGTCAGCTTACACCAGTTTTTTCACAGCAGGTTCAACCAAACGACTTTTAGCTTTTTCACATCAGACAGCTCACAGCAGAACCAAACGCACCCTTAACTATTCATGAATATTCTATTTAGGCATATGTGGATCGATTTCTGGACTAGGGTACACGAGGTTAGTCTTAAGGGGTATATATATAATTAGTAGGAGGTACTAAACATTGATATCTTTTCTGTACATGGGTGCTGAGGTATCCCCTTAATTAGAACCATGAAGCTCCACCCCTAATATTATAATAAATACACTATTTTTAAAAAGTAGGAATAGGCTATATTAACATGTTATTCCAACTTTAGTCTGGTTTCTGATTTATTTCCACAAGAAATTTGTTTGCTACGAGATTTTGAATTTTCTAGGTGTTTGAGGCTTTTTGGAATATTCCAGAGCAGCCTAAATCACAAAATTTACATTCGTTTTACATCTTAATGGGAGGTTGAGCTTTTTAGATCAGGTTTAGTATATACTGGATAATGATCACGTAAAGGTCATATCTGGAGAAAAGTCGAAAGCGGAATCAATTTAGTTATTTCTTGCTGATGACCTCAGTCCAACTCAATCTATATATATCCAAAGTTTTGGAATTCCCAAAGTAATTGTCATTTAATTAACCTTCTTGTCTTTCGTTGTTTAAATTTACCTTCCATAAAATTTCCGCGTTCTCTCCTTTCAATCTGGTATTTAACTGTTAGTTGGTTACATTTGCAGCCTATTTCTTCGTTGTCTTGTTTCGAGCGTTAAAGAGGAGCTCTGAATATTCGACTATATAGTCAATAATCGGCGTTAGAGTTTCAGGCCTATTCAAAACATAAGTTAGATGACGGATTGTAGATATAAATGAGTTTATAATAATTATCTAATGGTTCGAACGAAATAATTTAAGATTTGTTTGTTGATATAAATGAGTTTACAATAATTATCTAAGGATTCAAACAAATTAATTTAAGATCTGTTCGACAGGCTTGAACTAACGCTGAATCAAACATTGTTAGGTTCTTAGATTAGATTTTATAGCTCTGATCCATCTTAGAGTTGAATCTTAACTAAATATATATCTAATGCTTAAAAATGATAAACAAAATTTCCTAACAATATATATACAAATGCTATCCTACACCACATATGTAGAATAACTATTCTACCGAGAAATCTACTACTGAAAAAAATAGTACTCAATTGCTATTCTACTGAGAAAATCAACTACTAAAAGTAGTCGGTGTAGAATAGCTATTATACACACGTGTTGTAGAATAACGATCCCGACAATATATATATATATTTATTTTAAAAAAACTGTACAAGAGTTTGGGAAGCGTGCCTATCATAGTCCAACAGCATAAATAAACACCATTTTATCCAGTCTACATCACGCCATACGTTCTGTGGCACCAAATCTAAAACAGTGCTGAATCTAATGCAATCTGGTCTTGAAAACTTTGCCCCGATATATTGTGTGATCTGCACACGTACGGCGACATATGGTCCTCTCCTCTATGATTAAAAATAGATTAGAATCTATATAGTTTTGATGGAGTGTGTAGCCTGATTCATTAGGGCCCGTTCAACTCGGATGATTGGAAGATCCTCGAGTGGATTACGGTTCAGCACTTCAAAGTTCAAACATGTACTTATTTTTTTTAAAAAAAAATAAATTAATCTTCTGTCAAGCTAAAGTTGCAATACAGCATTACAGCTTATTAGTTCCCATTTATGTATTTAGTTTTATAATTAATATGTTTTAATACTTTTAATTTGCTCACATATATATCTGATGGTACGAGACTAAACTTTAGAATAAACTAACCAAATATCCCTTAAGCTATGTTGCTACAGCTCGTTTTAGGTTATCCGGTCATGTGAATTGGGATGACGCTGCCAAAAGGTTTAGTTCTTGAAGAAGGTGGTAACTTAAAACTATACTTTGAAAACTACTCAATCTATACTAAAAACACTTCATTTCTAGTTTTTTATTTTTTGTCTTTAGAAAACTTTTTTCTACCTTCGCTATCCTTGGTTAGCAAATCAAAAACTTTTAATTTCTTCACTTATTTCTCACTTTATAACAATGTGTTTTTATTAATAAGAAATATTTAGTCTTTATTTATATTATTAATCTATTAGTTTTGTCTAAAAATTAATTTTTTATGGATAGGAGATAAAAACCTTGATGGATCACTGTTAGCAAATCTGTGAACAGATCGAGTACTATCTCAAGGGCATGGCCGTAATTTTGTGTGCATCAAGTAGACATCGCTGTACTGCGCCCAGTCTACCCGCCATGGTCTCCAAGGCTCCAAGCCTCAGGGTTGGGCCCACCCACGGCCATTCCCATGCGGCCACGTCGGGACCCAGCCAATCACGGCTCGACAACGCCCGTGCCCGGTGCCCCGAGAGACGAGAAAAATACTCCTCCTGACAAATTTGGTGGAGATGCTTTGGACATGGATAATTTCTACCATTTGGTGTAAGCCACACTGTAACCAGCTCGGTACTAGTCTGAAAAACCTAGGTAGAGATGCATCGGATACAGATAATTTCCACCATTTGATCTAAGCCATTGTGAGCATGCTGGGGACGACTCTTTGTCATTACATTTTAGTGCGATCATTGTCGTCAAATAATTTGGTCCTCGCGGAAGACGTATGTCTCTACAATCTAGCTAGGTAGCGGCCGGTATTAGTGTGTAGTAGAGAGAGATGTAGGGGGTTTGGCACTCTAGAATCGACACTCTAGGGTGCATTCTTTTTATCTTATAGGAAATATATTATTCTCGATACATATCAAAAGGAACGGTTTCTTCAAAAAAATTCTACATCAACATTGCATATATAGTTTTTTCTAAGTGCTTTTTTAATTTTATAGTATTTAATTAATTTATCCAGGCGAACCCTTGTCCATATACACAATCTATTAGCCATCCCTCTCAAAAGAACACATGTCTATCTATTACTGTGATGTAGGCTCAGTTTATGAACTCCCCCCTGCCCCACTCAGTGATCGTGTTTCTGAGAGGGACTGTAGTTGAATATCAATTAAGACTGTCTGACTTTATGTTCTTGATTAATTTGGTATGTATCTTACTCTTTTAAAAAATAGGTCTATATCTTCATCGATTGCAATACATATTATATGGAGCAAATATTTATCACCAACCAAGCTTTCCATGACTGAGCAAGTATGTGTGCTGCTGGAACAAAAATTTCAACGGACAATTTCAAGCAATCAGCATGGCTACAACTTCATACTAGACCACTTACTGTTAAATTATAGGCCTGGTTCGTCGAATTTGATGCAAAGGCTAAACTATCTTACAAAACTTGAGATATGGAAATTGACAAGTTGATTTTTTATTGTTCTGAAACCTCTCTTTAAAGTATGCCATGTGCCTGTCCTCAGATCTGTCGAAGGAAGAGACGAAAGAGAAATCAATGTTTATGATAAACTAAGATCAACTAACTTCATCGAATTAATGAAAGTTCATTGGAGACACCAATGTCGTACTATGAACAGTGCAAAGTAAAATTAGTTTAATTTTTGGGTGGGATATTGGTACCTTGTCCTCCAAAATCTGACATAATAATTAATCAAAAGTAGGAATGCTCACTGTGCATGCAGTGCTAACTGTTGCTGATTGGAACTACTGCCAGGCTGGGCAAGCCTATAACTAGGAGGAGTGCTACCAGCCTTGGAGGTACGACCATCACCCATCCCATCCTTCTCCTCTGTTCTTCAAGAACCAAACACCAAGAAACAAAGGAAGAGAGAGATAGACAGAAACCTTTTTTCTCACCACCCTCCTTTCAAGTTCAGTACGGCGGCTGCTCACTTGATCCGAGGAGAAAAAACCTCTCCGGTGATAGTTCCTCTGGACTCTTGGGTTTATTTTTTTAATTAGTTTTCAATGTTTTCTTGATGTTGGTTCTTTGGAATTTTATGATAGGAAAAAGTAAAGATTTCTGATATGGGAAAGCTCTCAGGAGATTGACAGAAGAGAGTGAGCACATGGTGTGATAGCCGGCATAACATTTATGTTGTCCTCGCCGCGTGCTCACTCCTCTTTCTGTCATACTCTTTCTCTAGAGATTCAACTCATATTCAGATCTATTCTAATAATTTGATTTGGTTTTACTCCGATGGATTATTATGATCTTGCTTTTGTATATTAATCTTGCCTTTTTGTATATCAAGAAAGGTTAAAAACCCCTTGATAGTTGATAAGAGAAAATTCAGCAACAAGAAAGCACACATTTTAAACTTTATCCGGTCACTTTCTTATCTTCTGGATGTGCACAAGCAAAGGCGTATGTTTTTTCCCCTCTTTTTCTCAATCTTTTCAGTCGTGCTGTTGCGGGAGCTACTACCGAGGAGAGTTACGGTTGCTGGTTGTAATGGTGAGACTGAGGTACTGGAATAATGATTGGCTTTGCTGCTTGTTTTTCTTATCCCCAAACTATTTCTCCTCCCTCTTGCAGTGGTACACCTTGCCTTGGGAGCTGAAGTACTGAGATGCTGCCAGTACCACTGCAGCACTGTGGTGATTCATCATCAACAGGATTAACTGGATCTTCTCTACTTCCTCTTATCTTCTTTCTTGATATTTCTCGTTTTTGAGCTAGATCTTAAGCGTGTGGTTAGCCATGGTGGTGGGGTTCATCAAGTTTGTTGGGTCAAAAATGGAGCATGGAGGAGGCTAACAGATGGCTCATATTTGGCAAGGAAGGCTCTGTATGCATTTGCCAGATCTGGCGTGCATCTTAGGTTAGCCCCCCCCCCCTCTCTCTCTCTCTCTCTCTCTCTCTGTCTGGCTTCCAATGTCTATCTCTTCCTCTTCCCCAAACACTGAAAAATTAAGGGGAGCTGTAACTTCTGTTACAGTGTTGTTCCATTGGTGTCTCTTTCATGTCTCTTGTTTCTCCTTCGCTCGATCTTATTTCTTCAGAGTTGTGGCGATGGAAGTTGCTGATTTGTTAGTTAACTGAAGTTGCATCGTTGCATGCTTTGTGGTCCTTTGTTGCTATACCCATGATCGAGCTGAGTGATCCATTTGATATGTAACCGTATTATGAAAGACAGAAAATAATCACTATTCTTCTTCCTTCTCTTTTCAGCTCAAGATCACCATGATTTAATGGCCAGCAAGTTAAGGCAGCAACGACACCATTAATTTGCACAAGGTACCCCCATGATCTAATTAACTAATCCCCTTGCGTGTTAATTTTCTTGGAAGCTAGGGTAGTTAGCTTTCTTGCACGTGTTAATTAGCTGCTGCTTCAAACGTATGTGAATTCGTGCTGCTTTTGCTTTCAATCAGATGTGTGTTATTGGTTGTAAATTGTATTGGATAATTTCTTTCTTGCTATGGATAACTATTAGGATTGGGCAAAT
Source organism: Zizania palustris (assembly GCA_019279435.1). Taxonomy (NCBI): domain Eukaryota; kingdom Viridiplantae; phylum Streptophyta; class Magnoliopsida; order Poales; family Poaceae; genus Zizania; species Zizania palustris. The sequence continues at coordinate 30,074,081 of JAAALK010000287.1, read as the reverse complement.
TAAGGAAATTTCATTTGTTCGCGTTCATCTTAACTGGTATATATGTGCACTGTTGGGTTAATTAACTGAAACTATATATCCATGCATCTAGGTTCCTCCATATGAAGCTTCTTAATTTCTTTAAGCGACAGGCGCAGAGAGCATGTAGCATATATTCATGCATGTTTAACCGAGCTGACAATTTGTGTTGAGAAGTAAACTGTCTGATCCATCCATACTATAAGTTGATTCTTTTTTATAAGTCAAATTTATCTAACTTTAACTAATTTTAAATATACTAAATTATTTTTAAAAGTTAAAGAAGTTTGACTTAAAAAATTAAACAAATCATAATATGGAATAGAGAAAAAGAGTAGAAGCAAATTTAATGTCTAGTTTCATTTGTATGGATAGGAATGCGCGACACACGTCGAAGTAAAAGCTAATTAAGCTACCTGCTTTGTCGATCTCTCACAGGAATTTTATTGAGCTGATGTGATTATTCAATGGGGGGATAGATGCTTTACAAAAGTCATCCCTAGCTGCATGCATGCGCAGTGCCATTCCAATAGGTAATTTTTTTTAGCGCGTTGACATGTCAATATTCTTTTTCCTAGCTAGTTTGCTCTTAATTATATATTGGGTGTGGTATTTATTAATTATGTGCGGGTAACTAATGTGCATGTTGGTGGATTTGGTTTAATTAATAGAAATTCTAGCTAGCCATATTTTCGTGGATCCATGCATTTTGTTCATCACAATTGAAAAAAGAAATAATAATAATTTAGCCATCATCATCCGGCCGTTCGTGAATATATATTGTTACGGTTGATTTTTTCTATTGTAAAAAATCTAGTTATATATCGTAAAAGTAGTAACACATCATGTTTGTAATCAAAGTTATTTTACAAACATCCTACATTTAAACCTAATCAATCGCCTCTTCATTGCCTAATAAAAGGTAGCGCTGTATGTCAGGATCGGATATGATAACTCCAGCAAAAACTAAAATCATTCTTCGACGAGTTCTTTTTCTACATTTGCATATTGATTTTGGAGAAGGATATATATTCTGTTACCTGTAGGAAAAGTAAATCATGTTATGCTAATTTTTATTTATTCTTAATTATTTACCGATGACGACTTAGTTAATTATACGGAAGTAGTCGTGCGAAAGGAAACACGTTGAAATTAAAAAAAATTGAACTCAAAACAAGTCATTTAACTCCCTAAACTGTTTAATTTAGCCGGTGATTGTTTTGGTGACTGGGACACTACTTCTATAAAAACTATGTTATCACATGGTCCACATGCATATGCATGCTAGGTATTGAAACGAAATTGCATCGGCATCTTTATATATATATCCTTTGTTCTAGCCATCCTAGCTCTTCCGATCTAATATCATCCATCTCTCTCTATGATTCAAGAAAGCTAATGTTCATAACGTCAAATTAATGCTAGCGGCGAAACATATTGGGCATGTGATGTGGCCGGCATCAACTAAATTAAAACCACCGCTATGCATGTGCGCAACTCATATAGTAAAACTATCAAAATTAACAATAATCGACTAAAACCATTAGGGTGTGATTTAATCTCGTATTAGATGATGATAATGTTAAATATATCGTTTTAAAATTGAGGGGTTATTGAACTTTTGTTATAGTTCACAGTGTAAAATGGATTTATTTCTATAGTTATTATAGCTAGCCTTGCAACTTTGCAAGAACTAGTCCAATAAATCACTGTTATTATAAGAATCGTGGAGGAAATAGTTTTTTTATTAACTGCATTCCTTATTTTTGTCTGCTCCTAACAAAAAAATGAGGATTATATTGATATGTCCATTATATTTTACATGCATGACTACTGAAGAACCTATTTATAATTAATCGACATGTCTATTTCTTCCTGTAATACATCACATAGCAATTGAAATTTGAAACCTCATATTCAGTACTCCGGAACTATTTCTGATGAATATATAAAGTTTGAAACACTAAAAATAGTGTTTAAAAGGCTATATATTTGATTTGTAGCTAATATATAATTAGGCACAACATATACTAGCTCTTCCTTTTTCCGCCACCATATATAGCCAATTCATAAAAAAACAAGACATAAAATATATCGAGAGGTCGTGCATTAATTAATGCCAGTAGTTTTCTGTACTATTGCATTATTTTGTGCAAATTTTCTTTCCCTAGAACTATATATATACCTCCCACGACGAATATTTAAGATTTAACTAAAGTATTTTTTATATAATCAAATTATATAGTATAAATTTTGTATATAATTAAATTCACAATCAAAAGTATTATACTAATATCCTATAATATCTTAGCTTGTAGTTGCAGTTATTTTTAAATATTGATCAAAACTGATAAATATTCACAAACAAATTAGTATATACACTACACCCTGTACACTTTGGAGTTTAGAAATTGATTCAACCCTGTGCAAATTTTAGTGGAACCAGTCAATGAATCCTCTATGGAGCAACAGATCACTTCACTTCACCAGACACGCCAAGCCCTTGTTAGAACTTGGAACTTGAAATTCTATGATCAGCTCACTCTTCTGTCTCAAACCTTAATCAGGATTAGAATGCAGTACTGTTCAGTTGCCTAGATAACCAGGTTACTGAATTTTAGCTTATTTATCGAAGCTGTATCATGGCATCAAAATTTCTTTAATTTCCTCGGATAGAATTTCTCTTGTTCATGATGAGTGCTAGAGTTTATATCCAAATTCTCTGTTTTATTTAAAGATAACAAAGTACTTTGGCCAGAACAATATTGTACGTATCATATATTTGCATACTTTCAAAGTTTTAAGCATCAACATCTTTTAAAAATATGTAGGTTTGTTACATTCATATAAAACACATGTAAAAATTACTTCAGGAGATCCATTTATATTAATAGTCAAATTAAGTTAATTAAACTGTAGAGACAAATAAATCAATATCCAAAATGCTATGTTTTCTTAACAGATGTGTGCGAGTGATAGAGATGACCTAGAGAACTTTACTGCTGTGAAATTTCTACTTTGCCCCTTTTGTACCTTAGTTTTTACTGGATATATAACTTAATTAATATATGGATATAGCCATTATTGTTTGCACACTAGTACTGTAACATGAAAGTGTAAACTACTCACTCGATGGAATAACAATTAATTGCACCGCACCTGAGATTGACAGATTTGACTCAATGGGATCGCAATGGGGTAGGATAGATTGATTTGTGATCTCGGTGAAATCTATCGACTGTCCATATCTCTCTCAAAATAAATTTATTTGTGATTTTATTCTAAACCAAACTATTGTGATTTTAACAACGTTTATAGCAAAAATAATTTTGATATCAGATTAGCATCCATATGCTTTTATAGTTTAGTTATTTGACTTATTATTTGTTATTTTTTATAGTCTCTATTGCCAATTTGAAAAAAAAACTAGATAAGGTCAGAACTATGCTAGCTTCTTCCTTTAAAAAATACTGTAACTCAGTATGCTGTCCTGTGAATTAATGGTACAGAAGTACACTGCTCCTGAAAGAGCGTGTCCTTGCTCATCGAAGTCCCCATCAACTCTCGTACCTAGTGCTCCGTTGAATTTTTATATTCTTGGCGGCAAGCTGCAATCACAACTGAAATTCACTGTTAACCTTACACCAAACAGTTTGCTAAGCAGCCAGATTTGCATGTGCTCTCAGACATGTCCGGGTCCAATTTAACAATTATATGTCATGCAAAAATTCAAATTATGGGAGGGCCTGTATTGTTTTAAAATCAGAAGGAATTTAACTAGATTGCAAAAAGTTATCTGAGGGGTAAAATAATATTTGGAATGCGGATGTCCCTTCTCGATTGCCGCTATTATCTCTGGTCATTAATATATGACATTTTAACACTATTTCTAGCTTTTTTTTTGAATTTAGTAGCTTTTTTGAAACTATTGGCACGAGTAGTGCCGATTAATTAAAGAAGAGAAACACGAACGGCACCCCCTATCATGTACTCCCTCGTAAAAGGAAGTTCTCGACTTTTTAAAGTCAAAAAGATATAATTTTGACTACTCAATTGTTTAGTATATATATACATATATTAAAAAATGTTACACAAGTACGATATTATAAAAGCTCTCGCTGAGACAAGTTTAGCCAAGTTATTTTCAAATATGCAAAATATATATATTCTCAATAATAATCATGGTCAAAAGTTGATTGCATGCGTTCTAAAACTACTTAAATTTCTTTTATGACCGGCGGAGAGAGTACTATACTACTATTCATATGTAAACATACGTCTTAATGACCTATCATTTGACACATAAGACTGGACTGTTTGAAACATGATTATGTACGCACCACATATTATCAATCTTCTCAGGGGTTTTAAAAAGCTTGGTGTATTAGATTCATCTGATTATGTTGGTTAAGATTGTCGGGTATAAATAAGTTCTGTAAAATGGGATACATCTAGTGTGAAGTACTAATTCTATCTCCTTACCTAGAAATATAAAGCCTGAATTTGATCGATTTAATTTTGTCATGATATGTGACACTCTTGTCATAATTGTGTTTAATTCATCGAGTTATTTGCATTCCATTTGGATTTTTCATTCACATTGTCGTTCCTTCCTCAATTTCTGCTAATGATCCTAAGATAGGTCTCAGAAGTGTCAAGATGATTGTTTTTTATTTTTTTTCATTTGCTTAAGATCTTATAAAAGAAGTGGCCATTGACGCGTCGTCAAGAATCCCGCCCACTGCACCACAATTTTATTGTTTTTTTTCACTAAGTTTTGTCATATTTGCTGAATATCTTTATCAAGAGCACTTGGCAAAGATTTGATTCGTCGAGTTCAAATTATTTGCCGAGTGTTTTTGTCTGATACAAGTATTCGTCTACAGGTGTTTTAAGTTAATCCCTAAGGCCATTCCGAGGTTGGTTTGTGAATTTGTAGCCCTTTAGTGGATTTACCTCATCCTTGCACTTAGGAGCAAATTCACAATTTCAGGTCAATAGTGTCACTGCAAACTTATTAACTATCACAATTTTTAGTGAGTCATTGTGATCATCAAATAGACGAGACTATTGTTATATACAAATAACAACACATGTAATAGAATAGAATGACCATCAATCAGAGTGTGACCTAAAAAGCCATTCTTTAGCTGCAAGGAATTGCAGAGTTTAGGTACCATATGTTACATCATGAAAACAGTCAGTGTTACTGTCTTGAAGTGCCAGACACAATTTGTTTTGTCTTGAAAGCAAAGAAAAGCTACTGTTTTGTCTTCAAGAATTACAGGCATTCAGGTATCACCTCTATTTGTCAACAGGAACAATTGCCATCACAAAGAAATACATGAAAGCTTTATACGAAGTGCATGGGAAAAAGATTTCCAGAACGATGTTGAGACTTGAAATGTAGGTACGGTAAGTTTTTAGTTTGATTTCTCTGAAGAATTATCCATGACATTCTATATTGATCTTTCAGGCTACTAACTAAATATATAATCAAGCCACAAAGAAGACAGACCGTTAGACCTATTTAGATCTTAAGCATATTAGCCGATGGTTATTTATGGACCATGATATGTTAAAAGACGTAAATATTTATACTGTAAAATTTTATAGCTAAACCCAAGTCTATAAATAGATCCTAATTTATAATATTTTTGTTAAAAATACACCGTTATTATTACTTGAGAACTAAGCATCTATGCAACGGCAAACGCGTTTGCGTTTCCTCCCTAGACGACAGCTGCCAAAGCCAACTGGACTGTGCACAGTGAGTGAGCACTGGGCTTGTGCAGCGGGCGGCCCTTTCCTTCCCTTTCCCTTCGTCAAAATATCAAAAGAGAAGCTTTACCCACCCACACGACAGGGAGGACTGAGGAGCGAAGCAGAGAGCAATGGCCGAGCAGCTGAGCCTGGCGGCGGTGCGCGACGCGCTGATCCGGGAGGAGGACTCCATCGTCTTCGCGCTCATCGAGCGCGCCAGGCGCCCTCGCAACGCGGCGGCCTACGCGCCCGCCGCCGGAGCCGACGACGGCCGCTCCCTCGCCGAGTTCTTCGTCAGGGAAGCCGAGGTCCTGCAGGCCAAGGCAAGACCCGCTCTCTTGTTCCTGACTCCTCGTTGATAGTTCTGCGCCTGCCCAACTACTTCCTTACGGTTTTTTTCTTCCGATAAAAATCGTTCTTTTATGACCATGTCGTAGACTCGCCGTGTAAGGTGTAACCATGATGAGTTTGTACAGGAAGAGTGTGGATTTCTTCATGGTGCGGTGGAGATCTAGATGGTTTCTTTTCCTGGTGGAATTTCTGACGCTAATCTTCCTAATCTAGTAATCTAGTTGCCGACTTTTGTCGGTCACCTTAGTAATAAAATGCATGGTCAAGCAACTCTGTGAATTTGATTCTTTGTCTGCACATATTTTCCTGGCGTTAATTTCCCTAGGTCTCCATTTAGCTGATTAATTGAAGGACTTCATTCAAGGGTAAATTGTCAATATGTTCCGTCTGGTAGTAATGTTGTTTATGTTAGCTGAATGAACTCATTTTGACTACCTGCATACCTCCAAAGAACACAAAATATGGTAAGTTCATATTAACAAGAAAGGGGATATGGTACACGTGCATATAAAACATTCATTTTACAGATGCTTTCTCGCTTTTCACTAATCATAAGAATCTAATGCATCCCTGAAATCTGATAGGCTGGACACTATCAAAAGCCCGAAGATGTTCCATTCTTCCCCCAAGATCTTCTGTCACCTCTATTTCCTTCCAAAGGATACTCAAAGGTGCATACTCATCTTTAGTCTTACAATATCAGTTACAATGAATCAAGGACTACTGACTGTTGAGGTTCTGCGCTTTAATTGTTTCGTTGTTAGGTTTTGCACTCTTTTGCTTCATCGGTTAGTGTGAATGATGCAATATGGAAGATGTATTTCAATGAGTTGCTCCCACTATTCACTGTGGATGATGATGATGATTACTATGCAGAAACAGTTGCATTAGATTTTGCATGTCTGAAGGTACACGTTGGATATTTCTTTTAGAGGTTCCATCAAGTTGTTCATTAAAAAATGGTTCCATCTAGTTGCTACTTAGATATGGTCGTTCTATCTATGAACATGCTAAAGAAAAATTTGCACCAATAAATTACTGGTATATTATTTTCCAATCAGTATATATCTGTGAAATATATTGAACATCTCTTTGTAGGCTCTGTCAAGAAGAATCCATTATGGTAAATATGTTGCTGAGGTGAAGTTCAAAGATGCTCCTCAAGATTATAGTCCACTAATCCATGCAAAGGTTGAGTTAGTTAACATCCCATACTCTGCTTCACCAAATTTTCTTCAGTATCTTATGATATTGGTTGATTTATTGAAATTTTGAGTAGCATTTTGATTTGTATATATTATTTGGTTTTTGGTGTTCCTTTCCCTATTTGTATTGATGTATCTTGAATTTCAATTTGAACAATGGACATAAAATTTGCTATGTACCTGCACATAGAAGCTCAATTTTCTTTTCCTTAATCAGCTTGTTTTACTTGTGATATGCCAGTATGCGAGACTCTCGAGTATTTGAAATGTTCACACATCACATATTTTCAGTTCTATATGCAAGTCTTTGGTCCCATTCTAATTCTTTTTGTTCTCATCTGGTTTCTGGTTTGAAATTTGAAGTGCTTTAGATGTTGAGCTCCAGCATGTACTAGTATTTCTTGGTAGGAAGTAGGAACTGCCAGCTAGAATCAGGCCTTTAATTTAGAGTATCTTTTTTCTCAACAGGACACCGATGCACTGATGAATCTGCTAACGTTCAAGGCAGTTGAAGAGAAGGTGAAGAAGAGCGTAGAGAAGAAAGCAAGGATATTTGGTCAAAATGTCACTTTGGAGGACGGTGCTGACAAGCAAGAAGGCAATGAAGATGACAGTGTATGCAAAGTTAATCCTAAAGTGCTATCTGAGCTATATGACCAGTGGGTAATGCCGCTGACGAAGGATGTTGAAGTCGAGTATCTTCTCCGCCGTCTTGACTGATTCACCAAATAGTTTAAGCGGCAAATATGATGCCCAGGATGATTGCAACACACTTAAGAGATTTCATTGAATGTGGCATGAGGAATACCATCTAGAACAGCTATTGGAGGTGATTTCTTGTTGAAATTTTCGGTCTCTCGGTTAAAATACGGGAAACACACTGTGGTATTGTATCTTGCTTCCTGTCCAGTTTTTGGTGGCGATACAGATGAACTGCAACCAATAGGTGCATCATACATAACTCTGGCATTTGATCCTGATGGCCAGCTGATTTTCTAGCAAAGTTGGTGCAACTCCAGTTTCTGCCTTTCTGTTCTTTCTTGAACAATATATAACCCCTGTTATTATGTCTTCTTGATGTTGTGCTACTACTTAGTAGTATTTCTGTTCAAGCTTGTTTCACTCTGACTTCAACCAAGTTTTTCTTGAATAAATATATCAGTTTGTTCCTCTTAATTGTGTACAAAACAATTGAATTGGTTTTTGTTTAGAAATGCCAATGCATGTCCATCCTTGTGCATGATGTGAACAGAAAATTGAGGTGTAAATGTATTGCTGAAAGTTGGACCAGTCTCGTGTTGACCTTGGCCACCATTTCTGTCTCCTTCCTTCCACAGGAAACAATAACTACCATGGAGGCAGTTGAAATCGAACCTCAGATCGCATTGGGGATGAAAGCCTTCATCGAGCACGCTGGCGGGGAAGACAATACCACCACAACATTGGCAATCCCAGTGCCAGGATCCAGGTGCACTTCCATTCCCTGAACTTGATCTTTATGTGATTGATGATTGCTCTGTTTGTAGCACCTGGACTTAATGTACTGATGACCTCTATCTATGCTGTGCCATTAAATGACATCCAAAGGGTTGAGATATTTTTGTGGCATATTATTGTTGCTGCTGATATTTAATTCAGTCAATTATGATCGCGTGATTTTGCTGTTTCATATCCTGTTTTTAGCTTAACATTTCTTATTAGAACAAGGAAAATTGCACTCTGTTTCATATTAAGATAAACATAGAATTTAGGTTACCCATTAGCGGAAGATTAAGGTGAATTTCTATTGAAAGCTAAATTACATTCTGCAAATTAAATCATTATAATAATATTTTACTCTTACCAACTCGTTTTTTAATTTTTCATGTGATTTATTGTTTTTTGTGATAACTAATATGGGGAAAAAACTGTGCTGTTTCAACGTTAGTTCAACTTGAAAGTCATGCAATCCTTGCTGGCTCCTTATTCTTATGTAGAACTGTTTCATTTACGGGCCTCATTTATGATGGAGGGCAGATCGCTGATAATAAGACTGCTAAAGATTGCTGAATTGAAGTTGGTTCGGTGTGCCATCGTATGCTTTCTCTGTGGGGTGGTCAGGAGACAAAAATCACATCGCCATTGACACACTATGTTCATTGAGAGAGCAGCTTTTTTTTTGTTATTTTTGTCCTAACATTGTACTGAACCACAAGTCATGCACTTGGCAGTTGGGTGACGTTCCATGTTATTGGTCATGGTTTGTTAAAATGAGTTGTTCATCTGAACCGGAACAGAAATACTTAGACCTTAAGTATTATGAGCTCTGCTGCTGTTGTCGAACCTTTATTTCTATGCTTCTTCCTAAGCATTACTTGTGCACATTTTATGGTGAATAAAAATGCAAGTGAAAAAATGCATAGTCGATTAGAGATTAGCTCATGTGGACCATGGTCCTGCTTCCTGATAGAGACTTGTCATGAAATATGGCCTGTGCTATGAATATCAGCATGTATGCCCTGGACTAGATTTCATGCATCCCTCCCTTGTATCATTCATGCTTATTGGTTAACAGTAATTAATAAACTTAGTTAACAGACATTGCTTTTATCTGTTTAGTTGGTTTATGAAATAGTTATATTCATCCTTTTCTAATGCTGATTGGCACTGAATTATTTTCATTGCTCCATGTTGTGTCAAGGCAGATGGATCAGTGGGGTGTGAGGAGAGGGGAGTTCTTTTAGACTTTTAGTGTTGACTTTTAACTTTTGAGTACCAATGACCTATTCTTTCTTTCATCACCTGTGAGTAGCATTCCCTAGTGAATTACTGTTTCAGAAAACAGTCTATATGTATATTGGGGCATACTTAAAAATGTCTTGAGTCTAAACATTACCATCCTCTATCAAATATTTGTTTGGTGACTTCTCATTTTCCTGATTCCTTCTAGCATATGTACTATTTTTACTACTTATTTATTTTCTTAAGTTTTGGTACATTCCTCAATCCTCGTGCACCTGCAAGGCCGCCTAAAGGGTATTTCTGTTACATCTTCCTTTTTGTCCCCTTTTCTAATAAGATATATTCTTCTTTGCTCAAGTGGATCACTAGCTGATTGGACTGATTTTCTTTATCCTTGGCCAATTTGTAGTTTGTTAGAAATCTAGAATTAGGCACATAGTTTCATGGAAGCAGATTGGACTGATTATGCGTATTCCATGTCCACATTGCAGTCTTTATTAGGCTTAGGTCTGGTGTCAGGACCTAGTCATAAGTTTATTCTTGGTCTGCACATGATAGCCAACTACAGATATGCCTTTGTCTTTAATTTGTAGCCTCCTATATATGGTAGTTCTTTAGACAAATAAAAAAAATGTTCCATGAATAGTTTGAAAAAAAATACATGACATATGACATAAAGTCATAAAAAATTGCACTTTCTGTCGATACAAGCATATATCTTTTATTCCTGTTAAGGTCCTAGGTTCAGGAACCCTAACCAAGAAAAGGGATGAGGCAAAACCTTCAGCATATATATAACAGAACTTAACCGTGCAACTAGGACCCCTAAACCTATTCTGAAACAATCTCCTGAACTGACTCAAACTCCTATATTCTAAACTTATCTCTTATTCCTGATCTGACCATTCCTATCAATTAAAGTCTAAAATTAACTGACTCTTATTCCAATGCCTATAGTGTTTTCCCCACATAACAATTCCATTCTGATATCACTTGGAAAATGATTATTTACCTTAATGCTGACTTTGATATAGCTTGTCCTTTTGTCACTACTAATCCTCCCGGACTCCCAATGAAACACCGTAATGTAGTTTCCCTTTGACCATTGCATTCCATCTTTTATTTGAGAATCATATTCCTAACCGGTTAAGCATCATACTGTTATCCAGTGTCACTTGCAATTGCCTTGTATTTGTATTTGTATTTGTTTTGCCCTATATCAAGCAGGTCAGTTTCTTTCCTCCAAACTAGCTACTAGTTGTTTTCCTTTGCTATTCTTTGCTATGGTCTTTGTGGATGGCACTAAAGGAATCGATCTGTCATCTGTGTGTGAACATGGCTTTGTTTCTTATCCAGGTTTTGGAGAAGCAACAGGAGGATACTGAGTCATACGGAGAATTATTTGCTCTTCTTTTGTTTGGATGTTGTTTGTTTCTGGTTCTATTGTCTGAACAAAATCCAAGTTATGATTATGTTCAAGAGGGCCTGGCCAGGTCCTACTGATTAATATTTGAGCTCCATTACATGACATCTGGGGCTGGTACGATGTGATCCCAAAATGGACATTTTCTGTGGACATCATTTACCTGCCTCCATCAAATTGCTGTGTGAATGCTTTTTCTCCATCAAATTGTTGTGCAAAAAGATTTTTTTTGCTGCAATACACAGGCATTACAGCCATTTTTTTATATTTATGGATTTCTTAAACTTTATTCGTTCAGTCAATGATATGTCGTCTTCAGAGCGGAGAATTCTCTCTTACCATTGTCTGTGGTCGCTGTCATTATTACTATTTAGTTCATGTGAATCTTAATTGTAACTGTACCTCTGAATTTTTCTGATTGTACAATTCAATGTTGAATGACAGTACAAGAGGCCCCGAGCACAGCCTGTCATAATCTATGATTAGTGTGTCGATGTCTCGTGTTATACAGGTATTAATATGGTGCAAGCAAGCAGGGCCAGCCCTAAACGCAAGGCTTCTCTTCAAATGTGATCACGAAACATAACAAATTAAGTTTCAGGCATTAGATCATATTTTATTACATAGCAATTCACAAGTTATGTGGGTTCTTGTTTCTTTTAATTTATAGTCATGTTCATTTGATCCAGTATCTAATCAGCAACATGTTATCCATTTGTGCATCACCTTCACCTTGATGGATGATCAATCAAGTTGAGAGAATCTATCCATTATGTTCATGTTCAGGAGAGGCAACGGCTATTTTTACTACACTATTGGCTATTGGGGTGTTTGTTATCTATCTATTTATATGCAGAGGCAGAGCTGCAAATATGCATTGCAGTTTATGCATCCATTGCATACATATGTCACGTATGATGTATCTACAGCGTCGTCAGAAGATTATTTTTTTGAAATATTTTTTTTAAAAAAGAAAATTTCAAATTTGTATGGAAATTTAAGAAAATTGCAAAAATAGATATCAGTCGGCACTTGGTTGGCCGATTGGTGTCACGTCAATGTTATTTGGCTGACCAAGTGCCGACTAGGCGCCACGTTAGCTCCCTTTGGCGCGCAACGACCTCTTTCTGCTGACATGGCAGACTTCAACGGTCAACTGGCACCACGTCAACAGGAGTCGGCCGTTGAACGGTGGACTGGCGTTGATGTGGCACCAATTGGCGGAAAGAGCTATTGGTACGCTCTAGTCGGCACTTGGTCGGTCGATTGGTGCTGACGTGGCATCAGTCGGCCCACCAAGTGCCGACTGATATCTATTTTTACAATTTTTTCAAATTGTCATACGAATTTAAAATTTTATTTTAAAAAATAATTATTTCAAAAAAATCCTCGTCAGAACTCCCGGGGGTCCACGAACAGAACGCCGGCCGGAGGCGCCGTCGTCCAGTCGTCGCTGGCATTGCTGTTGGCAGTGGAGGCGTTGAGTTTTTTCATACACCAGACGTCCTCGTCGCAGGAGAAGCTGTCCCAGTGCGGCACGGCGGCGCCCGCCGGGTCGTTTGGCCCGAGGTCGGCAGCGACGACGGCACATGCCAGGTTCTTGCGCGCGATGTTGTGAGCGTGCCGGCAGAGCGAGCGGAGGAGCGCGGGGCCCGCCGGGCCGGACATGCGGAGGCCGTAGAGGAGGTAGGTGCCAAAGGGGCGGAATACGTCGGGGACGGAGGGGACGCGCAGCCATGGCGCGTGGCGGTCGAGCGCGCGCGCCGCGGCCAGGGACGCGCGGAGGAGCGGAGGCGCGCCGCCGACGCGGAGGCGGAGGGAGCGCGTTGCGTCCCAGATGCTGAGCACGGCGAACGACGGCGGGAGAGCCGGGTCGGGGTTGCGTTCGATGGCGAGGTAGGTGCCGAGCGTGAGCTTGTGGGCGAGGAGCGCGGGGAGGTCGGCGGGGACGAACTCGGCTGCGCCCGCTGGCGAGAGCAGCGCGGCGTAGGCCGCCGTGGCGATCTGCGGCGGCAGTTGCATCACCCGGTGCGCTCGCGGGAGGCGCGTCCGGTGCCGGTGCACCGGGTGCCCCAGGAACAGCGGCCGCCGGAACGGCGCGTACGCGAAGCGCCCAGCGAAGAGCGCGAGCGACGCCACGTTCGACGCCGTCGTCGCCATGGTCGCGTATGCCGCGCCCCGCGCCTCGCACCACGCCTCGGCGCGCCGCACCAGCTCCGTCGCGATCCCGAGGCGCCTGCAACGAGCACGACTTGTCAGCTAAGCTAGCTAGCTCGACATGGCACGTACATCAGTACATGCTAGTCTGCTTGGACGCATGCATGGCTGGGCCGGCTGCGTGTAGATCGATTAATTACCTGTGAGATGGGGACACCCTGAGCCCAAGAAGACATGCCACCTTCACAAACTTCATCTTCCTCTTGCAGCAGCAGCTGCTGCTGGTATCACCTCTGCTCACCATCCTGACGCACGCCTTGATCACTCCGACGACCTCATCTTCCTCGCCGTACTCAGCCACCTACAATTAGGCACCCAATGGCAACTCCATTAATCGCATTATCATTTATCAACATCACTATCATGGCATATATAATCACGCATGCACAGGGGTCAGATTAACACAGTGTCAGACTGTCATAGTGTCATGTCAGCGAGGAATGCAGCCATGTTCCAATTGATTACCAGCATGGCGTGTTCCGTCGCATGGCGCACCCGAGCAAACGGGTCGCCGATCTGCTCGACGTGGAGCGACATGCCCCTCTTCTTCTTCTTCTTCTTCTTGCTGGTTGCACAGCCGCCGCCGCCGCCGCCGCCGCCGCCGCCGCCGTGGCCGTCGTCGCCTAGGTCACCGGAGAGGCCGACCTGGCACCGCCGCTCGAGCTCCTCCACCGCCGCTAAGTCCTTCTCCACGATGAACTCCCTCACTCTGATCACCGTGCTGATCTCCTTATCCTCACTTCCCATCTCTGATCTCTAGCTACCTAGCTCCTTTCCCAGATTCAGAGCAATCAAGCAATATATATAGCTAATTAGCTTCTATCTTTGTGACTAATTAAGCTTGTAGCTACTAGCTAGCTATCTCCAGACTCGATCTTGCTGATGAGTGCTTAGTTCTGCTGCTTCAATTCTTCTCAGCTGGGAGGGAAGAACTGGGAATTTATACACATAGGTTACGTCAGGGATGAGAATAGATGTGTGTACTACATGTGGGGCCCATGGGATGAGATGATTAGTTAATGTGTGATATGCAAAGGGGCAGAAGAACACAATGGTGCCCTTTGTATAATAGTTTGTAAGCTTGATTTGATCATTAGGAGGATTAATAACTGGTGCTTAAGTACGATGGCATGCAAAGCCCTGGCATAAAATATCTCTGTGCAGTGCTTATCTAATAATGTAGGGCCTAGCTAATGCATACCACCATCATCTCTTGCATATCTCTCCTTAATTACAAATGTTAATTAACCTAGACGGGGATTAATATATGGGGCCTAATTACAGCTAGGTAGTGACCCATATTAGCTAGCTTAATTAGCTGGATGGTTAGTAGTTAGAGGCATGTACATATGCATCTTAGAATTATGGATTATGTTGTGTCAAGTTGAAGCCACAACAGTAATCTAGCTAGCTAGCTACAATGACATGCACCATGATATAGGAACACAACTGCATAAACAAATGAGATTCTAAATGTGTAACTTTAGGTTTTCTATAGACTAGCTAAGATCACTTGGCTTCGATATGATCTTGTATATCAAATCGCATGCACATGATTTTTTAAGAGAGGAAAAGTGGCACAAATTAATTAGATATATAGGACATGATAGGCAAAAACCTATCAATTCTCTAGGGCATCAATCCAACAAATATATATTCTGGACAAAGCATTATATTTGTGTGGATATGTGGTTATTATGTACTCAGGACATAATCTTAGGGAACCCCTCATATATGTTTCACATACACACACACACACACACAATACATGGAAGAACAGAAAAGAAAGAAGTTGACTGGGTGGACAAGAAGAAAACTTTGGATATGTTTTTCCCTAAACCAATGTGCTCTAGATATGCTGACTGATTTCTTTTCAGTAAGGGATTCATATAGAGCAAATTAAAGATTTAAATCAGTGTATTTGTCAGTTGTCACAATCAAACTTTTCTCCTAAATTCATTTCAAATTATCACAGAATATATACAATAGTGTATATGTAGAACAAGTCTCGATCTGTTGATCTGTCATTCTATCATTATATACACAGCAGGCACTATTTGGGGCAGAATATAATCTCCTTAGGAAATCTGAAGGAAACACATACATTAATGTCGATCTCCTGCACAAATTCCCTCTTCTTACTCGCGTCGTTCCAAATGGTGATGTGGCCGTGATGGTTACACAAGCCTACTTGTATATGTTATGACATGCACATGATGAGCTCACTTGATCAGTATGCTTAAGAGCTAATTATACCCAATTAATTAGCAGCTGCAGGTCTCTAGCTAGCTAGCTACTATTAAGTCAATTAAGAATTAATTACTACGACTTCACTTGTGTGCAGTGCATGCATGCGTACGTGTTCAACAACTTGGTCGATCGATATGATGCTTCCGTGATCCATCATCGATCGATCTAGTGATTAAATTATTGCACCCGTACGTCATGATCAACCGTAGCGCGCTTAGTTAAATTATTGAGCAATTGTACTAGTGATTAGATATAATTAATTACTGCAGGAACTTGTTAATGACTTGCTGAGTGTTTAGTTTTCCTGTCCAATCTTATACTAGGGAAGTTTCTGCTCATCGTAACAGTACTATATTATATGCATGCATGGGATCGATCGATCGGATTATGTTTAATTATCTAGCTAGCTTATGACGAGATGTTATTCACTTATTCCACGCACGGTCAGGTGAATTCTGAATTAAATATGAGACGATATGTCGTAGTTATAGATCATGAAATCATGTATAATTTTAGGTGCAATTAACCATACAAACCCGTGTGTGTGTGTGTATGCGTGTTGTACATTAATAAAACCATAGATTATTAGTAGTACTCTTTCTATTATGTTATTTTATGATAATGCAAGCAATAAATTTAACGTTCAAGTTAATTAATTTCATGATTAAATTTATAACTGGTAGTACTTAGCTTGAATAACTCTATGCCAATTAATAAATTGAACCTAGCTAGAAACCTCTTTTGCACTTGACGAACCTGTTATCGGTGAGGTGAAAGGGATTCATCGAGTTTTTTTATCGGGCGAATATACATATATATATTCTTTAAGCTATTTGAATATACGGTACATAACTACTTATGCTAGCTAGTGATAAAAACTAATGGTATATAAATTATTGATAGATATTATTTACAACTTGTGGTACTTAGCTAAAGAACTACCAATAATGCTGGTTAGATATTAATCATATATGAAAGCACATTTTCTCTAACTGTCATGTTAACCAAATAATTAAGTTTGGCACATCATCTTGACCACGCTATCTTTCCTGGTTAATTTATTTCCAATTATTAATTAGTGTGACATATAGCTAACTTGTATGATTAACATATACACATACACATACACATACATATACACATACATATACACATACACATACATATACACATACATATACACATACATATACACATACACATACACATACATATACATATACACATACACATACACATACACATACACATACACATACATATACACATACACATACACATACACATACATATACATATACATATACATATACATATACACATACACATACACATACACATACACATTAACATACATATACATATACATTCTGAATTAGCCCATGTATCATGCATTCTGAATTTTATTGGCTCCAGGAGTGCTATATATATTTAGGTCACTTGCAATAATTTAGATCGAGTTGCAGTTTGTATTCCAGCAATGACTTGTGCAGTGTCATGTGTTTCATTATCTTGAGTCCAACTTGTGTTAGCTTAATCAGTATTATCATTCCATCGAGTGGCCAAACTTGGTGCACATATAATTTTTTAGATGATGGTATATAGATAAGATCTTGTCGAACATAGACACAATTACGTCGAGAATATATAATTGAAATTAAGAATGGTGCATATATTATATATATACTTGCATTGCCAACTTGCTTAATTATAGTATTTGGTGAGGCATGCATGATCTATGCATCACACATGACAGATATATGTGAGAGAATATTCCAGTCAGATATGCAAGTCAACTTAAGAACATTCATGCATGCATGCTGCTGGTGTAATTTGTTGATTTTTTTTGAGCCTTAAGAATCCATTATTATATTCAAACTAATTAGGCTATCTAATCATCCGATTATATTATATATATGGGCACTAAAATATGTTCTGTATGTTTCCGCCAAGTGGATCAGCATGAACTCTGTTGACTTTGTCAAGTACTTCTTAGACTTGATGAAGTCAAAGACCCAAGTAAAAACACCTTTATTTAGAGTAAAGACCTTGCAAGACATGTCTACTTGTTAATATTAATTATTTGATATATATATGTGCCTTTCAACTACGAAAATTCAATGAGATTAATTGCTAGTTATCACAAAGATTAATTTACATTCTGGAGGTTTAGAAATATAATTACCGTGTTAGTCAGAGAAAAAAATATTATTATAATATATAGAGATTGTTGGATATAGCTGTACAAAAAATACATCTGCAATAATAGAAAATAGGAGCTATTAAATTCGATTCTATTTTAAATAAATCTTTAATCAAGCTCCACGAGCTAAAATCGTGCAGGAAATTTCTATAATTAATAGTAACAATACATTGCAAAATATAGTGGCATGTGGCTAAGCTACTCATGATGTCCCAAGGTTATCACAAGTAAATAAGTTAGCAAAATTGCATATATATATATGCACCAATTGGGATTTGGGATAAGGCAATGCCAGACCTGGGGCTAATTAATTTCACAACAAATAACTCAATTAATTACCATTAGATCAGAATGAAAATTTTCTCTCATTCCAAACAGGGCTTTACCCTTGTCAGCCACTACAAGAATCCAGACAACTTCTGTCGGCGGCGCGCGCGAGACCGGGCAGCGGGGCGCGGACCTCGGGAGGGAGGGCGGAGGGTGTCGGCCGGGAGGCGGCGGCCGGCGGCGGCGGGAGGCGACGGCTCGATGGCGGTGTGGGCGCGCGTACAGGGAGTTAGGTCTCCTTGTACGCTTGGGGGTTGAGAAATAGATCCCCTAACTTTCGTCGGCCAGCATTAAAACCGACGAAAATTAGCTTAACTTCCATCGGCTAATTAACTTCCGTCAGTTTTCGAAAAAACCGACGGAAATTAATAAGTCCGACGAAAATTTATGTTTTTCTATTGTAGTGAGCCTACAGAAAATGACCCAGTTAGATTAAAGCTAGCACACTGAGGCAACTGTGCATGCACAGCACAGACACATCTGATAGATATATGGTATATATAATTAAGGATGGCTGCACAAGCAAGCAGAAAAGCATCAGTGCTGACCAGTGAGATAGTCAAATCGATCAGTGTTGAGTATCTCGTATTTACCGTATATGCATGCATCTCTTAATTGTAACATAACATATAGCCTAGAAACCATTCTGCAAAATCTAGCATGTGTACTCCTCTAGTTTTTGTTAGCTCTGCACCTAGACAGGTTCATGTTCCTGGTCAGGTTCATGTTGCTGCTCAGTCACCTGCTGCCCACTGTTTCCTGATGGTTGTCAAGACTTTTTTCATCTTCTTACTCAGCAAAGTTCAAATCCTGCCAGTGATTCTCACATATGTCATTCTTCAGTGAATTCTCTCTTTTTTTGGAATAAGAAAACTTCTGCTCTCCCCCTGCTGATGTGTATGCAGAGTGCAAATTAACAGATTAGATGATTGGACATGTATAATATATACACAGAAGCCTAATTAGCTTTTCTTTTCTTGCTGTTTCTATTCAGCAATCCTTTCTTTTAATGCTGAGCAATGTTAGTTTGCATGCTGCAGTACACTGTCAGACAGCAAGATAGAAAGGTAGGGCCTTTTTCAGAGAGTGATTGATCCAACTGGATATAAGCACTGATGAGCATTGCTATGGCTGGGCCCTAATCACAAGGCAGCTTGTGCTGTTCATGGATCATCTCATCTCTCCCCTGGTTTGATTTTAGGGTTTTTCTGCTTGCTGGTAGCAAGTACTAGTACTATCTTTATCTTGTAATCAGAAACAGCTGCAATATCGCTGGTTTTCTATGAAGGTCAGATGCAAGAACATACAAAGACAAAAATATTGGAGGTAACCTGACATAACCCCTAGATCCAGCATTTGTGTTTTAGAAAATTATGTGTGCATTTTGAGTCAATGTCAATCTGAATATTTCTATGCATGTGTGTTGGGATAAGCTTACATACTAGAAGCCTCAAGAGCACGACTGTGAAGTGCACTTGTCCCCTAATTAATTCCTGTATGAATCCATCGTTAGGTCATCAAACCTAATCCAGTAGTGTCCTGATGTGTAGCTAAGTAAGCAAATCTGTAGCACCTGAAATGACATGCATCTGTTTACAGGAATGCTTACTCTATTGAGCCACTAGTGCTGAAACTAACTAGCTGACCCATCAGCAGATCCAAATCATGGCCATTAGTCAACGGAGCAGCAGAACACTCGTAGAATCTACTTGAATCATTAGCTTAATCAACTGAGGCTAACAGACCTGACAAGGCTGCTCTGGGAAAGCTGCAGGGCCAATCAGGATAAGAGCAACAGGCAAACATCAACTTCAGAATTCAGATTATTGATGGATATCTGATGAACAAGGCACCAAATTTCGGCATCAAATCCTGCATTATGCCAGCTACATGCATCAGTAGTGCCATCAAGTATTCAAGTAGATGTGTGTGTGTATATACGGTAGCGTTATTCTACACTACGTGTATAGAATAGCTATTTTACACCGACTACTTTCAGTAGTGGATTTTCTCAGTAGAATAGCAATTGAGTACTATTTTTTTCTCAGTAGTAGATTTTTCGGTAGAATAGTTATGCTACACCAGTGGTGTAGGATAGCATTTGTATATATATATATGTATATATATGTGTGTATATATGTGTGTATATACACATATATATATGTACAAATATTATTCTACACCACGGGTGTAGAATAACTATTGTATTGAGAAAAAAGTAGTACTCAATTACTATTTTACTCAGAAAATCTATTGCTAAAAGTGGTCGTTGTAAAATAGTTATTCTACACCCGTGATATATATATATATATATAAATGATATCCTATACCACAGGTGTAGAATAACTATTCTACCGAGAAATCTACTACTGAGGAAAAAAATAGTACTCAATTGCTATTCTATTGAGAAAAACAACAACTAAAAGTAGTCGGTGTAGAATATATATATATATATATATACAAATGCTATCCTACACCATAGGTGTGGAATAACTATTCTACCGAGAAAAAAATAGTACTCAATTGCTATTCTACACCGACTACTTTCAGTAGTTATTTTTCTCAATAGAATAGCAATTTAGTACTATTTTTTCTCAGTAATAAATTTTTCGGTAGAATAATTATTCCACACCTGTGGTGTAGGATAGCATTATTGTTAAGTGGAGGACATAATATATATATATATATATATATAAAGAGGCTAACAGACTAGATTATGTCCTCCACTTAACAATTGTCATACGCATAGCAATAGCATACTTGTAACTATTGTTTTACATGAATTATATTCTAGGTCAATAGAAGATAAATGGTAAAGATCAACTCAGTTTAATTTAATTCTTGCAGCGTTACTTGATTGTTGAATAGAGACAGTGTTTTTGCATCTTTCATGTAGTTTTTTTTTTTAAAAAAATGCACAATTAATGATATCAAGACATATTTTACGATCTATTTAATGAAACTAATCTAATGTCATAATTATAATTATTATTGTTTACAGAATTGATAAAAAAGCTAACTCATAAAAGTCAAACAACATATATAAGATGTAACGGAAATGTATTCATGAAAGCGAATAATCAAAAAGTCTCAATCCGTCGATATCTTAATATACTCCTAATTGATATTAATTTCCTTTAATCTGCTGCTGCGTGTACGTACTCTAAATAAAAAATGCAAATTAAAAACAGAAGGCATCTAAGCTAAGCTAAGCTAAGCTAAGCTAGCTGTGTGCGATGCATCTATCATATCCATCCCTGCCTTGTTTTTATTTCATCTAATATAATAGTAATAGCTATATATATCTCCAGCCTCTCAAGGCTGGAAACGTGTCCAGTACTTTACACCAACATTCATCACCCGCACTGGCTTTTCATATGAACCCTAATTTAGCACATGAGATTATATGAACGTACGGCTATCTCAATTCTCAAAAGAAGCCAAAAGGGAATCATCCGTTTCATTGGACGACAAGGGTATCTATCTATCTCCTTGCTTGGGTATCTTCAGATGTGCATAGTTTTAAAGGAGTTGGAACTACCAGCTTTGGCTTTTGATTAGGATGATGATAAGCCAGTACTAAAAGAGTTTAGTTTATCAAATGAGATGTAGGTGGTAAAGTGTGCTGTTTTAACAAATAATTAAGCGGTGGATTCGACAAATAAATATTTGATAATTTATCACTCTTAAGAAAATGACTTCGATTGTTTATCATTTTGATCCACGTTCGTACACTCACGTAGTCCTAAACTACGTGTCATCTCCATAAGTGACAAATAATCAAACATCATAATTTTTTTAGTATCAAATCCTCAAGTCCCCCGAGTTAGATTTAGAAAATGAGATGTAGTGGTAAATTAAGTATGTTGTTTAATTTAACAAATTAATTAAGTGGTGGATTTGATGAGAAATTAAATGTGTTTGTCCTAGATCTTCTTCACTTTTCTTCTCTTAATTACCACTGTTTACCGAGTTTAATTACTGTGGGTTCCATGTGCTATGCAAAAGCTACTAGCCCAGTAGCCACTAGCATGATGCTTACGTTGACTAATTACCATTGCTACAAGGTATGATCTTGTGGGCGGTGGTAAAGAATGTGGAGTGGTTAATTTTGAGAAAGTGGATTTGATGAAAAGGTGTGTGGGAGCTTTCAGCACTGGTTTTAATCCCTTTTCAGATTTGATGAAAAGGTGGATGAAAGATCTTTTCTTTGCTTTTTTTTTATCTCACCATTTAATTTGGCGGCCAGTTGTTGCAACATGTATAAATATTCTCACATTAATTAGCAACAGGTAAAAGTATGCCTAAACTTAGGTGGTGTTTAGTTCCGTGCACTAAAGTTTAAGTTTAGACTTAGGGGTAGTGTTTGGTTCCATGGACTAAAGTTTAGTTTGTGTCATATCGTATGTTTAGACACCAATTTGAAGGATTAGACGTGAACTGATTATAAAAATAATTGCAGAATTGAAGGATTATTCGCGAGACAAATTTATTAAGCCTAATTAATCCATGATTCGCAAATGATTACTGTAGTATCACATTGTCAAATCATAGTGTAATTAGGCTAATTAGATTCATATCACGAATTATCCACCTATGAATGAGTTTTATAAATAATTTACATTTAATACTCCAAAATAGTATCTAAACATTCGATACGATGAGACTAAATTTTGAACTAGAGAAAACGATCACCCCCTTAACCTAGAGGAGCTTCCATCTTCAATTGAACTCATTCACATAAATAAACTACATGTCATGTAAGTTTTTTATATGATCTTAAGCATGTAATGGTCATTGTTGACTATTGCTTATTTTTTATTATATATTATCAACAACTGTTTAAATAACAACATATGAAAATACTTTTAAATATATTACATGCATAACACTAACAATAATGTTTTAAGCATAATTATTAAACCAAAAGTTATAAATATTGATAAAAATATATAGTCCTTATATTGTAGAACAGATGTAGTAATAGTTACGAAATTGGCCCTGTTTAACACATCTTCAGCTCAGTCTTATTTATAGAAGGAACAATATTGTGCCAAACCCTAACACCAAGGTTGTTCTGCCACAGTTTATGAGTAAGCAAAAGTTCAGAATGAACTGAGAACTGGAGATCACCTTCCACCAGCTTCTCCCAACAGCTAACTTGTACACAAGCAGAAATTGTGCCAAACAATAACATGCTGCAGATGATCAGTAATTTAGGGATGTGCAGGATGCATGGAGGTCAGAGAGAACACCAACAGCATCAGTTGTGAAACAGCACACTTGCATCAATGAATTATGGCGTGCTGATGATCAAGGAAACAGGTGTTCATGGTTACAGTTCTTAGCAAGCTAACCGTAGTCGCCACAAATTTTAACTGAGCTCAATACAGCTAGTATACAAAATTGAGATACACTTTTTGTTTATTGGAAAGCATCCATGTACCACACTATCACTTCAGTTGATCACCAAGACCTGGGGGCATTCCTAAGCTCTGTGCCAGATCAGCCATCCTCTCCTTCATTGCCTGCAGGTTGTTGGTCCAATACCGAGTTAGTTTAGAACGAAATTTACACGCATTTCCATTCCTGCACAAGGTAATAGAAGGATTCGCACCAGGACACTCCTCTGATGTGCATCCTTGTAGGCGTCATTCACCAGCTCAGAGAGTTTCTGCAGGGAAAATATATAACACATTACACATGTAGCATCGAATCGGGTTTGTTTAGGTCTGCTAATGGAACAAACATGAGGTACTTATCAAATCATACATGGACATTAAAAATGTGGGTTTATGCTAACAATCATGTGAATATGAACTTGCAAAAAATATTCAAAGAAAATAATCAAACTGGAAGACATAATACATACTTCAGACCCTAATTCCATTGCAGCTTCAGTGATTTCAACTCTTATGGGCTGCTGGTTCCCAGAAAGTGTTACCTGGTTAATGAATCAGGTCAAAAACTTGCACCATAACTCCATAAGTACATGCATTTGATTTTCTATTTTAGAGAAAAGCAAAAGAATGTAATAACTGAATAGTAATTACATTCATTTGCTTTTCAAATGCTATAAGAAAGTGGTATTTTCAAATAGTAACCGCATATCAATTTCATCTTGCAACAGCCTATGCCATCATATGTCAATTCATGACTTATAGTTGCCTTCCTGCCTATAGCTTTGAGCCTTTGACAGTGTTCTTGTGCCAAAACAGTAAAATTCCAATAGATGAATAGAAAGTTATCCAAAGCTAAAAGAGATACCAAACAATTTTGCTTAGTTCATACAGCGATTGACCTTGCTAAGATCATAAAATTAAAATTCTACACTCTATAGTCTATACTTCAATAGTCAATATACAAGGGAGCATATTGGTTTTACTGTAGAAAATGGCTACTTGACTCAGTCAAACAAAGATTGATGGGGGCTATCAGTGATAAGCTGTGATCGTTACAGCCCGGTTCAACAGGCTTTTTCAATAATGTAAATACATCAGCCGTTTAACAGATATACCCTTCAAAGTTCAAGGCACAAGAAAACATACTGGTGGCAAGAGTTCAGCTTAGGACAACATCACAAAACTAATCCCAAGCATACCTTGATTAGTTCACCTTCACAATAACCTTCAATCTCGGTTCTAAAACAAGAGGGAAAAGAGTCACAATGACGTGCTGTTTTGCAATAATATATCAAAGATTACTCAGGTATGCAAATACATACTCTGCAAGCTCCTTTTGCACTCGGACAGCCTCAACTTGGACCACCATCTGGGCCTTCTTCACAGTTTCATAGAGATTTTGCATATTTCCGAAAATTCCTGCCTAAATGTAAATAAAAAAAATGAGAACCATAGGATGGTTACAAACAAAAGTACAAAGTGGCAACTGTACTGGGAATTTGTGTATCAAAACGAAAGAACAGAATGAGTTCAGCTCATGTATCTTAGTCAACTATACAATATCGCAATGAGAACTGTACACGGACAGCTTTGGTTTTGATATGTCAATGAAACAGAAAGCAGTACTGAAGTGTCCGAACAAAGTATAAGTTTATCATTTCTGAAGGGCGCCATTCATTGGAAGGATAAGGCAATTGTCCAGAGAAACTATAACAGTACAATGATAGCAAAAGTACAAGTTAGTTGAATTATTTGATATCTCCCTAAAATATATATTGATGCAAACTTCATTTTGGTACCTCCATAGGAGTTTAAGATTTCATCAGAATTCAAAATGAGAAACAAGCTAATGTAAAAGGGAAAAAAGTAAATTATTTATCTCCATAACACTAATACATTATACTTTGCAATGAGAAACAAGCTAATGTAAAAGGGAAAAATAAATTATTTATCTCCATAACGCTATGCCTAACAATACATTATCTTGAGCATAATCCACTATTCAGATAAACAAAACAAACAGCACACATTATTAAACTGCTTAAGGTAGACATCCAGCAAAAAAATGCAGCTAATTTCATTTTAACAGCCATGTGTGAAGATACTCTTTAGATATTGGATAATTGGAAGCACAGCAGAACTTAATATTGAAAGAGGATAAAGAGTAAAGGCATCTAACTTTCTTACTTTTGATGGTGCTTCTTCACCGTTCTCATCTTTGTCCTTTTTCCTCCAAATAAACTGTACACACGAAAGGGTCTGTTACTTGTTCTTTTCCTATTGGAACATGGCAAACAGAATGCACCTTCAGCGCTTATCCTACTACCTGAATAACAAATAAACAATAGGTAAAATATGTTCAGGGGCTACTATAACTTAATATAAATGTTCAACAAGCACACATTGGTGAACAAAGATCAAATCCTGACACCCAAAGAAAAGGACAGGAACATAAGCCTGGATCAATGTTTAGGGCTCCATTTTACATTATTCCCTTGAACAAAGAGATAAATAGAAAGCAAAGCATAAAAAACTAAAGCAAATCTATTGCCAGAACTCTATGTCCACAATGGCACAGCCACTAAATGAAGAACTCACAGGCCTGTTTAACACAAAAACATATTTGTAATTTAGATGATACGAACTCTAAAGAACCCTAATTAATAGGAAACAATTGCAAGGGAACCAACCTTGGCAGGGATTCTATGAAAACCTAAAACTCAAAAAAATCCAGCTGCTACCTAAACAGTACCACGTCAGCTATCTTCCCACACACATCGAGCGAAACATCCAATTCAGATGAAATCTACGAAAAAATGTATTTTTTATCGTCCAGTGAAATCATAACAGCCGCGACCGCATCCCAGCTCGCATACGCACTAATTAGAGCCACCAGTAACCCAAAACATCAGGCCAGCGGTGGGCCGGGGCGGCGGCCGCACGGAAACGAGACCGGCGGTCTCGTCCGGCTCTGGTGTCTGCGTATAGGACGCCTCCAGACACCGGCGTTAGAGGCGGGGGGGTGACCGCGGGGACCGCCGCTACGGCTGACCCGCCGTGGAGAGGGAGGGAGAGAGGAAGAGAAGGGAAGGGGCGGGCTTACGTGTCGGGTTGAAAGAGAGGGGCGAGAAGGTGGAATTTAAGGCCACCGGAGATAGAGAGGTGGACGGCGCCATCGGCGGCGAGACGAGCGGAGCTATCACTACGGCGGCGGGGGACGGTCGTGGAGCCACGGCGGAGGAGGGAAGGGGGAAAGGCTCGATTTTTCGGGATAAAGGATATTGTTGAAGAGAAAAAGGAGGAGAGAGAGTGTGGATGACAAACTGGAAATTTGAGGATATTTTAAAAATTTTTGCTTGATATTTTGTGATTTTCTCCATTATAATTTACACCTCCGTTCAAAAAGATGAAACCTTAGTGTGCAATTGAACATCGAAATTCTAATTATTAATATTTTTATAAATACATAAATAGAAAAACGTAGCATAGAAATATATGTTCTAGACAATGTGTAAATATACACTAAGAATTTAGTGTTCTTTGGACAGGGAATTTTAACTGATCTCTACGAAAATCCAGCCAAATTTGCACGTCGGAGAAAGGCTCGTGAGTGTTGCCAAGAACATGCTCTTAATTTCCCTCTTCAGTTGATGGGTTTTGCTTGTTTTGGTCAGGCAAAGTTGAGGTGGTCATTCGCCTTGCAGCTGCAGCAGGTTGATTCGGACGTACTGTACGTGGCCAGACACGTACTTACAGTTACACCCACACAAGCATGGGAATTGGGAACAGAGAAGCATTTAAGCGACTAAAAATTGTGTTCGTCAGAGAGAACAAACAAACTTGCTGAGGTGACAAAAATGCGTTTAACGTGGAAGAATATGTACCCAGAATGTTTCGCAGAGAATCCATACAAAACATATTTTTTCATGGAGGTACCAAACAGTATTTATACTGACCATACATAATCCCAACTAGATCCTACCACGTACTACAAATCTTGGACCTCCTCCAATGAGCCCAACCTGCTACACCAATCAACTGAGCCTATTCAGCCATAGACCTGCCACCACAATTTAGGTTTCAAGCCTAATCTATCGGATACATAAGGGCTACCATAAGTTATGCAACATCATCAATACCATAAGTATGAAACTAAAATGTGGCAGCAACTGTAGCGTCGACACGTAGCAGAAATTATTAATGAAATGTTTACTTAGTTGGTTACACTCGTTGATCTCATCAGTGACTCGAAAGCACGTTCCACAGCTGCGGCCGTCCACCAGAATGTGCAATACTTCATTGACTACTTCCGCCTGAAAATATTCGGTTTTTCACACGCTGTTTTTTGCTCTTCAGATTACAACAAGAGCATGGCACCCGTCACACAGGATCTTCAAGGCTTTGTATATACGCAGCAGATACCCAGCACGAGATAATATCACATGGCACCTTATTCAGGCAGAGGGATGAAACTCACCAGATTTCCAGGCATCAATTCACCTCCCCTTTCTCCTGTCCTTTTCCCTGTCTCTGCTTCTTTCATAGGGATCATCCCTCCCTCGGCTGGCACTTTTTTCACGTACCCTGTCTCGCCCAGAATCATTGCCATGTGATCTGTCTGCGTCTCTGTTACGATTGTGATCTCGGTCTCTTTCCAGTGACTTACTTGGAGGACTACGGCTCCTGCTCAGGCTAGGACGGCGCTTCCTTGAATCCCGTGCATCATCATGCCTATCTTTCCTCTCCGATGATGTTCTCTCTGAGAAAGAGTGATGCTTTTCAAGAGGATGCATAACGCAGATAATAAAAGTAGCAAACTATTGAAATATATATATAATTCTAGGATGTGTTCAAAAGAAACAAAAAAACAATTATCTAACAAGCAGGATATGTCCTTGCTGCATTCTTACATACCAGAAGGTCTGCTGCTTGCACCATCATTTGACAAAGATAAACCATATTCAGACTGGAGACGCCTACGGTGGCTGGCAACCTTCCTCTCAATCTCCTCTGTGTTCCGCAAACCCTTCTCCTCTAGAGATTCACGATACTGCAAAACAGCAATTTCAATCTGCCTCAGCTTCTTCCTGCAGTTCAGAATGCATTTGCAATTAAATTAGAAATTATACTTGGCTGACACATGATAAATCATGGAGAAAGTTACCTATGCACTTCATCGAAAATTGTATCAGAGTGATGATTGGAGTGATCTGCACTAACTTCTGTCACATCAGCCTTCCCAAAATCACCAGCAATATCACTACCAGACGAATAGCTTAATCCCAAGCCTCTACCACCTTTCCTATCTTCATCGCTGCCATCATCCTCTCGACTCCATTTCGAAGCTGGCAAAACAGGATCAACTTTTGGCTTCTTGCTTGGAACAGGTTCAGCAGATGTGAATTCTTTAGAGTGTTTGTATCCTGCTTCCGTAGAATAACAAGAGAGACCCAACATGTCGGATGAGTCTGGTTCACCATCACCAGAACCTTCTCCAAGTCTTGAAGCATTATGTGCATTCACAACAATGACATCTCTTCCAGTTCTATGTGGTTCTCCTTGTCCATATTTAATGCTAGCATCCTTCTCATAGACTCGCTCCTTCTCAGCCTCTTCCAAGCTAAGCAACCTGGCAACCATCATCTCTTTACCACCACACAGTGAGAGGCCATTATGTTTACAACGGCGTTCAAGTTCAGCTAGCGGAAGCCCTAACAGCTCCCTCGTTGCAGCTGCTTTTCCTGTGGCCAAGGCACCATCTTCGTTGAGCCTAAATCCATCACTACCATCTTCAGAGCTACCTTTCTTTTCAATTTCCGGTGCATCACCACATAGAGAGTGAAAAGGGATGACCCCAGAGTGGCCTGATCTAAGAAAGGTAGCTCTTAGCCCATTCAGATATGCATCAGAAAATAAGAACCAGTCTGCCCATACTTGCAGAACTTTTAAAACCCTCTCCTGCAGAGCAACAATAAAATGATGTTATCACGTGACAACATGAAGAAAGAAATAAAATAAAGTACTCAAAAAAGAGAGAAATGCAACTTGCCTTCAGAGCTTCAGCAGTGATCCTTCCTGTGATACTGCGGTATAAGTCGTTGAAGCTTTCTATAACATCAGGTAAAGCAGCCTCAAACTTCGTTCGGAATGCAGAAGCATTCTTCACAGGAGCACTGCTGTTATGAAGGATATCAGACACTAGCATAAGCCGAGCAACCTTGGTTGGGATGGGTGTCTCCTTGAGTGTCAAAGATTCTGCAAGAACCTCGACAATCTGAATATACAAGACAAGCATCAATGAGTACTCATGTTATATGAAATACAGAAAAGGTGTTCTTTTAACAAAAAATCTAAAAACACCAAAAATTACAACAGATGTGTTTGCACAAGATTATGAAAGCATGCAGCCATACGCTATGTGTCAGCATGGCCTCTGAAAGTCTGGTCTTAATTAACTCCAGTAGACAAAAAAATATATACAGTTGTAAACACAAACCAGAAGGTATCAATAGTCACCATTCTAACCATGCTCCTCGAGGAATAAACAAATCTCAATTGAATGATAGATCCAATAGGGAAAAACAGAGATGGTCAGATAGGACCGCTCCTTGTAAACCTTGCAATGTACTACTGGGTATCTGACAGCATCTTTAACATTCTAACTAATAATGGCTAATAGTAGTTTCATAACAAAAGAGAGCATATCATTAATCAATGTCCACTAGACTTGTAAGTAGTTTAACCCATTTTACATTCTTTACTCTCATAAACCAGATCACATTAAATGGAGTAGGCAGGCTTTAAACTGTCAGTTTATGTGAAGCGTAACAGCATGAATCTCTTGAGAGTTGAGTCCACACTCCACACAATCAATCTATAAGGCTATCGGATGAATTCAATATAGATACAACTCGTACAAATTATAGAATTCTTCGAGTAAACTAGTTTAGAGAGGGAAAAGGAAGCTATCAAGAAAATATGAAACAAAGGTAACCTCAAGAAGAATGAAATTGTAGCTCTGGTTCAAAATAAAAGAAAGAAAGAAAGAAAGGGAGAAAATTTACTGATTAGGTCAAATTTAACACGAGGTAGGCTTTACCTCTCCAGCTGCATCAGCATTATCCAATGCAAAACCCATAGCCTCCTTTATCTGACTCCTCTCCAATGTCAATGCACGCAACATATCCTCAAATTCATCACGCTGTGAATCAGTCAATGTACGCTCCACTTCAACACGCTGAAGAAAGAAAACATAAATTGGTATTGTAATAGGAAAAAAATATTTGCGCTGTAGCAAAGCAAAAGGCCTCCAACAAGGTACAGTAATCTCTTACCCTGCTTCTACCAGCTGCAAAAGTAGATTCTTTTTCACGCTCAGGACTTCTGCTGGATGGCAGAGCAGGGGGAACCCATCTGGTATAACATATATAATACAATATCATGTCACTACATATTCAATGGGCACATACAGGCCAGGCACATATTTGAATATCAATACCATTGTGCACTCTCTATTACCTTCCACTTCCTGTAATCATGATAAATGGTTCTGTTCTCCATCTCTGTAAAGTATCACCCTACATTCCAATATCACATTAAGCAGTTAAATGATGCCATCCTATCACTTCAATGATTTCAAAGCATCAGATAATGCATGTTGCGTGCATTGATGTGAGATTGTGAGAACATAAGTGGTTGGGTCTAAAGTTTTTTTATAACAAGTCAACAACCCTAGGAGACCAAGACAAAATTCTAAAGAGAATGCTGATAATTGGATACTCCAAAATATAGAACTACTATACCATGCCTAGTGTGTTGTATAACTATACTGTTAGAGTGTGTGTGTCTCTTATGTGTGGGCCCCCCTGTCTAGTGTGTGGGCCACTCTTGTAAGACCCTTCTTCTATCCTCCCAACCCTAGGGAGAGGAATCCATTCTATTCTACCCTTTCCTACATGGTATCAGAGCTCTAGGCTCCCCTCCCTCCCCTCTCCTCTCTCCAGCCGCCGGCGCCGCCGCTGCCTCCATGGCCGGCGAGCCTCCTCCGTCGTCGGTGCCGGAGTCCTCCTTCCCCCTCCTCCTCTCCGGATTTGCTCCTGTCTTCACCTTCACGACACCGGCGGCCTTTTCGTCCCCATTTCCCGCCGCGCCGCCGCCCTGCGGGCTGGACGCCGTCGACGCGGGTGGCCGGCCGCCCTCTTCCACGGCCGGATTCGCTGCCCCCGCTGCCGCCCCGTCCGGATCCGGCACCCCCGCCGCCACCGGCCTCCCTCCCTTCGTGGCCGCGAGCTGGCAGGCCCTGGGCGTGCCACCGGCCCTGCTGGCCGCCAGCTTCCCGCCCCTGATGGCTGGGCTCAGTGCTGCTGTTGTGGAAACCTTCCTCCCCATCGTGCCGCCGTTGCTGGCAGCCAATACTAGGCCGGATCTGGCCCTGTTTTGGCCCCTTCGTGTTGGCCGGCCACCACCGATGTGGTTGCCGCCGACGCTGCCCTTGTCGCCGCCCTCGCCACCACCAAGACCGTTGCCGCCGCTGCTCGGGAGCACGAGCGGGCGGCCGCTCTTGCTTGGGAGAGTGCCCGCCAGGCCGCTGATGCGCTGGCCCAACATGTTGCTGAGGCCGAGCACCACCTCGGGGTTGTTGTTCCCTCGGTCCCTGCCACCGCAGATCCAACGGTCGCCGCACAGCTCCATGCCTAGGCGGCCGGTGTCCAGAACATCTGGTCGCTCGTGCTAGTCACTCTTGATCCTCGTCGTCCTCCTACGCACGCTGGTGCGATCTGGTGCTCCTCACCCTCCAACGCTATGCCCTGGATGACCACATCCTCGTCGACACTCCAGTGGTCGCCCAGGGGTCGGCATGGCGGTGCATGGACAGCGTGGTGCTGTCGTGGATCCTTGGTTCCGTCACTATCGAGCTACAGGACATCGTGCGGGAGCTTGGCAGCACCGCTCGTTAGGCCTAGGTTGCGATCGAGGGGCAGTTCCTTGGCAACCGCGAGGCCCGTGCTCTCCAGTTGGACGCCGCATTCCACACCGTCATCCAGGGAGATCTCTCCGTCTCGGAGTACTACCGCCACATGAAGAGGTTGGCGGATTCCCTTCGTGACCTCGGAGAGCCTGTTGCGGAGCGCACACTTGTTCTCAACATCCTCCGCGGTCCCGGCGACGCCTACGCCCACCTCTGGACATGGATTACCAAGACAATGTCGTTCCCGTCCTTCCACAAGGTCCGTGATGACCATGTCCTCGAGGAGCTTACCCGGGGTCTCACTCCCACATCTACCACCGCGACTGCTCTTGTCGCCTCTGGCTCCAGCAGGACCACCTCCCACCCACCGTCGACGCCGGCTCCTTCCCTTATCGGTGCTCCTCCCACCGGTTCCACCGCTGGAGGGGGGGCGTGGTGGAGGTCGTCGTCGCCAGGGGGTGGCGTGGTGGTACCGATCGTGCTCCTACCTCCGCTACACCAGCCCCTGCCACCGGGAGTGCGCCCTGGCCATCCTTCTCCAACCCGTGGACAGGGCGCATTTCCATGTGGCCGAGGCAGTTCACAGCTGGAGCTCTCGGCCTCCTACCCCACCTACGGCCATGCTCACTGGGTGGCCGGTGCAACACGCACCACCCTCGGCGTGGGGTCCATGGTCTGGTGGGTGGGACCAGATGGCCCTCGCGCAGTCCTTCAATACTATGACGTTGACTCCACCGGCTGCCACGGACTAGGTGGCCGACTCGGGTGCCTCCTTCAACACCACTCCTCATGATGGTATTCTCTCCTCTCATAGGCCACCCCACCCATCTCACCCTTCCATCATGGTTGGGAATGGCTCATGTCTTCCGGTCAACTCCGTGGGTGATGTGGATCCTTGTGGTTCTTTTCGCCTTCAAAATATTCTTGTTGCCCCTGACATTGTTCACAATCTTCTTTCCATTCGTCAATTTGACTGCTTTGGTTTGACTGTGAAGGATATGGTCACCCGGCGTCCTCTTCTCCATTGTGACAGCATCGGACCCCTCTACACGCTTCGTCTTCCACCTTCTGCTGCTCCACCCTCGTCCGCCCTTGCCGCTGTTAGAGATATACTGTATAGTATAGGAGTTTATTTGTAAATCTTCTCTTCTCTTGTAGTATTGCCCTTTGGGCCCTTCTCTTGTATACATTGCCCTTTGGGCCCCTTGTGAATAGATCTGGACTTTTCCTAACATGGTATAGAGCTAGGGTTTCCTTCCCTCTCCCCATCCTCTAGATCCAACCGCCGGCGCCTGCGCCCGTGCCGCTGCTCATCGCGGCTGCGTCTAGGCCTGCTCGCGCTGCCGCACGTCGACCCATCCTCCAGCGTGGACCCGCGCCCGAGCCCCGGCGCCTCCCACGCCGCCAGGACTCCTCACCGACCCCCCTTTTCTGCCTTCCGGTTGTAAAAAAAACAGAGGCAAGGGTCCCTCACCATGGCTGCTATTCATCCTCCCGTTGCTGCACCGCTCCCGAATGTCACCTTTGATGGCACCAACTTTCGGGAGTGGTCCACGATGCTTCGTGTGTGCCTTGACAGTCAGCGGTTGTGGGG
The DNA here is from genome assembly GCA_019279435.1 of Zizania palustris. Taxonomy (NCBI): domain Eukaryota; kingdom Viridiplantae; phylum Streptophyta; class Magnoliopsida; order Poales; family Poaceae; genus Zizania; species Zizania palustris. The sequence continues at coordinate 30,039,639 of JAAALK010000287.1, read as the reverse complement.
ACATCTCACTGGCCACTCTCCTCGCCCTCTTGTCCCGGTTCATCCTATTGAGCCTACTACCGGGGCAGGTGGTGCTCCGCCTTCTGATGAGGATCAGGCGGCCTATACTGCGGCTAGTGAGCAGTACATGTTTGATCTTAGCGACTATGAGGATTAGAGTGCTGCGGAGGCTCGTGCTGCTCAGATCCTCCTTGGTAGTATGAAGATTGAGTTTGCTATGGATCTTGCCTCCTTGCCTTCCACTCAGGCGATGTGGGAGCGTGTGATGAGTCTCTACCAGCCGAGCAGCCACGCCCTCTACATCTCCACCTTGGAGCTTGCCAGCTCCATTCGACAGCAGGACTCCTTCGTCGATGCCTTCTACCGCCAGCTGACTGACGTGTGGCGTCAGCTTGACTCACTCGCGCCGGCTTACTGTCGGGCGTGTGACTGTTGTCGTCTTCGCCAGCAGCATGATAGTGTTCTTCGCCTCCACGAGTTCCTCGGCCGTTTGCGTCCGGAGTTCGAGCAGCTTCGAGCCCAGCTTCTAGCTCGATCTCCTCTGCCGTCCTTGGTTGAGGCGGTCACCTTGGCTCGGGCGGAGGAGATCCATCTTCGTGGTGTGCTTTCGTCCTCCGCCACTGTACTGGCTGTTTCGACTGGTTCGACTTCCTCGACACCTCCTTCAGCCTCGTCCTCTACACCGACCTCAGCTCCAGGGCCTGTTACTCAGGGTGGCACAGCAGCCGCTCTCTTCTGTCGCTACTGCAAGTCCAAGACTCATGAGATTGATTAGTGTCGGAGGCGGCCCTCCCACTGGCGGGGAGGCTCGAGTTCCTCAGGTGGTTCTCGGGGTTCTTCTCAGTCGCCTCTGGATTGGGTCCTTGAGCTCACCAGACGGATGGATCGTTTGGAGCGTCGTGTCGGCTCTTCGGATCCATCCGTGGTATCTTCTGCCACCGCTCAGTCTCCTCAACCACCACAGCCAGGTACTCAGTCACCTTGGATTCTTGATTTCGGCGCTTCTTTTCACATGACACATGACTCTACTCATCTTGGTTCAATGAGTTCACTTCCTTTTCCTGTGTCTGTTAAGACAGCTGATGGTACTCCACTTCCTGTTATTCGTCATGGCACTCTTAGCACTTCCCATTTTAATGTACCATCTATGTCTCATTTACCTCAGCTTCATTTGCAGCTTTTTTCTGCTGGTCAGATTACTGATCATGGTTGTCGTATCATTCTTGATTCTGACTTTTGTTCTGTTCAGGATCGTCGCACCGGGACCCTGGTTGGTTCTGGTCGCCGGCTCAGTGATCCTCCTCGCCTCTGGGAGCTTGACTGGCTGCATCTTCCTCCCATTTCTACTTCGTGCTGCTCTACTTCTACTGTTGATGCCACCTCTTTTGTCGTCTCTGCCTCCATCAGCTTTGCTCAGTGGCATCATCGTCTAGGTCACATGTGTGGGTCCTGTTTGTCATCTCTTGTTACTAGTGGAGTTCTTGGGAAGGTTTCTGGCGATACCTCCCTCCCTTGTATGGGTTGTAGACTTGGCAAGCAGATACAGCTTCCGTATTCTGCTAGTTAGACAGTGTCCACTAGACCTTTTGATCTCATTCACTCTGATGTATGGGGCCCTGCTCCCTTCGTTTCGAAAGGGGGACATAGATATTATCTGATCTTTATTGATGATTTCTCTCGTTTCACATGGATATATTTCTTGGAGTCTCGTGCTCAGGTGCTTACTGCCTATCAGGCCTTTGCTACGATGGTTCGTACTCAGTTTGACTCTTCCATTAGTGTTTTTCGTGCTGACTCTGCTGGCGAGTATTTATCTCGTTCTCTTCGTCAGTTTCTTTCTGAGCAGGGCACTCTTCCTCAGTATTCGTGCACTGGTGCTCATGCTCAAAACGGTGTGGCCTAGCGTAAGCATCGACACCTTCTTGAGACTGCTCGGGCACTGTTACTTGCCCCCTCTATTCCTCCTCAGTTCTGGGCTAAAGTTGTATCTACTGTTGTTTATCTTGTGAACATTCAGCCCTCTGTAACTCTTCATGGTGTCACTCCACTTGAGAGTCTCTTTGGTCGGCCACCTCAGTATAGTCACCTTCGTTCTTTCGGTTGTGTTGCCTTTGTTCTTCTCCAGCCTCGTGAGAGGACCAAGCTCTCGGCACAGTCGGTCCGGTGTGTCTTCCTTGGGTATGACTCTGAGCGTAAGGGATATCGTTGTTGGGATCCGATTGCTCGTCGCATTCGGGTTTCCCGTGATGTTACCTTTGATGAGTCTCGTCCTTTTTTCCCTGATGCTCACTCCTCTCATGAGTCGGTTGATTTTCTTGACTTAGCTTGGCTTTCGTCTGACTCTTTTTCCACTATGTCTCCACCACCATCACTACCAGTGTCATCATCCCCTTCTTCACCACCACTATCCGCTTCATCACCTCCTTCTCCATCTCTACCTCCACGTCCTCCCATTCTCTATCACTATACTCGCTGTCCACGTCCTTCACCACCTTCCACCTCTTCTTTCCCTGTGCCTCATGAGTCCTAATACTCTGCACTCTCTCTTGCTGAGCCTTCCACATATCGAGATGTTACTCATCCTGAGTGGCAGTTTGCTATGGCTGAGGAGATTGCTGCTCTTGAGCGTACCGGCACTTGGGATCTTGTCCCTCGTCCTCCTTCTGTTGTTCCAATCTCATGCAAGTGGATCTACAAGATTAAGACTCGCTCTGATGGATCTCTTGAGCGCTATAAAGCGTGTCTTGTTGCTCGTGGTTTTTAGCAGGAGTATGGTCGTGACTATGAGACCTTTGCTCCTGTTGCGCATAGGACCACCATTCATACTCTTATTGCGGTGGCCTCTGTTCGTCGGTGGACTATCTCAGCTTGATGTGAAGAATGCATTTCTTCACGGTGAGCTGCATGAGGAGGTCTATATGCACCCACCTCCTGGCTATCCTGTTCCCGATGGTCATGTTTGTCGTCTTCACCGCTCTCTCTATGGCCTCAAGCAAGCCCCTCGTGCTTGGTTTGAGTGTTTTACCTCGGTTGTCACTGCTGCTGGTTTTGTTGCTAGTCAGCATGATCCTGCTCTTTTTGTTCACACTTCCCCCCGTGGTCGTACTCTTATTCTTCTCTATGTGGATGATATGCTCATCACAGGGGATGATTCTGAGTATATTGCCTTTGTTAAGGCTCGTCTCAGTGAGCAGTTTCACATGTCCGACTTGGGTCCTCTTTGCTACTTTCTTGGGATTGAGGTCACATCCACACCTGACGGCTACTACCTCTCCCAGAGGAAGTACATTCATGATCTTCTTGATCGTTCGGGTATTACTGATCACTGCTCTGTGGACACTCCTATGGAGCTTCACACTCGTCTTCGTGCCACCGACGGTGTTCCTCTTTAGGATCCCACTCGCTATCGTCACCTCGTCGGTAGTCTTGTCTATCTTGGCATCACTCGTCCTGACATTTCTTATGTCGTTCACATCCTGAGTCAGCTTATGTCCACTCCCAATAGTGTCCACTTCAGTCATCTCCTTCGCGTCCTTCGATACCTTCGTGGCACTATCGACCGTTGTTTGTTTTTCTCTAGTTCCAGCTCCCTTCAGCTCCACGCTTACTCTGATGCTACTTGGGGTTCTGATCCTTCAGACTTTAAGTCCCTATCTGCTTATTGTGTCTTCCTTGGTTCCTCCTTGATTGCCTGGAAGACCAAGAAGCAGACTGTTGTTTCTCGCTCTAGTGCTGAGGCTGAGCTGCGTGCTTTGGCTTGTGTGACTGCTGAGGTGACTTGGCTACGGTGGCTCCTGGCTGAGTTTGGTGTTGCTCTCTCCTCCCCTACGCCTGTGCACTGTGACAGTACCAGTGCTATCAGTATTGCTCAGGACCCGGTGAAGCATGAGCTCACCAAACACGTTGGGATTGATTGCTTCTATGTTAGGTCGGTTGTCCAGAACAAGATAGTTGCTCTTCAGTATGTGCCCTCGGAGATTCAACTTGCCGACTTGCTTACCAAGGCCCATACTCGAGCTCAGCATTGTTTTCTTCTTTCCAAGCTCAATGTCGTTGATCCACCTTAAGCTTGAGGGGGGGTGTTAGAGATATACTGTATAGTATAGGGGTTTATTTGTAAATCTTCTCTTCTCTTGTATGTGCCCTTTAGGCCCTTCTCTTGTATACATTGCCCTTTGGGCCCCTTGTGAATAGATCTGGACACCCTGGCACCGCCGGCTTGGTCACCCCGGTGTCGACGTTTTGGCTCAGCTTTGTCATAGCTCCTCTGTTCCTTATACTAGGGCTACCAGTGAGCACATTTGTCATGCGTGTCAGCTAGGTCATCATGTTCATCTACCTTTTTCTATTTCTTCTTCGCATGTTGTTCATGTGTTTGACCTTATTCACTATGACTTGTGGACCTCTCCGATCATGAGTATTTCTGGTTATAAATATTATCTGGTTATTCTCGATGATTTTTCTCACTACTCATGGGCGTTTCCTTTGCGGTCCAAGTCAGATGCCTTCCCCACGCTCACTCACTTCTTTGCTTGGGTGTCTACTCAGTTTGGGGTTACTATCAAGGCAGTCCAGTGTGATAATGGTCGTGAGTTTGACAACTCCGCTTCTCGGGCTTTCTTCCTCTCGAAGGGAGTCCAATTGCACATGTCATGCCCCTATACCTCCCCTCAGAACGGCAAGGCTGAGCGCATGATTCGTACCACTAACAATGTTATACACTCCATGCTCTTTCAGGCTTCGGCTCCCGCTCGCTTCTAGGCTGAGAGCCTCCTTACTGCCACCTATCTGCTCAATCGCCTGCCTTCTAAGTCCACATGCGCTCCCACCCCTCACCATGCCTTGTTTGGTACCCCTCCTTCCTACACTCACCTTCGTGTCTTCGGGTGCGCTTGCTATCCCAACACTTCCGCCACTGCTCCTCACAAGCTTGCGCCCCGCTCGACCCTTTGTGTGTTTCTCGGCTACTCCCCCGATGATAAGGGATACCGTTATTTTAACCTCTCCTCTCGTCGTGTTCTTATCTCACGACATGTCACCTTCGCCGAGTCGGTATTTCCTTTCTCCGCCGACTCCACCCCCGCCTCCAGCCTTGAGTTGGACTCTCTGTTTTCTACTGACCCGATGGTTCAGCCACCTTTGTCTTCTGCAGGTACACCTCCAGCTGTTCCGGCGGCTCTCCCGCCGTCTGGCGAGCCTAGTGTGGCAACAGGGCTGCCCACCGCGACGTCCGCGGCCTCGGCGCCTTCTACTGTGCCACGTGCGACCACTCCACCATCGCTGGTGTTTCCCTCCGTGCCATGCGCGGCCTCGGAGTCGTCGGCCGCGTGCGCGGCCGCTTCCCTGTCGCCTCCTGTGCCCGGGGTCGGCCCGCTGCTGCCTCCAGCACCATGCGCGGCCTCGGCTTCGCCTGCCGCTCCCGACATGGCCTCGGTTGTGCCACGTGTCCCAGCGCCACCTGCCTTGCCTCGCCTCGCGCGGCCCCGGCGTCTTCTTCCCGCTACGCCGACCCTGTTCATGTCTACCAGCGCCGCACGACGATTGCTGCACCGGCCCGCTCTCCCGCCAAGCCGCCAGTGTACCACCCGCCCATCCTTCAATGCGATCAGTGTTGAAAAAATCGGTCGATCAGCCGATTAATCGGTGATCGGCCATGGTCCAGTTATTTTTCACTGAAATCGGCCAGAAATCGGTAGACCGATTAATCGGTTTAATCGGTCGGTCAAACCGATTAATCGGTGCCAACCGATTAATTGGTCTGGCCTAGGGAGATGCGAAAAAATAGGGTTTTGGCTCACCCGCCCACCTCTTTCCCTCTCTCCCGGTCACTTTCCCCCTTTACCTCTCTCTTGCGCACGACCACATGCCAGATCTGGACGCCGCCTCACCGCGAGCAGTGCCCGTCGTCCGCCGTCCGCCCTCGCCGTGAGCTGTTTGCGCCGTCATCCCAGTCGTCCCACCGTCGTCCCCGCAGCGCCATCGTCCCGCGCGAGCGCCATCGTCGTCGGCTTCCCTCCCGCGCGAGCGCCGTCGTTCCTGCACGGGCTGCTCACCGTCAGCACCTCGTCGGCTCGCCGTGAGCTGTTAGCACCTCACCGGCTGCTCACTGCTCAAGCTCAGTACCGGCTGCATTGGTTGTTTAATTGGTTGCAAGAAATGAGAAGAGAAAGAGAGTAGTGAGGAGAGATGAGCAGAAGACTGGAAGAGGAAGAAGAGGTGGAGTGGAAGAGTGGTTGTTAGCTGGAGGCAAAGGAACACCCGTGACCCATGTGTCTCTCTCCTCTGCCACCCCTTTATTAGTGCTTTTTTACTTGGGAGCAGTGCTTTTGTACTTGAGAGTGTGAGCAGACTAACTAAACTTCTGCTAGTTGGGAGCTTGGAGGGGTTGTGTTTATATGTTATTTTTTTCGAATAATATGCAATTTGACCGATTAATTCAGTTAATCCTCTGATTAACCGATTAATCCCTACTCGGTGGTCGACCGATCAGTTACCAATCACCGATTTTTCTAACACTGAACGTGATCCCCGCCACACTCACCTGATGGTGACTCGGCAGGCTGCGGGGGTCCTTCGTCCAGTTGACCGTCTGGTCCTCTCCGCCACTACGGAGCCGCCGGTCTCTCCTATACCCTCCACTGTCTGTGGCGCCCTGGTGGATCCACACTGGCGCCACACAATGGAGGAAGAGTATGCGGCCCTTCTGGCCAATCAGACCTGGGACTTGGTGCCTCGTCCCTCTGGCTGCAATGTGGTCACCGGCAAGTGGATCTGGACACATAAACGTCGGGCAGATGGTACGCTGGATCAGTACAAGGCTCGCTGGGTCCTCTGAGGTTTCACCCAGCGCCCTAGAGTTGACTACGATGAGACCTTCAGCCTAGCGGTGAAGCCTGCTACAGTCCGGACTGTTCTCTCCCTGGCGCTCTAACGGTCCTGGCCAGTTCACCAGCTAGATGTGAAGAATGCCTTCCTTCATGGCACCCTGACAGAGACTGTGTACTACAGCCAGCCTACGAGCTTCGTGGATCCCGCTCACCCTGAGCTTGTTTGTCGGCTCAACAAGTCTCTGTATGGTCTGAAGCAGGCTCCTCGAGCTTGGTACAGTCGGTTTGCCTCCTTGGTGACTTTGGGGTTCAGCGAAGCCAAGAGCGACACTTCTCTGTTTGTCCTCCACCACGATGGTGACACTTCTCCCGCTCCAGTGCCGAGGCGGAGTACCGCACTATTGCCAACGGGGTGGCGGAGGCATCCTGGCTCCGGCAGCTCCTCGGGGAACTCCACAGCCCCCTCGCCAGGAGCACTTTGGTCTACTACGACAACGTCAGCGCTGTCTACCTCTCCACCAACCCCATCCAGCACCAGCGCACCAAGCATGTGGAGATCGACCTCCACTTCGTCCGTGATCGTGTCGCCGTGGGAGATGTTCGTGTTCTACACGTTCCCACCACCTCCTAGTTCGCCGACATCTTCACCAAGGGCTTGCCTTCCTCCACCTTCTTCGAGTTCCGCTCCAGTCTCAACATCCGCTGCGCCGGAGTTTCGACTGCGGGGGGTGTTAGAGTGTGTGTGTGTCTCTTGTGTGTGGGCCCCCCTGTCTAGTGTGTGGGCACTCTTGTAAGACCCTTCTTCTATCCTACCAACCCTAGGGAGAGGAATCCATTCTATTCTACCCTTTCCTACATATACCATGCCCCAGTATGACACAAGGGTAAATTTTTATTTGCCACATATTTTGCAGTGTTCATGTAGGCACTAGTAGGGTGGCGACCTAGCGCCTAGTGCCTAGAGGCGCCTAGGTTTGCCTATATCACTGCCTTTTTTCCTTGGTTCCCAGACCTCCCAGCATTCATTTTTGTGGGTTCCCATGCGTTTTCCTGAGTTCCCAGAGTTTTCCTGAGTCCCCAAGCCTCCTCGCATGGAGTCCTAGTTTTCCTGAGTCCCCAGGCCTCCTCGCGCAGAGTCCCAGCGTCCTCGTGTGGAGTCCCAAGCGTCCTCCACTCGCAGACTCCAAGTTCCAGGCGGCGTCTTCTCCTTACAAGTCCCAAGTCCTAGGTGACAGGTTCTTCTCCAATCCAGCGGATGTCGGCCAAGAGTTCCCCTCCCCTCTCTTCCCCTCTGGCCGCGCCTGCCCTCCCCTTCTCTTCTCCTCCGGCTCGGTTCAACTCAGCCACCGGTGGCGACAGCGATGGCCAGATCTGGCTAGGCACACGCCTCCCGTCACCAGCCCCCGCACTGCTAGGCTGTGTTTCTCACCGCAGCAGCCTTGGCACCGCCGCGTCGCGCCACCCAGGCGTCGCGGTCAACCACCCAGCGCCATGGTTGACCGCCTAGGCACCTAGGTCGCCTAGCTCGCCGCCTGGAGGAAAATCGCGGCGGATGGGTGGCGCCCAACGCCTAATGGCCGCCTAGGCGGCGCTAGGCGCTGCCTTTTAGAACACTGATATTCTGTGTACTAGGTATACCAGCAAATAATTTTTTTTACTTCGAACGAGTGATATAATAATTAATAAAGCACGCTGCTGTAGTGCTGTGTGTGATTTAGCATTAATAAATAAATTTATTCAAATAAAATGTTTTTTCATTTTTGCCATTTGATATCTGAATTCCAATATATATATATATACAGTGAAAAATTAATGATAAAAATCACGCATCTGTGTTGCATCAAAGGTAACAGAAAAGATAGCAATTAAGATAAAAAGTTTTGCTATCACCACTTCAAACAAAAAAGGAAATTCGGAAAGGGTAACACAGATATAAACAATTCCTGTTAGTAGACCATAGAGGAGATAGAGATTGAAAATTTAACAGCATCAATGTACCTGAGCAAATGAGTACAATCTCCAAACATAGTATGTGTGATCCTTTGATTTAAGATCAAACAAGAAGCTAAATAAAGAATTTCCTCGACCTCTTTCCATCACAGCTTGTTCAAAAGCACATCCACCATCAAGTACATGCAGAGCCATGGTGTCAATCACATGCTGAATATGTGCATCATCTGGCGGAGCAACCACTATATCAGGAACATTTGGTGTGAGGACCTGTTCAAGCAAATGAAATTAGAATCACCAAAATGTTGGATAAAAAATACAAGATATCATTCAGTTTCAAGCTAACTGCAAATATCCTTAATACAAGACAGAACTTCATGGAATGCCTACTTGAGTTATAAATTAAGGCTTGGAGTAGGTGTCATGGGCTATGGGCCAGGGCTGCCAGGCCTAGACCCAATCTCATGAACAGTACCCGCAGGGTACTGTAGCAGCGTGGCAAATTAGAGAGTCCAGGGCATATTAGAGTTTAAGTCTTATTAGAGTCTAGACAGATTAGAGTCCAGCACATAATAAGAGTCCAAGTCTGTAATTAAGAATCCTTCTACCCTAAGTCTATTTATCATCCTGAGCAGCCGCAGCCGACACCACCCGGCTATCCTCCCGGCAGTGTTTATCCCGTAATGGGTTCAACTCATGACAGTAGGTGTATCATGTATCAATTTTTAGAGTAATAAGGTGAGGCTTATCACCCTTTTTTAATCATTCTTTTGGCTATAATTGTTATGTCCCACGCATAGTTATTAAGGTGGTAAGAAGAGGTAATGCCTTACGCCCATAGAAAATATAGGATCTAAGAAAAAATATCAATAGATAGGTAGCAAATTCCAAATAGCAATAGCAATATAGCATGATAAAAGTAGCAATACAATACCAAATAGCAATATTGTCGCTTTGGATGCCTTACAAAACTAAAAATATATAGTTAAAATTGCAATGCCACATTTAAAATCTAGTCTAACAGTATATTTAAAGTCCAATCCAATAGTCCATTCATATAAGTCTGGTTCAACAACCCATTTAAGGCCCGCTAGTTCTTTTTCCTCTCTAAACCCTAACCTAGCAGCTCTCTCTCCCACCCCACTCCTCTCAATCGTCGCCTCTCCCCTCTTTCCTCTTATCTCTCCCTTTTGCGCCGCGCCCTTCCTTGCCGCACCTGGTGTCCTGGCCTCACCATGCGCCGCTCACTCCCGATCTGTGCCGCCGCCACTGCGCTGCGCCTCTCCATTCTGCTCACCCAATCCACCGCTTCTCTCATGATTGGAAGTCTAGGGCAACATGAGAGGCCAATGCATCTGGATGCCTTACCACCCCATCACTTAAGCGACGCTATGGCAACACTTTAGTGAAGCCTTAATAACTATGGTACCTCGTCCACTTTTGCCTCCACAACAGGGTTTATTATACTACATAATTGATGTGGTAATTGGGGAAATATGAAATAATATTCCAGATAACAATTTGTATGCAACAAGGAAAATAATAATCCATTAAAGATTCATTCATTCATCAATGCAAAACATGGGAATATTCAACAAGATAGCCCAATATGAAGACACCTACAAGGACAGATGCACTTTGTTTATATTGCAGAACCAGTAAAGCATAAATCCATAAAAGGAACATATTCCATAACGATAAACAGCTGCAGTGAGAAAAGATTATGTAAAGAATCCCTACCAGCTCTGAGGTCTGTGGTTTCACAGATGTAATAGGTGGGACACCAGGACCAGATATGATGACAGTACCACCCTGTATAAAATATAAGAGTAAGGCAATCAATGCCAACTCATGCAGGCAGCACAGTAACAGTATATCCTATTGAAAATTTGCAATTTGTAAAATATAATAAAAATAGTTCAAGATGGAAACTTAGACACAGCAAGGGAGAAAATAAGCACCTCCTTATTTCGGATTGCCATGTGACCTGGTGGAGGAGCAGGCAGCGCTTGTGATGGAAGAGCAACAGATTTTCCCCACCCTATCTTCAGCTCATAGTCATACACAACAACACCTGAGATGAACCATTTAAGTACATCAAACACAAGAGCATGAATATTGAATAGTATTTCTGAAATGAAAACTTTAAGTATTTTCATGCTCCCATAAAAATGGAGGAAAATTATCCCTGAAATGCATGATAATGTATAGTAACCTTGCATTTCATCTTTGGCTGCCTGTCCATCTACTCTATTCATGAAGGCAACAAAACCACAATTTCTTTGCCTTCTGTATTCCTCTTCTGTTCGAGGCCACATAATCTTGACACTAGCAATAGGTCCAAAACGACCAAAAGTCCTCAAAAGAAAATTCTCATCCACCTATATCATAGTATACAATGCAACCATTAAGGTAATCATGATGTGCATAAAGTTGAAATTCTGTCAAAACAGAACAAGTGCAGTAGATAATGCCAACCTTAGGAGAAAGGTTCCCAACATACAAGTTTGTGGTTTGCGGATCACCATCATCAAATGATCCTGGAAATCTCCCAGTGGGATCAAATTCATCTGGTAATTCATCAAAACGGGTAGAGGGCTGCAGGTTGCAGCAACAAGCATCAATTAAACAATATACAAAAAAAGTAACAAAAGATTATAATAGCACAAAGATTTCTAGAGAAATAACGGTAAGAAATTAGCTAGAAATCAAACTTATGTTGCAGATAAGTGAGAGATAAAAAACAGTTATCAAAATTATAGTCAGTTAACTAATGAATGTCTTTTGAATCTTATAAAAGGAGTTGGGATGATAGGGTGTTCTACACCTCACAACCCCCACTCCAGATCTTCTGTGGCTGTATATACACAGACATGTACTACTTATTGTTTGTCAGATTACTTTTCCCTTAAAAAAGTGGATTCTTTGCATCATATGTATGTATGTAGGAAACTAACTGATCTCATGTAATCAGTTACATTTTTTACATTTGAGGATTTTTTTTTTGCTTTTTTGTTTTGATTCTATAGGGTTTTATGTTGTCTCAACATAGCACATCCCAAACCCTGGGAAAGGAAGGATGATCCTTTTCCCCTAAAAAGTTGTGTTTGGCTTGGTGAGCCAATGGAAAGCCTAGCCACTCAATTACTCAAATGGAAAGGCTTTGAAGAAGAGGTTTTTGCAGGCAACGATTCTATAGTATATTTATTTGCCATCCATAGCAATGCATGGGCATTTTGTTAGTCAAGAAACTAAACACGATCTAAAGCACTCCATGAGTGTTTAAAGTACTGTGACGGTCTAGTGCAATAAAATAAAAGACTACTCTGTCTGTCTGTCATATATGTAAGTGTGTACCACAGTGGTGTCATTGTGTCGACCATCACGCCATTGCTCGCGTTCCTGATTACGTCTTTCTCGAAGCTCTTGCTCAAACTTGAGTTCCTCCATGAACTTGTCTATTGCCCGTGGTTTTCCTTTTTCCTTTTCCTTTGGACGCTCCTCTTCATTCTGCACATCAAGATAATGCTTAACCAAATAACCATAGGCCTATAGCACCTTCTGAGACATCCATATGAATATTGGAGGTGTACTAACCTTTTTCTCTGGATCTTTCCCAAATGATGGTGGCAAAAAAGATGGAACATACCTGGATACAAGTACGCTACATATAAGGTATCTATCATGTGTACACCTAGTCACCTAGATGACATGGGGTTATGAAAGATACCAAAATTAAGCGATGTGCCCAAAAATGACCAGCAGGGTGACTGGTTGAGTCACTAATAAACCTAAAGCCTTTCTTGACAAGGTTTCGGATATTCTCAGTTCAAATAGAGGCATTTTTCAGTTTTCACGTTATGACCTTACTATACTTCTGCAAATTTTCTTTTTCAAATCATATTAACCAAAGAAGCTATACAGAAAATACAGTTTAATTGTAAAGCTTGCACTTTCACTGCCTGCAATGATTTAATGGAATCACATAGTGTTTTTGCCTTACACTAGCATAAGTGCATAGAGAAATCCAAATATTACAAAACTAAGGGCTAAGGCCCCTTTTGTCCATGCAATAGCTTTTGAAAAACACCCACAGTTTTCAACTTCTGCGGAAAATAGCTTAGAACATTTTGTTTTGGAGCCATAATGGTAGAATTCTTAGGGGAAATATGGAATTAGTAAAATCTCCCCGAATCTAACTAGATGGAGTTACATTATGGTATAGAAGAGAGGGAAAATCATTTTATCTGTAGCCTCAATGATATTGTGATACAGATACTAGAAACAAAACCCCAATGGATACACCAGTTGTTCAGCAATCAGCACATGTAAACCATAAGGTTTTAAGACCTTCAAAAGATTCTATAGACTACAATCAGCTTCACTGAATCACTCATAATTAAAGCATCTCCCCTAAAGTGTGAATTATGATTAATTTTGAAATGCTTTTAAGAACACATACAACATGAGCCATCATTATCCATTTATCCTTATATGTATCAGTGACTACTTAAATCATCTCAAAATTATTATAGTTTACTAGAAGGAAATATGGGTATTCTCTGGGTTTAATCCCACATGCGTATGCTATGTTACAGTTCACAAGCAATAATATATATCGGATAGACACTGTAACTGTGAGTAATTATCTTAACAAAAGAAAACAACAAACAACTATGAAAAATGGAGTACTCAAATGCAAGTAGTCACATCCTAAGTAAATATAATTTATGCATTAAGCAAAGAGTTATACTTTCCTGTGAAGATTAATATCAGCAATTTAAGGCCTCTAAGGATGATATAGGATCTATAGTACTATAAGCATCTAGAAAATTATGTTCTTTTTTAACTTGACTAGCACTATAATACTGTCAAGGGCTTAAGGAGCAAGTCAGCAACAATGACTTGTTCTGTCGGTGCGACAATTATAGGCAGCAAGTCAGCACTATAGCATAAAGGTAATTGCAAATTGCAATAAAAACTATCAAGCAAGATGGACGACTATTTTCTTCAGACAACCCTTCTTATCTGTCAAATGCATTCAACACTTGGTAACAATTTCTCAGATAAATAAGCAGACAATTCACAAACCATGATTGTTGCAAAAAAAATGTGGCAAAATATAGCATGAATGAATCATTTAAAAACAGCTTGTGGTTGGTCTCTGAGGTCTGAATTACGATTATATTGTCCATCTAAGGATGAAGCGGTGGTACCACAAGATACCCTCTTCTAGAAATCGAGTATTTTTGCTGTTTACCTACTGCCCTTCTTTGGAACAGACCCCACATCTTTGGACTTTCCACCTGCCATTGCCGAATGAATAAAAAGGCCGGTCTCTTTATTAATTGGAGCAATAGAAGAAATAATGCATATATCCATCATGATTTTCAAGCTACAAAGAGGGAAGCCGACTACGACAAAGTGTATGAAAATAAAACCCCTGTCACTAACCTTCAGAATCAACCCTCAGCTTGGCATTGGGATCAATCACACCACCTCGGACAAACTTCGAACCGGACGAGGTATCACCCTTGAATGACTCAACAAACTCCTCATACACACGTGCTGCCTCATCTTGCTCTCTCTTCACGGATGAAAAGCAGTTAAAAATCAGTTATGAATGGATTAATAGAATGCCCATACAGATAATACAACTGTAGGTGTCTCCAAAAAAAGGTTGAAATAGATTTGAACCCTGACCTTCTTCCTCGCCTCCTCGTTCTCCTTATGCCGGTGGAAAGGAACCTTCTTTGAACTCATCCTAGCATAAAATCATCACCAGATCATCAGAATTTGAGTAGCCGGCAATTCAAAAAGTTCATTATTGCGCCCACAACATTGAAAATAATCATATCTGGCTACAAAGAGGAAAAAGCTACTCACAGACATGAGAATAGAAGTTACCGACTTACTGAAGCAACTCATGCTAAAAAATAGCATTATCTAATGCCTTCCCTCGTTCATGGGGTTGTGTAGTATATGATTCGTCGATTTCTTGTAGTATAAAACAGGTGACACAAATATTCTTATGAAACTATTTACGAAGGTCAGGATAGCTCAGTTGGTAGAGCAGAGGACTGAAAATCCTCGTGTCACCAGTTCAAATATGGTTAAGGAACTTAACCTGTATCAGCCCATCGCAACGCACAGATCCCGATCAACCACACCCAGACCCGACCATCCACACAAACTTATGCTCTCAAGAACGCACGCGCCATCCAGTCGCAGACCGTAAAGTCCACAACACCCGGCGAAATGGTGAAAAACAAATCGCGCGTAGACAACCGAGGCCCCAATCCAGCGCCGCCGCCGAGGAAACCACATCCCCGGGCGAGCAGCGGCATCTAGAACCGGACACCAATCCCGCCCACCGCCCAGCCACACCCACTCGAACAAACCATGCCCCACGAAGCGAGAGGAGGGGAGGCGGAGAAGCATGGCACGCGGGGGTGGGTGGGGTGGGGTGGGGCGGGGGACGCTCTCACCTGAAGGTCTCCGGCGAATCGGGCGGCGGCTTGGAAGGTCGCTAGGGTTTGGGCTTTCGCCGCCGCGGAGTGGGCGGGGCGGGGCGGGGCGGGGCGGGGCGGGGGCGGAGGCGGAGGCGGGCTGGGGGCGGGCGGAGCTCGCTCGCACGGGTCGTGAGGCGGGACCAAGCGGGGCGGCTAGGCGCGAGCAGGTTAACAAAACCGTCCGGTAACCTTACGGCTCGGTTACCGCTCGCGCTTGGTACGTTTTATTTGAAATTCAAATTTTGAATTTGAAAAAAAAAGGGAAAACCCAAAAATAGTATATAAATTAATGTGATTTACGATAAAATTAGTTTTCAAAAATATTAAACTATCACAAAGTTATGAAGCAAACAAGATGAACAAAAATACAAAAATAATTCATTTTTCAATCTTATTCACTCATTATTGTTTGATTATTTGCAAATACCCCTTTGGATTAATGTTGCATGTTTGATAAAATAAAAAATCATTTTTGATAAGTGTTGTTTGTTAATTATTTATTCTAAACCTATTAATCCGTGGAGTCACGAGACTTATCCTGTTGATTCGCATGCACATCGCAGGAGAACAATTACTCCTCGAGATCAACAACAGACGTTTGACTCTCTCCTTACAACTCTAGTTCTCAATCTACAGCGTAGCGTATGGTAATATCACTTATGGGTATCGTTATTTCTATTTTTATCCTTATCTGACTACAGAAACTACTCCTATTAAATATATATATATACAAATGCTATCCTACACCACGGGTGTAGCATAACTATTCTACCGAGAAATCTACTACTGAAAAAAGTAGTACTCAATTGTTATTCTACTAAGAAAATCTACTACTGAAAGTAGTCGGTGTAGAATAGTTATTCTACACACGTCGTGTAGAATAATGTTACCGTATATATATATGAGTGAAAAGATCCTTAATTTTATTACATATTATATGAAAAAAATCCAAACTATTGTAGCTTAGATAGGACAAAGTTAAGACTTAAGAGGAGTAAACATTATTGTAATTTATATTTATTGTAAACTTATAAATTAAGATTTGTGGTATTGTAAACATCCTATTTATCTCAAAAATAATTTTCTTATGGTTCTACAATTTCTATTAAATCATTTGACCAGTACGGTGGTAACCGAACTCAGTACCACGATTACCACGGTAATCGAAACACATACCATGATAACTGAATTTGAAATTTTTTGTGAACTAATCTGAATTCATTTTTTTTTTGAAATGGGAACATTGATCTATTTTTTGGGTAACCTTGTGGTTACCTTGATATCCGCTATCTTAAGCTTGAGTGGTATTTGGTAGTATTAGTTAGTAATAATCAAAGTCAGTGTTTATTAGTTTTTGAATTTTAATTTATTTTCTAGATTTATAGATATTGTTTGTTACAATTTAAGACTAGAATCTAAATTATTTATTTCAATTTTAAATTTTGTAGACAGTTCACAGATGTTAGAAAACGGTAACAAACAAACCTTTAGTCAGGATTTAGGGTCAGAGAGTTTGATTCTAGAAAGTAGTTGATGATAATTTAGGTAAATATGGGTATCGAGGAAGTTAAGCTTATTTAGTTTTATTTATAGATTTTGTATTTATTGAGTTTATAATTTGAAACTATAATCGAAATCGTCTAAGGAGTTAGCTTCTACATGTTTAGCTACTGTAATCTTCTCCGGATAAAACTACGGGTTCTTTTGGAACGAAGTTTTTTTAAAGGAAATTTGAATGATTTAGTATAATTTCTGCAAAAATCCTATAAAATTCCCGTATTCCAAAGAGCCTGTAATATCAAAGATTACGTTGATTTTTCCGATTAATCAGTCAGTTAATCCATGAATAAACTAAGACTCTGTTTGGATCCCATGAACTAATTGTTAGTAACTAATTTTTAATCTTAGTTCATCCAAACAACATAACTAATTACTAAACTAATTGTTAGTTCATGGGTCAACTAATGGTTAGTCATTAGTTCATAAAAGTGAACTAATGAGAGTTAATAGAGACTATTTACTCTTTTTCAGATATTAATCCAATGTATCCAAACACATATGAACTAATTAGTTCTAACTAACAATTAGTTTTAGTCCATTCATACGACCCTAAATATCATATAACATAAAGCTGATAATTTTAAAAAATTAATAAACTGAATAACACTGGAAGAAAACTTTTAAAAAAACGTATTTATAAAAACTGAATCAGAGGCGGTGACAGGTGCTTCTCAAACGATGGACACACCTGGCTACAACCGGAACGCTTTCCTGCGCACATGCACTCTGTAGTCCACTGTGTGGCTTAGCCCAAAAAAAATATTCCAGATGGTTTAACACTCTAATTATTAAGTAATTTTTAAAATTAATATATATTAATACCATGGTAAATAAACAGCTTATCTAGTGTCGAGTCCATGGTATATCCACAAATTATTTCTCTAATTTGAAAATTCCTGATGAAAATTAATCATATTTTCAGTTTGCGGCAAGTGTGTTCATGAATCATGAATGCATTTCTCATTTTTTCAAGTTGAATTAGCCCAATTCTTCCCCGGGAATACTATTGCTCGTTTTTTAGGTCCTGTTTAAAAGATAATATTATTTTTAGACAGTAAAAACTGCAACAAAACTTTATATAAAAAATGTCAAAAACATTTTAAATTTATTTATCAACTTTTTAACATTAATATTATCCGTTTAAACACTTAAACAATGGCTGTAAACTCAATCCAACCTGCTCATAACTAACCTCTGATGATATTAACACTAGTAATATTATTAACAACAGTAATATAATTAAGTCATCAGAGTCAAAAACTGTGTGAAAAAAATTGGAGGGCACGGTAGCTTAATCCATTTTTCAATCCCCTTGCTTTTTTTTCTTGTTCTTCCTCCACTCCTCGGGCTTCGTCCTCATCTCTTCGTCTTCACTAACGCCATGCTGAATCCTTCGATCTCCCGGAAGAAATAGAAGGAATTCCGCACAGGATTGCTCCCCTCTACTCGTTCGGTGACTTGACCGAGCGCGGACGGAATCGGAACCCTCTCGCCGGAGGAGACGGATTGCGTCTTGGAGGCCGCTTCCGTCCGTTCGATGGTCGAGCAATCCGTGCGGGTTTGGTGAACCGGGCGAGTTCGGGCCAAGAAACGTCGATCCCTTCCTCGGAGTCTACGAGCCTTGCCGGAGCTGCAAGAAAGCCGGCGCCTTTTGGGCGCTTCTCGCCGGAGGGATAAGGGATTGGATGTGAAGTGTGATCGATCGGAGGAGGCGGTGAGGCGGAAGCTGTGCGTCCTCGGAGACTGGGAATCTTGTGTTTGTGGGCTAGGGATGCGGGGACGGTGGCTGCCTTGCCTGGTGGACATGGTAGAACTTCAGATTTAATCTGAACTGCGCGGAGCAGATCGATGAGGAAAGAAAATGATGGAGTTTTGGGTTGACAAAACTGTTGGAAACTTACCGGGGAGATGAGTTCAGGGTCGGCGGTGACGGGCGGCGGCAGCGCCGGCGCGGAGGACACGGCGGTGCCGCTGGGGCAGAAGCTGCTAGTGCACGTGGCGGAGAACGGCCACAGCTTCGAGTTCGAGTGCGACGGCGGGACTGCCGTGGAGGCAATCCACCGCTCCATCGAGCGCCTCTGCGGCATCCCGCCCGCCGACCAGCTCCTCCTCTGCGGCAACATCTCGCTCGACGGCGCCCACCACCTCGCCTACTACAAGCTGCCCCGCGACGACCGCGAGGTCTTCCTCTATAACAAGGCGCGCCTCCATGCCGACTCACTGCTGCCGGCGCCGGAGTCTATTGACATCTCTGTGCCATCTATTCCGCTGGCGCCCCGTCTGCAGGACTCCCCGCCATTGGAGGTGTCTGCTGACCCGGCGCTGAAGGCTTTGGTGTCCTATGAAATCACGTTCAGATACCACTTTCAGTTGGCAAATGCTGTCTATCAATCTAGTGTGGCGAAGCACGAGGTGTGCAGGCGGTTGCTGCGGGAGTGGCAGGTGCAAGAACGGGCACTTGACACTGCCCAGAGCAACCTGGAGCACACTGCCCATAAGCTCACACAGCGGTATTCAGACTTCGTTAAGTGCTTCTCGCAGCAGCACCGTGGACATGGGGAGATGCTGACAAATTTCGAGCGGGATGTGCGGAGGCTGCGTGCTGTGAGGCTTCACCCGATGCTGCAATGCGAGGGGAGACAGACCTTGCTTGACCTCATTAAGGAGAATGACCTGAGGAAGTTGGCTGATGGGTGCTTCAGCTCACATAAGCAGTTTGATGTGAAGGTGTCACAGTTCAAGGCAAACTTCATGGAGCTGAAGAAGAAACTGAATAACTTGTTTAATGTTATGAGCTCGAGTGGATGCAAGGATCTTGAGGCAGTGATAAAGGATCACCACAGATTCATCGGTGACCAGAAGAGCATCATGCAGTCTCTAAGGTTAGACCAAGGCACCAAACATGTCAAGGTTTTACCTAGTTATATTGCTTATGTGTTAAATGCCTCTCAGGACTACTATAACTCAATTTTCCTGAATAACTAAAGTTATGCTTATTCTAAAAAAACAACTAAATTTATGCTGTGTATTTGTAGTTTGGTTGAGGAAAATGAAAAACCAGTTTTTGGAAAAGAAGTTTTAATATAATATTTCCTAAATGTTAGTTTAAGATTGTTTTTATTGTAGATCTATCTGAAATCTTGTTTGGGCGGCAAAGATAGAAAAGTGAATATCTAGTTGAAATGTGCTTGGTGCAACCAAGTGTTCTCAGCCATTCTCAATGGACAACGTTGTTACTTGTGTGTGCATATGTGTTAATGTTACATCCCAATCTAAGTTGAAATATAATGTATCCTGCAGTAAAGATGTGGATACTTCAAAAAAGCTTGTTGATGAATGCTCAAATTGCCAGCTTTCCGCATCTCTCCGCCCGCATGATGCGGTTTCTGCTGTTGGCCGCATCTATGAAGTGCATGAAAAAGACAACTTGCCCAGTGTCCGTACTATTGATCGCATGCTTACAAAGGTGCTTGAGAAATGCAAAGCCAAGAAGAATGAAATGAATACTTTGGTACATGTTAGCATGCAAAGGGTCAAATCCGCTCAGATTGGTATCAAAGGCATGATGAACGAACTCCATGCATTCCAAGAGGTGATGGGTCATCAAGATAGAGATTTTGATAACCTAAAACTTGTCAGTGGCCTGGGTCATGTGTACAGGGCTTGTCTTGCTGAAGTAATACGAAGAAAGTTTTCCTTCAAGCTTTATACTGGCTTGGCTGGACAACTTGCTGAAAAGCTAACCACTGAACGTGAAGCTGAGTTAAGAAGACGAGAGACTTTCTTAAGGACATGGAGTAAGTACATTCCAGAAGATATCATGGTTTCCATGGGACTTTTTGATTCTCCTAGCCAGTGTGATGTGACAGTTGCTCCATTTGATTGCAATCTTCTCCCAATTGATATCGATGATGTGGAAAAACTTGCACCCCAATCATTGGTGGGTTCTTTTCTGAAATCTGAGAGATCACAGCTACCAAAGTCCTCCTTGAGCAATTCTAGTATTAGTGGAAGTTTGAGTAAATCAGAGCAATGTCCTCTGAATGCTGATGATAAGATGGATTTCCAGGACTTTCTGGGGGGCTGTGACACTGTAGATATTGCTGGAACTAGTAGACTGGAAGTTGAGAATGCCAGATTAAAAGCAGAACTTGCTTCTGCAATTGCAGTTCTCTGCAGCTTTGGTGTTGAATATAGATATGAATCTATTGATGAAGGCCAAATCGATAATATATTGAAAGATGCTAGGGAAAAAACAGCTGCAGCACTTTCTGCAAAGGATGAATATGCCGATCATCTTCAGTCAATGCTTACAGAAAAGCAGGAGCAATGTTTATCCTATGAGAAGCGTATCCAGCAGCTTGAGGAACGATTAGCAAACCAGTACATACAAGAGCACATGACTTCTGGAAGCAAAGATGCATCTGATTCCCTTCTTTCTGCATTTAAAGCTAACGACTGCAACTTAGATCACATATCTGGAGAGAGGCAGACCCAAGTACTTGATGAATCAAGTGTTGCCATGGATGAGGCATCTTCAACATCTGAACAGCCGTCTAAACAAACAGAAGGTGGGGATGAGAATATGACTGACATTTCGGGTGCACTGAATTTGCAGCTGCTCGATTGCGCTAATTTCAATGCTTTCATGGCAGAATTGCCACATGATAATGAACATAAAATTGTCAAATCTGATAAGGATGGACGAATTTTGACACAGTCTACTACAATTGATACTTCTGGTGTTCCTATAGAAGATCCTCTTAGCATCTTAAACTCCAGTACTAATGAAAATCATACCTCAGAGTTGAGGAATAAGGAGCTTCTCGTGTCAGAGTTGCAAAACACCCTAGAGCTCCATGCCTAGGCGGCCGGTGTCCAGAACATCTGGTCGCTCGTGCTAGTCACTCTTGATCCTCGTCGTCCTCCTACGCACGCTGGTGCGATCTGGTGCTCCTCACCCTCCAACGCTATGCCCTGGATGACCACATCCTCGTCGACACTCCAGTGGTCGCCCAGGGGTCGGCATGGCGGTGCATGGACAGCGTGGTGCTGTCGTGGATCCTTGGTTCCGTCACTATCGAGCTACAGGACATCGTGCGGGAGCTTGGCAGCACCGCTCGTTAGGCCTAGGTTGCGATCGAGGGGCAGTTCCTTGGCAACCGCGAGGCCCGTGCTCTCCAGTTGGACGCCGCATTCCACACCGTCATCCAGGGAGATCTCTCCGTCTCGGAGTACTACCGCCACATGAAGAGGTTGGCGGATTCCCTTCGTGACCTCGGAGAGCCTGTTGCGGAGCGCACACTTGTTCTCAACATCCTCCGCGGTCCCGGCGACGCCTACGCCCACCTCCGGACATGGATTACCAAGACAATGTCGTTCCCGTCCTTCCACAAGGTCCGTGATGACCATGTCCTCGAGGAGCTTACCCGGGGTCTCACTCCCACATCTACCACCGCGACTGCTCTTGTCGCCTCTGGCTCCAGCAGGACCACCTCCCACCCACCGTCGACGCCGGCTCCTTCCCTTATCGGTGCTCCTCCCACCGGTTCCACCGCTGGAGGGGGGGCGTGGTGGAGGTCGTCGTCGCCAGGGGGTGGCGTGGTGGTACCGATCGTGCTCCTACCTCCGCTACACCAGCCCCTGCCACCGGGAGTGCGCCCTGGCCATCCTTCTCCAACCCGTGGACAGGGCGCATTTCCATGTGGCCGAGGCAGTTCACAGCTGGAGCTCTCGGCCTCCTACCCCACCTACGGCCATGCTCACTGGGTGGCCGGTGCAACACGCACCACCCTCGGCGTGGGGTCCATGGTCTGGTGGGTGGGACCAGATGGCCCTCGCGCAGTCCTTCAATACTATGACGTTGACTCCACCGGCTGCCACGGACTAGGTGGCCGACTCGGGTGCCTCCTTCAACACCACTCCTCATGATGGTATTCTCTCCTCTCATAGGCCACCCCACCCATCTCACCCTTCCATCATGGTTGGGAATGGCTCATGTCTTCCGGTCAACTCCGTGGGTGATGTGGATCCTTGTGGTTCTTTTCGCCTTCAAAATATTCTTGTTGCCCCTGACATTGTTCACAATCTTCTTTCCATTCGTCAATTTGACTGCTTTGGTTTGACTGTGAAGGATATGGTCACCCGGCGTCCTCTTCTCCATTGTGACAGCATCGGACCCCTCTACACGCTTCGTCTTCCACCTTCTGCTGCTCCACCCTCGTCCGCCCTTGCCGCTGTTAGAGATATACTGTATAGTATAGGAGTTTATTTGTAAATCTTCTCTTCTCTTGTAGTATTGCCCTTTGGGCCCTTCTCTTGTATACATTGCCCTTTGGGCCCCTTGTGAATAGATCTGGACTTTTCCTAACATGGTATAGAGCTAGGGTTTCCTTCCCTCTCCCCATCCTCTAGATCCAACCGCCGGCGCCTGCGCCCGTGCCGCTGCTCATCGCGGCTGCGTCTAGGCCTGCTCGCGCTGCCGCACGTCGACCCATCCTCCAGCGTGGACCCGCGCCCGAGCCCCGGCGCCTCCCACGCCGCCAGGACTCCTCACCGACCCCCCTTTTCTGCCTTCCGGTTGTAAAAAAAACAGAGGCAAGGGTCCCTCACCATGGCTGCTATTCATCCTCCCGTTGCTGCACCGCTCCCGAATGTCACCTTTGATGGCACCAACTTTCGGGAGTGGTCCACGATGCTTCGTGTGTGCCTTGACAGTCAGCGGTTGTGGGGACATCTCACTGGCCACTCTCCTCGCCCTCTTGTCCCGGTTCATCCTATTGAGCCTACTACCGGGGCAGGTGGTGCTCCGCCTTCTGATGAGGATCAGGCGGCCTATACTGCGGCTAGTGAGCAGTACATGTTTGATCTTAGCGACTATGAGGATTAGAGTGCTGCGGAGGCTCGTGCTGCTCAGATCCTCCTTGGTAGTATGAAGATTGAGTTTGCTATGGATCTTGCCTCCTTGCCTTCCACTCAGGCGATGTGGGAGCGTGTGATGAGTCTCTACCAGCCGAGCAGCCACGCCCTCTACATCTCCACCTTGGAGCTTGCCAGCTCCATTCGACAGCAGGACTCCTTCGTCGATGCCTTCTACCGCCAGCTGACTGACGTGTGGCGTCAGCTTGACTCACTCGCGCCGGCTTACTGTCGGGCGTGTGACTGTTGTCGTCTTCGCCAGCAGCATGATAGTGTTCTTCGCCTCCACGAGTTCCTCGGCCGTTTGCGTCCGGAGTTCGAGCAGCTTCGAGCCCAGCTTCTAGCTCGATCTCCTCTGCCGTCCTTGGTTGAGGCGGTCACCTTGGCTCGGGCGGAGGAGATCCATCTTCGTGGTGTGCTTTCGTCCTCCGCCACTGTACTGGCTGTTTCGACTGGTTCGACTTCCTCGACACCTCCTTCAGCCTCGTCCTCTACACCGACCTCAGCTCCAGGGCCTGTTACTCAGGGTGGCACAGCAGCCGCTCTCTTCTGTCGCTACTGCAAGTCCAAGACTCATGAGATTGATTAGTGTCGGAGGCGGCCCTCCCACTGGCGGGGAGGCTCGAGTTCCTCAGGTGGTTCTCGGGGTTCTTCTCAGTCGCCTCTGGATTGGGTCCTTGAGCTCACCAGACGGATGGATCGTTTGGAGCGTCGTGTCGGCTCTTCGGATCCATCCGTGGTATCTTCTGCCACCGCTCAGTCTCCTCAACCACCACAGCCAGGTACTCAGTCACCTTGGATTCTTGATTTCGGCGCTTCTTTTCACATGACACATGACTCTACTCATCTTGGTTCAATGAGTTCACTTCCTTTTCCTGTGTCTGTTAAGACAGCTGATGGTACTCCACTTCCTGTTATTCGTCATGGCACTCTTAGCACTTCCCATTTTAATGTACCATCTATGTCTCATTTACCTCAGCTTCATTTGCAGCTTTTTTCTGCTGGTCAGATTACTGATCATGGTTGTCGTATCATTCTTGATTCTGACTTTTGTTCTGTTCAGGATCGTCGCACCGGGACCCTGGTTGGTTCTGGTCGCCGGCTCAGTGATCCTCCTCGCCTCTGGGAGCTTGACTGGCTGCATCTTCCTCCCATTTCTACTTCGTGCTGCTCTACTTCTACTGTTGATGCCACCTCTTTTGTCGTCTCTGCCTCCATCAGCTTTGCTCAGTGGCATCATCGTCTAGGTCACATGTGTGGGTCCTGTTTGTCATCTCTTGTTACTAGTGGAGTTCTTGGGAAGGTTTCTGGCGATACCTCCCTCCCTTGTATGGGTTGTAGACTTGGCAAGCAGATACAGCTTCCGTATTCTGCTAGTTAGACAGTGTCCACTAGACCTTTTGATCTCATTCACTCTGATGTATGGGGCCCTGCTCCCTTCGTTTCGAAAGGGGGACATAGATATTATCTGATCTTTATTGATGATTTCTCTCGTTTCACATGGATATATTTCTTGGAGTCTCGTGCTCAGGTGCTTACTGCCTATCAGGCCTTTGCTACGATGGTTCGTACTCAGTTTGACTCTTCCATTAGTGTTTTTCGTGCTGACTCTGCTGGCGAGTATTTATCTCGTTCTCTTCGTCAGTTTCTTTCTGAGCAGGGCACTCTTCCTCAGTATTCGTGCACTGGTGCTCATGCTCAAAACGGTGTGGCCTAGCGTAAGCATCGACACCTTCTTGAGACTGCTCGGGCACTGTTACTTGCCCCCTCTATTCCTCCTCAGTTCTGGGCTAAAGTTGTATCTACTGTTGTTTATCTTGTGAACATTCAGCCCTCTGTAACTCTTCATGGTGTCACTCCACTTGAGAGTCTCTTTGGTCGGCCACCTCAGTATAGTCACCTTCGTTCTTTCGGTTGTGTTGCCTTTGTTCTTCTCCAGCCTCGTGAGAGGACCAAGCTCTCGGCACAGTCGGTCCGGTGTGTCTTCCTTGGGTATGACTCTGAGCGTAAGGGATATCGTTGTTGGGATCCGATTGCTCGTCGCATTCGGGTTTCCCGTGATGTTACCTTTGATGAGTCTCGTCCTTTTTTCCCTGATGCTCACTCCTCTCATGAGTCGGTTGATTTTCTTGACTTAGCTTGGCTTTCGTCTGACTCTTTTTCCACTATGTCTCCACCACCATCACTACCAGTGTCATCATCCCCTTCTTCACCACCACTATCCGCTTCATCACCTCCTTCTCCATCTCTACCTCCACGTCCTCCCATTCTCTATCACTATACTCGCTGTCCACGTCCTTCACCACCTTCCACCTCTTCTTTCCCTGTGCCTCATGAGTCCTAATACTCTGCACTCTCTCTTGCTGAGCCTTCCACATATCGAGATGTTACTCATCCTGAGTGGCAGTTTGCTATGGCTGAGGAGATTGCTGCTCTTGAGCGTACCGGCACTTGGGATCTTGTCCCTCGTCCTCCTTCTGTTGTTCCAATCTCATGCAAGTGGATCTACAAGATTAAGACTCGCTCTGATGGATCTCTTGAGCGCTATAAAGCGTGTCTTGTTGCTCGTGGTTTTTAGCAGGAGTATGGTCGTGACTATGAGACCTTTGCTCCTGTTGCGCATAGGACCACCATTCATACTCTTATTGCGGTGGCCTCTGTTCGTCGGTGGACTATCTCAGCTTGATGTGAAGAATGCATTTCTTCACGGTGAGCTGCATGAGGAGGTCTATATGCACCCACCTCCTGGCTATCCTGTTCCCGATGGTCATGTTTGTCGTCTTCACCGCTCTCTCTATGGCCTCAAGCAAGCCCCTCGTGCTTGGTTTGAGTGTTTTACCTCGGTTGTCACTGCTGCTGGTTTTGTTGCTAGTCAGCATGATCCTGCTCTTTTTGTTCACACTTCCCCCCGTGGTCGTACTCTTATTCTTCTCTATGTGGATGATATGCTCATCACAGGGGATGATTCTGAGTATATTGCCTTTGTTAAGGCTCGTCTCAGTGAGCAGTTTCACATGTCCGACTTGGGTCCTCTTTGCTACTTTCTTGGGATTGAGGTCACATCCACACCTGACGGCTACTACCTCTCCCAGAGGAAGTACATTCATGATCTTCTTGATCGTTCGGGTATTACTGATCACTGCTCTGTGGACACTCCTATGGAGCTTCACACTCGTCTTCGTGCCACCGACGGTGTTCCTCTTTAGGATCCCACTCGCTATCGTCACCTCGTCGGTAGTCTTGTCTATCTTGGCATCACTCGTCCTGACATTTCTTATGTCGTTCACATCCTGAGTCAGCTTATGTCCACTCCCAATAGTGTCCACTTCAGTCATCTCCTTCGCGTCCTTCGATACCTTCGTGGCACTATCGACCGTTGTTTGTTTTTCTCTAGTTCCAGCTCCCTTCAGCTCCACGCTTACTCTGATGCTACTTGGGGTTCTGATCCTTCAGACTTTAAGTCCCTATCTGCTTATTGTGTCTTCCTTGGTTCCTCCTTGATTGCCTGGAAGACCAAGAAGCAGACTGTTGTTTCTCGCTCTAGTGCTGAGGCTGAGCTGCGTGCTTTGGCTTGTGTGACTGCTGAGGTGACTTGGCTACGGTGGCTCCTGGCTGAGTTTGGTGTTGCTCTCTCCTCCCCTACGCCTGTGCACTGTGACAGTACCAGTGCTATCAGTATTGCTCAGGACCCGGTGAAGCATGAGCTCACCAAACACGTTGGGATTGATTGCTTCTATGTTAGGTCGGTTGTCCAGAACAAGATAGTTGCTCTTCAGTATGTGCCCTCGGAGATTCAACTTGCCGACTTGCTTACCAAGGCCCATACTCGAGCTCAGCATTGTTTTCTTCTTTCCAAGCTCAATGTCGTTGATCCACCTTAAGCTTGAGGGGGGGTGTTAGAGATATACTGTATAGTATAGGGGTTTATTTGTAAATCTTCTCTTCTCTTGTATGTGCCCTTTAGGCCCTTCTCTTGTATACATTGCCCTTTGGGCCCCTTGTGAATAGATCTGGACACCCTGGCACCGCCGGCTTGGTCACCCCGGTGTCGACGTTTTGGCTCAGCTTTGTCATAGCTCCTCTGTTCCTTATACTAGGGCTACCAGTGAGCACATTTGTCATGCGTGTCAGCTAGGTCATCATGTTCATCTACCTTTTTCTATTTCTTCTTCGCATGTTGTTCATGTGTTTGACCTTATTCACTATGACTTGTGGACCTCTCCGATCATGAGTATTTCTGGTTATAAATATTATCTGGTTATTCTCGATGATTTTTCTCACTACTCATGGGCGTTTCCTTTGCGGTCCAAGTCAGATGCCTTCCCCACGCTCACTCACTTCTTTGCTTGGGTGTCTACTCAGTTTGGGGTTACTATCAAGGCAGTCCAGTGTGATAATGGTCGTGAGTTTGACAACTCCGCTTCTCGGGCTTTCTTCCTCTCGAAGGGAGTCCAATTGCACATGTCATGCCCCTATACCTCCCCTCAGAACGGCAAGGCTGAGCGCATGATTCGTACCACTAACAATGTTATACACTCCATGCTCTTTCAGGCTTCGGCTCCCGCTCGCTTCTAGGCTGAGAGCCTCCTTACTGCCACCTATCTGCTCAATCGCCTGCCTTCTAAGTCCACATGCGCTCCCACCCCTCACCATGCCTTGTTTGGTACCCCTCCTTCCTACACTCACCTTCGTGTCTTCGGGTGCGCTTGCTATCCCAACACTTCCGCCACTGCTCCTCACAAGCTTGCGCCCCGCTCGACCCTTTGTGTGTTTCTCGGCTACTCCCCCGATGATAAGGGATACCGTTATTTTAACCTCTCCTCTCGTCGTGTTCTTATCTCACGACATGTCACCTTCGCCGAGTCGGTATTTCCTTTCTCCGCCGACTCCACCCCCGCCTCCAGCCTTGAGTTGGACTCTCTGTTTTCTACTGACCCGATGGTTCAGCCACCTTTGTCTTCTGCAGGTACACCTCCAGCTGTTCCGGCGGCTCTCCCGCCGTCTGGCGAGCCTAGTGTGGCAACAGGGCTGCCCACCGCGACGTCCGCGGCCTCGGCGCCTTCTACTGTGCCACGTGCGACCACTCCACCATCGCTGGTGTTTCCCTCCGTGCCATGCGCGGCCTCGGAGTCGTCGGCCGCGTGCGCGGCCGCTTCCCTGTCGCCTCCTGTGCCCGGGGTCGGCCCGCTGCTGCCTCCAGCACCATGCGCGGCCTCGGCTTCGCCTGCCGCTCCCGACATGGCCTCGGTTGTGCCACGTGTCCCAGCGCCACCTGCCTTGCCTCGCCTCGCGCGGCCCCGGCGTCTTCTTCCCGCTACGCCGACCCTGTTCATGTCTACCAGCGCCGCACGACGATTGCTGCACCGGCCCGCTCTCCCGCCAAGCCGCCAGTGTACCACCCGCCCATCCTTCAATGCGATCAGTGTTGAAAAAATCGGTCGATCAGCCGATTAATCGGTGATCGGCCATGGTCCAGTTATTTTTCACTGAAATCGGCCAGAAATCGGTAGACCGATTAATCGGTTTAATCGGTCGGTCAAACCGATTAATCGGTGCCAACCGATTAATTGGTCTGGCCTAGGGAGATGCGAAAAAATAGGGTTTTGGCTCACCCGCCCACCTCTTTCCCTCTCTCCCGGTCACTTTCCCCCTTTACCTCTCTCTTGCGCACGACCACATGCCAGATCTGGACGCCGCCTCACCGCGAGCAGTGCCCGTCGTCCGCCGTCCGCCCTCGCCGTGAGCTGTTTGCGCCGTCATCCCAGTCGTCCCACCGTCGTCCCCGCAGCGCCATCGTCCCGCGCGAGCGCCATCGTCGTCGGCTTCCCTCCCGCGCGAGCGCCGTCGTTCCTGCACGGGCTGCTCACCGTCAGCACCTCGTCGGCTCGCCGTGAGCTGTTAGCACCTCACCGGCTGCTCACTGCTCAAGCTCAGTACCGGCTGCATTGGTTGTTTAATTGGTTGCAAGAAATGAGAAGAGAAAGAGAGTAGTGAGGAGAGATGAGCAGAAGACTGGAAGAGGAAGAAGAGGTGGAGTGGAAGAGTGGTTGTTAGCTGGAGGCAAAGGAACACCCGTGACCCATGTGTCTCTCTCCTCTGCCACCCCTTTATTAGTGCTTTTTTACTTGGGAGCAGTGCTTTTGTACTTGAGAGTGTGAGCAGACTAACTAAACTTCTGCTAGTTGGGAGCTTGGAGGGGTTGTGTTTATATGTTATTTTTTTCGAATAATATGCAATTTGACCGATTAATTCAGTTAATCCTCTGATTAACCGATTAATCCCTACTCGGTGGTCGACCGATCAGTTACCAATCACCGATTTTTCTAACACTGAACGTGATCCCCGCCACACTCACCTGATGGTGACTCGGCAGGCTGCGGGGGTCCTTCGTCCAGTTGACCGTCTGGTCCTCTCCGCCACTACGGAGCCGCCGGTCTCTCCTATACCCTCCACTGTCTGTGGCGCCCTGGTGGATCCACACTGGCGCCACACAATGGAGGAAGAGTATGCGGCCCTTCTGGCCAATCAGACCTGGGACTTGGTGCCTCGTCCCTCTGGCTGCAATGTGGTCACCGGCAAGTGGATCTGGACACATAAACGTCGGGCAGATGGTACGCTGGATCAGTACAAGGCTCGCTGGGTCCTCTGAGGTTTCACCCAGCGCCCTAGAGTTGACTACGATGAGACCTTCAGCCTAGCGGTGAAGCCTGCTACAGTCCGGACTGTTCTCTCCCTGGCGCTCTAACGGTCCTGGCCAGTTCACCAGCTAGATGTGAAGAATGCCTTCCTTCATGGCACCCTGACAGAGACTGTGTACTACAGCCAGCCTACGAGCTTCGTGGATCCCGCTCACCCTGAGCTTGTTTGTCGGCTCAACAAGTCTCTGTATGGTCTGAAGCAGGCTCCTCGAGCTTGGTACAGTCGGTTTGCCTCCTTGGTGACTTTGGGGTTCAGCGAAGCCAAGAGCGACACTTCTCTGTTTGTCCTCCACCACGATGGTGACACTTCTCCCGCTCCAGTGCCGAGGCGGAGTACCGCACTATTGCCAACGGGGTGGCGGAGGCATCCTGGCTCCGGCAGCTCCTCGGGGAACTCCACAGCCCCCTCGCCAGGAGCACTTTGGTCTACTACGACAACGTCAGCGCTGTCTACCTCTCCACCAACCCCATCCAGCACCAGCGCACCAAGCATGTGGAGATCGACCTCCACTTCGTCCGTGATCGTGTCGCCGTGGGAGATGTTCGTGTTCTACACGTTCCCACCACCTCCTAGTTCGCCGACATCTTCACCAAGGGCTTGCCTTCCTCCACCTTCTTCGAGTTCCGCTCCAGTCTCAACATCCGCTGCGCCGGAGTTTCGACTGCGGGGGGTGTTAGAGTGTGTGTGTGTCTCTTGTGTGTGGGCCCCCCTGTCTAGTGTGTGGGCACTCTTGTAAGACCCTTCTTCTATCCTACCAACCCTAGGGAGAGGAATCCATTCTATTCTACCCTTTCCTACATATACCATGCCCCAGTATGACACAAGGGTAAATTTTTATTTGCCACATATTTTGCAGTGTTCATGTAGGCACTAGTAGGGTGGCGACCTAGCGCCTAGTGCCTAGAGGCGCCTAGGTTTGCCTATATCACTGCCTTTTTTCCTTGGTTCCCAGACCTCCCAGCATTCATTTTTGTGGGTTCCCATGCGTTTTCCTGAGTTCCCAGAGTTTTCCTGAGTCCCCAAGCCTCCTCGCATGGAGTCCTAGTTTTCCTGAGTCCCCAGGCCTCCTCGCGCAGAGTCCCAGCGTCCTCGTGTGGAGTCCCAAGCGTCCTCCACTCGCAGACTCCAAGTTCCAGGCGGCGTCTTCTCCTTACAAGTCCCAAGTCCTAGGTGACAGGTTCTTCTCCAATCCAGCGGATGTCGGCCAAGAGTTCCCCTCCCCTCTCTTCCCCTCTGGCCGCGCCTGCCCTCCCCTTCTCTTCTCCTCCGGCTCGGTTCAACTCAGCCACCGGTGGCGACAGCGATGGCCAGATCTGGCTAGGCACACGCCTCCCGTCACCAGCCCCCGCACTGCTAGGCTGTGTTTCTCACCGCAGCAGCCTTGGCACCGCCGCGTCGCGCCACCCAGGCGTCGCGGTCAACCACCCAGCGCCATGGTTGACCGCCTAGGCACCTAGGTCGCCTAGCTCGCCGCCTGGAGGAAAATCGCGGCGGATGGGTGGCGCCCAACGCCTAATGGCCGCCTAGGCGGCGCTAGGCGCTGCCTTTTAGAACACTGATATTCTGTGTACTAGGTATACCAGCAAATAATTTTTTTTACTTCGAACGAGTGATATAATAATTAATAAAGCACGCTGCTGTAGTGCTGTGTGTGATTTAGCATTAATAAATAAATTTATTCAAATAAAATGTTTTTTCATTTTTGCCATTTGATATCTGAATTCCAATATATATATATATACAGTGAAAAATTAATGATAAAAATCACGCATCTGTGTTGCATCAAAGGTAACAGAAAAGATAGCAATTAAGATAAAAAGTTTTGCTATCACCACTTCAAACAAAAAAGGAAATTCGGAAAGGGTAACACAGATATAAACAATTCCTGTTAGTAGACCATAGAGGAGATAGAGATTGAAAATTTAACAGCATCAATGTACCTGAGCAAATGAGTACAATCTCCAAACATAGTATGTGTGATCCTTTGATTTAAGATCAAACAAGAAGCTAAATAAAGAATTTCCTCGACCTCTTTCCATCACAGCTTGTTCAAAAGCACATCCACCATCAAGTACATGCAGAGCCATGGTGTCAATCACATGCTGAATATGTGCATCATCTGGCGGAGCAACCACTATATCAGGAACATTTGGTGTGAGGACCTGTTCAAGCAAATGAAATTAGAATCACCAAAATGTTGGATAAAAAATACAAGATATCATTCAGTTTCAAGCTAACTGCAAATATCCTTAATACAAGACAGAACTTCATGGAATGCCTACTTGAGTTATAAATTAAGGCTTGGAGTAGGTGTCATGGGCTATGGGCCAGGGCTGCCAGGCCTAGACCCAATCTCATGAACAGTACCCGCAGGGTACTGTAGCAGCGTGGCAAATTAGAGAGTCCAGGGCATATTAGAGTTTAAGTCTTATTAGAGTCTAGACAGATTAGAGTCCAGCACATAATAAGAGTCCAAGTCTGTAATTAAGAATCCTTCTACCCTAAGTCTATTTATCATCCTGAGCAGCCGCAGCCGACACCACCCGGCTATCCTCCCGGCAGTGTTTATCCCGTAATGGGTTCAACTCATGACAGTAGGTGTATCATGTATCAATTTTTAGAGTAATAAGGTGAGGCTTATCACCCTTTTTTAATCATTCTTTTGGCTATAATTGTTATGTCCCACGCATAGTTATTAAGGTGGTAAGAAGAGGTAATGCCTTACGCCCATAGAAAATATAGGATCTAAGAAAAAATATCAATAGATAGGTAGCAAATTCCAAATAGCAATAGCAATATAGCATGATAAAAGTAGCAATACAATACCAAATAGCAATATTGTCGCTTTGGATGCCTTACAAAACTAAAAAATATATAGTTAAAATTGCAATGCCACATTTAAAATCTAGTCTAACAGTATATTTAAAGTCCAATCCAATAGTCCATTCATATAAGTCTGGTTCAACAACCCATTTAAGGCCCGCTAGTTCTTTTTCCTCTCTAAACCCTAACCTAGCAGCTCTCTCTCCCACCCCACTCCTCTCAATCGTCGCCTCTCCCCTCTTTCCTCTTATCTCTCCCTTTTGCGCCGCGCCCTTCCTTGCCGCACCTGGTGTCCTGGCCTCACCATGCGCCGCTCACTCCCGATCTGTGCCGCCGCCACTGCGCTGCGCCTCTCCATTCTGCTCACCCAATCCACCGCTTCTCTCATGATTGGAAGTCTAGGGCAACATGAGAGGCCAATGCATCTGGATGCCTTACCACCCCATCACTTAAGCGACGCTATGGCAACACTTTAGTGAAGCCTTAATAACTATGGTACCTCGTCCACTTTTGCCTCCACAACAGGGTTTATTATACTACATAATTGATGTGGTAATTGGGGAAATATGAAATAATATTCCAGATAACAATTTGTATGCAACAAGGAAAATAATAATCCATTAAAGATTCATTCATTCATCAATGCAAAACATGGGAATATTCAACAAGATAGCCCAATATGAAGACACCTACAAGGACAGATGCACTTTGTTTATATTGCAGAACCAGTAAAGCATAAATCCATAAAAGGAACATATTCCATAACGATAAACAGCTGCAGTGAGAAAAGATTATGTAAAGAATCCCTACCAGCTCTGAGGTCTGTGGTTTCACAGATGTAATAGGTGGGACACCAGGACCAGATATGATGACAGTACCACCCTGTATAAAATATAAGAGTAAGGCAATCAATGCCAACTCATGCAGGCAGCACAGTAACAGTATATCCTATTGAAAATTTGCAATTTGTAAAATATAATAAAAATAGTTCAAGATGGAAACTTAGACACAGCAAGGGAGAAAATAAGCACCTCCTTATTTCGGATTGCCATGTGACCTGGTGGAGGAGCAGGCAGCGCTTGTGATGGAAGAGCAACAGATTTTCCCCACCCTATCTTCAGCTCATAGTCATACACAACAACACCTGAGATGAACCATTTAAGTACATCAAACACAAGAGCATGAATATTGAATAGTATTTCTGAAATGAAAACTTTAAGTATTTTCATGCTCCCATAAAAATGGAGGAAAATTATCCCTGAAATGCATGATAATGTATAGTAACCTTGCATTTCATCTTTGGCTGCCTGTCCATCTACTCTATTCATGAAGGCAACAAAACCACAATTTCTTTGCCTTCTGTATTCCTCTTCTGTTCGAGGCCACATAATCTTGACACTAGCAATAGGTCCAAAACGACCAAAAGTCCTCAAAAGAAAATTCTCATCCACCTATATCATAGTATACAATGCAACCATTAAGGTAATCATGATGTGCATAAAGTTGAAATTCTGTCAAAACAGAACAAGTGCAGTAGATAATGCCAACCTTAGGAGAAAGGTTCCCAACATACAAGTTTGTGGTTTGCGGATCACCATCATCAAATGATCCTGGAAATCTCCCAGTGGGATCAAATTCATCTGGTAATTCATCAAAACGGGTAGAGGGCTGCAGGTTGCAGCAACAAGCATCAATTAAACAATATACAAAAAAAGTAACAAAAGATTATAATAGCACAAAGATTTCTAGAGAAATAACGGTAAGAAATTAGCTAGAAATCAAACTTATGTTGCAGATAAGTGAGAGATAAAAAACAGTTATCAAAATTATAGTCAGTTAACTAATGAATGTCTTTTGAATCTTATAAAAGGAGTTGGGATGATAGGGTGTTCTACACCTCACAACCCCCACTCCAGATCTTCTGTGGCTGTATATACACAGACATGTACTACTTATTGTTTGTCAGATTACTTTTCCCTTAAAAAAGTGGATTCTTTGCATCATATGTATGTATGTAGGAAACTAACTGATCTCATGTAATCAGTTACATTTTTTACATTTGAGGATTTTTTTTTTGCTTTTTTGTTTTGATTCTATAGGGTTTTATGTTGTCTCAACATAGCACATCCCAAACCCTGGGAAAGGAAGGATGATCCTTTTCCCCTAAAAAGTTGTGTTTGGCTTGGTGAGCCAATGGAAAGCCTAGCCACTCAATTACTCAAATGGAAAGGCTTTGAAGAAGAGGTTTTTTGCAGGCAACGATTCTATAGTATATTTATTTGCCATCCATAGCAATGCATGGGCATTTTGTTAGTCAAGAAACTAAACACGATCTAAAGCACTCCATGAGTGTTTAAAGTACTGTGACGGTCTAGTGCAATAAAATAAAAGACTACTCTGTCTGTCTGTCATATATGTAAGTGTGTACCACAGTGGTGTCATTGTGTCGACCATCACGCCATTGCTCGCGTTCCTGATTACGTCTTTCTCGAAGCTCTTGCTCAAACTTGAGTTCCTCCATGAACTTGTCTATTGCCCGTGGTTTTCCTTTTTCCTTTTCCTTTGGACGCTCCTCTTCATTCTGCACATCAAGATAATGCTTAACCAAATAACCATAGGCCTATAGCACCTTCTGAGACATCCATATGAATATTGGAGGTGTACTAACCTTTTTCTCTGGATCTTTCCCAAATGATGGTGGCAAAAAAGATGGAACATACCTGGATACAAGTACGCTACATATAAGGTATCTATCATGTGTACACCTAGTCACCTAGATGACATGGGGTTATGAAAGATACCAAAATTAAGCGATGTGCCCAAAAATGACCAGCAGGGTGACTGGTTGAGTCACTAATAAACCTAAAGCCTTTCTTGACAAGGTTTCGGATATTCTCAGTTCAAATAGAGGCATTTTTCAGTTTTCACGTTATGACCTTACTATACTTCTGCAAATTTTCTTTTTCAAATCATATTAACCAAAGAAGCTATACAGAAAATACAGTTTAATTGTAAAGCTTGCACTTTCACTGCCTGCAATGATTTAATGGAATCACATAGTGTTTTTGCCTTACACTAGCATAAGTGCATAGAGAAATCCAAATATTACAAAACTAAGGGCTAAGGCCCCTTTTGTCCATGCAATAGCTTTTGAAAAACACCCACAGTTTTCAACTTCTGCGGAAAATAGCTTAGAACATTTTGTTTTGGAGCCATAATGGTAGAATTCTTAGGGGAAATATGGAATTAGTAAAATCTCCCCGAATCTAACTAGATGGAGTTACATTATGGTATAGAAGAGAGGGAAAATCATTTTATCTGTAGCCTCAATGATATTGTGATACAGATACTAGAAACAAAACCCCAATGGATACACCAGTTGTTCAGCAATCAGCACATGTAAACCATAAGGTTTTAAGACCTTCAAAAGATTCTATAGACTACAATCAGCTTCACTGAATCACTCATAATTAAAGCATCTCCCCTAAAGTGTGAATTATGATTAATTTTGAAATGCTTTTAAGAACACATACAACATGAGCCATCATTATCCATTTATCCTTATATGTATCAGTGACTACTTAAATCATCTCAAAATTAATTATAGTTTACTAGAAGGAAATATGGGTATTCTCTGGGTTTAATCCCACATGCGTATGCTATGTTACAGTTCACAAGCAATAATATATATCGGATAGACACTGTAACTGTGAGTAATTATCTTAACAAAAGAAAACAACAAACAACTATGAAAAATGGAGTACTCAAATGCAAGTAGTCACATCCTAAGTAAATATAATTTATGCATTAAGCAAAGAGTTATACTTTCCTGTGAAGATTAATATCAGCAATTTAAGGCCTCTAAGGATGATATAGGATCTATAGTACTATAAGCATCTAGAAAATTATGTTCTTTTTTAACTTGACTAGCACTATAATACTGTCAAGGGCTTAAGGAGCAAGTCAGCAACAATGACTTGTTCTGTCGGTGCGACAATTATAGGCAGCAAGTCAGCACTATAGCATAAAGGTAATTGCAAATTGCAATAAAAACTATCAAGCAAGATGGACGACTATTTTCTTCAGACAACCCTTCTTATCTGTCAAATGCATTCAACACTTGGTAACAATTTCTCAGATAAATAAGCAGACAATTCACAAACCATGATTGTTGCAAAAAAAATGTGGCAAAATATAGCATGAATGAATCATTTAAAAACAGCTTGTGGTTGGTCTCTGAGGTCTGAATTACGATTATATTGTCCATCTAAGGATGAAGCGGTGGTACCACAAGATACCCTCTTCTAGAAATCGAGTATTTTTGCTGTTTACCTACTGCCCTTCTTTGGAACAGACCCCACATCTTTGGACTTTCCACCTGCCATTGCCGAATGAATAAAAAGGCCGGTCTCTTTATTAATTGGAGCAATAGAAGAAATAATGCATATATCCATCATGATTTTCAAGCTACAAAGAGGGAAGCCGACTACGACAAAGTGTATGAAAATAAAACCCCTGTCACTAACCTTCAGAATCAACCCTCAGCTTGGCATTGGGATCAATCACACCACCTCGGACAAACTTCGAACCGGACGAGGTATCACCCTTGAATGACTCAACAAACTCCTCATACACACGTGCTGCCTCATCTTGCTCTCTCTTCACGGATGAAAAGCAGTTAAAAATCAGTTATGAATGGATTAATAGAATGCCCATACAGATAATACAACTGTAGGTGTCTCCAAAAAAAGGTTGAAATAGATTTGAACCCTGACCTTCTTCCTCGCCTCCTCGTTCTCCTTATGCCGGTGGAAAGGAACCTTCTTTGAACTCATCCTAGCATAAAATCATCACCAGATCATCAGAATTTGAGTAGCCGGCAATTCAAAAAGTTCATTATTGCGCCCACAACATTGAAAATAATCATATCTGGCTACAAAGAGGAAAAAGCTACTCACAGACATGAGAATAGAAGTTACCGACTTACTGAAGCAACTCATGCTAAAAAATAGCATTATCTAATGCCTTCCCTCGTTCATGGGGTTGTGTAGTATATGATTCGTCGATTTCTTGTAGTATAAAACAGGTGACACAAATATTCTTATGAAACTATTTACGAAGGTCAGGATAGCTCAGTTGGTAGAGCAGAGGACTGAAAATCCTCGTGTCACCAGTTCAAATATGGTTAAGGAACTTAACCTGTATCAGCCCATCGCAACGCACAGATCCCGATCAACCACACCCAGACCCGACCATCCACACAAACTTATGCTCTCAAGAACGCACGCGCCATCCAGTCGCAGACCGTAAAGTCCACAACACCCGGCGAAATGGTGAAAAACAAATCGCGCGTAGACAACCGAGGCCCCAATCCAGCGCCGCCGCCGAGGAAACCACATCCCCGGGCGAGCAGCGGCATCTAGAACCGGACACCAATCCCGCCCACCGCCCAGCCACACCCACTCGAACAAACCATGCCCCACGAAGCGAGAGGAGGGGAGGCGGAGAAGCATGGCACGCGGGGGTGGGTGGGGTGGGGTGGGGCGGGGGACGCTCTCACCTGAAGGTCTCCGGCGAATCGGGCGGCGGCTTGGAAGGTCGCTAGGGTTTGGGCTTTCGCCGCCGCGGAGTGGGCGGGGCGGGGCGGGGCGGGGCGGGGCGGGGGCGGAGGCGGAGGCGGGCTGGGGGCGGGCGGAGCTCGCTCGCACGGGTCGTGAGGCGGGACCAAGCGGGGCGGCTAGGCGCGAGCAGGTTAACAAAACCGTCCGGTAACCTTACGGCTCGGTTACCGCTCGCGCTTGGTACGTTTTATTTGAAATTCAAATTTTGAATTTGAAAAAAAAAGGGAAAACCCAAAAATAGTATATAAATTAATGTGATTTACGATAAAATTAGTTTTCAAAAATATTAAACTATCACAAAGTTATGAAGCAAACAAGATGAACAAAAATACAAAAATAATTCATTTTTCAATCTTATTCACTCATTATTGTTTGATTATTTGCAAATACCCCTTTGGATTAATGTTGCATGTTTGATAAAATAAAAAATCATTTTTGATAAGTGTTGTTTGTTAATTATTTATTCTAAACCTATTAATCCGTGGAGTCACGAGACTTATCCTGTTGATTCGCATGCACATCGCAGGAGAACAATTACTCCTCGAGATCAACAACAGACGTTTGACTCTCTCCTTACAACTCTAGTTCTCAATCTACAGCGTAGCGTATGGTAATATCACTTATGGGTATCGTTATTTCTATTTTTATCCTTATCTGACTACAGAAACTACTCCTATTAAATATATATATATACAAATGCTATCCTACACCACGGGTGTAGCATAACTATTCTACCGAGAAATCTACTACTGAAAAAAGTAGTACTCAATTGTTATTCTACTAAGAAAATCTACTACTGAAAGTAGTCGGTGTAGAATAGTTATTCTACACACGTCGTGTAGAATAATGTTACCGTATATATATATGAGTGAAAAGATCCTTAATTTTATTACATATTATATGAAAAAAATCCAAACTATTGTAGCTTAGATAGGACAAAGTTAAGACTTAAGAGGAGTAAACATTATTGTAATTTATATTTATTGTAAACTTATAAATTAAGATTTGTGGTATTGTAAACATCCTATTTATCTCAAAAATAATTTTCTTATGGTTCTACAATTTCTATTAAATCATTTGACCAGTACGGTGGTAACCGAACTCAGTACCACGATTACCACGGTAATCGAAACACATACCATGATAACTGAATTTGAAATTTTTTGTGAACTAATCTGAATTCATTTTTTTTTTGAAATGGGAACATTGATCTATTTTTTGGGTAACCTTGTGGTTACCTTGATATCCGCTATCTTAAGCTTGAGTGGTATTTGGTAGTATTAGTTAGTAATAATCAAAGTCAGTGTTTATTAGTTTTTGAATTTTAATTTATTTTCTAGATTTATAGATATTGTTTGTTACAATTTAAGACTAGAATCTAAATTATTTATTTCAATTTTAAATTTTGTAGACAGTTCACAGATGTTAGAAAACGGTAACAAACAAACCTTTAGTCAGGATTTAGGGTCAGAGAGTTTGATTCTAGAAAGTAGTTGATGATAATTTAGGTAAATATGGGTATCGAGGAAGTTAAGCTTATTTAGTTTTATTTATAGATTTTGTATTTATTGAGTTTATAATTTGAAACTATAATCGAAATCGTCTAAGGAGTTAGCTTCTACATGTTTAGCTACTGTAATCTTCTCCGGATAAAACTACGGGTTCTTTTGGAACGAAGTTTTTTTAAAGGAAATTTGAATGATTTAGTATAATTTCTGCAAAAATCCTATAAAATTCCCGTATTCCAAAGAGCCTGTAATATCAAAGATTACGTTGATTTTTCCGATTAATCAGTCAGTTAATCCATGAATAAACTAAGACTCTGTTTGGATCCCATGAACTAATTGTTAGTAACTAATTTTTAATCTTAGTTCATCCAAACAACATAACTAATTACTAAACTAATTGTTAGTTCATGGGTCAACTAATGGTTAGTCATTAGTTCATAAAAGTGAACTAATGAGAGTTAATAGAGACTATTTACTCTTTTTCAGATATTAATCCAATGTATCCAAACACATATGAACTAATTAGTTCTAACTAACAATTAGTTTTAGTCCATTCATACGACCCTAAATATCATATAACATAAAGCTGATAATTTTAAAAAATTAATAAACTGAATAACACTGGAAGAAAACTTTTAAAAAAACGTATTTATAAAAACTGAATCAGAGGCGGTGACAGGTGCTTCTCAAACGATGGACACACCTGGCTACAACCGGAACGCTTTCCTGCGCACATGCACTCTGTAGTCCACTGTGTGGCTTAGCCCAAAAAAAATATTCCAGATGGTTTAACACTCTAATTATTAAGTAATTTTTAAAATTAATATATATTAATACCATGGTAAATAAACAGCTTATCTAGTGTCGAGTCCATGGTATATCCACAAATTATTTCTCTAATTTGAAAATTCCTGATGAAAATTAATCATATTTTCAGTTTGCGGCAAGTGTGTTCATGAATCATGAATGCATTTCTCATTTTTTCAAGTTGAATTAGCCCAATTCTTCCCCGGGAATACTATTGCTCGTTTTTTAGGTCCTGTTTAAAAGATAATATTATTTTTAGACAGTAAAAACTGCAACAAAACTTTATATAAAAAATGTCAAAAACATTTTAAATTTATTTATCAACTTTTTAACATTAATATTATCCGTTTAAACACTTAAACAATGGCTGTAAACTCAATCCAACCTGCTCATAACTAACCTCTGATGATATTAACACTAGTAATATTATTAACAACAGTAATATAATTAAGTCATCAGAGTCAAAAACTGTGTGAAAAAAATTGGAGGGCACGGTAGCTTAATCCATTTTTCAATCCCCTTGCTTTTTTTTCTTGTTCTTCCTCCACTCCTCGGGCTTCGTCCTCATCTCTTCGTCTTCACTAACGCCATGCTGAATCCTTCGATCTCCCGGAAGAAATAGAAGGAATTCCGCACAGGATTGCTCCCCTCTACTCGTTCGGTGACTTGACCGAGCGCGGACGGAATCGGAACCCTCTCGCCGGAGGAGACGGATTGCGTCTTGGAGGCCGCTTCCGTCCGTTCGATGGTCGAGCAATCCGTGCGGGTTTGGTGAACCGGGCGAGTTCGGGCCAAGAAACGTCGATCCCTTCCTCGGAGTCTACGAGCCTTGCCGGAGCTGCAAGAAAGCCGGCGCCTTTTGGGCGCTTCTCGCCGGAGGGATAAGGGATTGGATGTGAAGTGTGATCGATCGGAGGAGGCGGTGAGGCGGAAGCTGTGCGTCCTCGGAGACTGGGAATCTTGTGTTTGTGGGCTAGGGATGCGGGGACGGTGGCTGCCTTGCCTGGTGGACATGGTAGAACTTCAGATTTAATCTGAACTGCGCGGAGCAGATCGATGAGGAAAGAAAATGATGGAGTTTTGGGTTGACAAAACTGTTGGAAACTTACCGGGGAGATGAGTTCAGGGTCGGCGGTGACGGGCGGCGGCAGCGCCGGCGCGGAGGACACGGCGGTGCCGCTGGGGCAGAAGCTGCTAGTGCACGTGGCGGAGAACGGCCACAGCTTCGAGTTCGAGTGCGACGGCGGGACTGCCGTGGAGGCAATCCACCGCTCCATCGAGCGCCTCTGCGGCATCCCGCCCGCCGACCAGCTCCTCCTCTGCGGCAACATCTCGCTCGACGGCGCCCACCACCTCGCCTACTACAAGCTGCCCCGCGACGACCGCGAGGTCTTCCTCTATAACAAGGCGCGCCTCCATGCCGACTCACTGCTGCCGGCGCCGGAGTCTATTGACATCTCTGTGCCATCTATTCCGCTGGCGCCCCGTCTGCAGGACTCCCCGCCATTGGAGGTGTCTGCTGACCCGGCGCTGAAGGCTTTGGTGTCCTATGAAATCACGTTCAGATACCACTTTCAGTTGGCAAATGCTGTCTATCAATCTAGTGTGGCGAAGCACGAGGTGTGCAGGCGGTTGCTGCGGGAGTGGCAGGTGCAAGAACGGGCACTTGACACTGCCCAGAGCA
Organism: Zizania palustris; assembly: GCA_019279435.1. Classification (NCBI taxonomy): domain Eukaryota; kingdom Viridiplantae; phylum Streptophyta; class Magnoliopsida; order Poales; family Poaceae; genus Zizania; species Zizania palustris. The sequence continues at coordinate 29,996,730 of JAAALK010000287.1, read as the reverse complement.
ACCTGGAGCACACTGCCCATAAGCTCACACAGCGGTATTCAGACTTCGTTAAGTGCTTCTCGCAGCAGCACCGTGGACATGGGGAGATGCTGACAAATTTCGAGCGGGATGTGCGGAGGCTGCGTGCTGTGAGGCTTCACCCGATGCTGCAATGCGAGGGGAGACAGACCTTGCTTGACCTCATTAAGGAGAATGACCTGAGGAAGTTGGCTGATGGGTGCTTCAGCTCACATAAGCAGTTTGATGTGAAGGTGTCACAGTTCAAGGCAAACTTCATGGAGCTGAAGAAGAAACTGAATAACTTGTTTAATGTTATGAGCTCGAGTGGATGCAAGGATCTTGAGGCAGTGATAAAGGATCACCACAGATTCATCGGTGACCAGAAGAGCATCATGCAGTCTCTAAGGTTAGACCAAGGCACCAAACATGTCAAGGTTTTACCTAGTTATATTGCTTATGTGTTAAATGCCTCTCAGGACTACTATAACTCAATTTTCCTGAATAACTAAAGTTATGCTTATTCTAAAAAAACAACTAAATTTATGCTGTGTATTTGTAGTTTGGTTGAGGAAAATGAAAAACCAGTTTTTGGAAAAGAAGTTTTAATATAATATTTCCTAAATGTTAGTTTAAGATTGTTTTTATTGTAGATCTATCTGAAATCTTGTTTGGGCGGCAAAGATAGAAAAGTGAATATCTAGTTGAAATGTGCTTGGTGCAACCAAGTGTTCTCAGCCATTCTCAATGGACAACGTTGTTACTTGTGTGTGCATATGTGTTAATGTTACATCCCAATCTAAGTTGAAATATAATGTATCCTGCAGTAAAGATGTGGATACTTCAAAAAAGCTTGTTGATGAATGCTCAAATTGCCAGCTTTCCGCATCTCTCCGCCCGCATGATGCGGTTTCTGCTGTTGGCCGCATCTATGAAGTGCATGAAAAAGACAACTTGCCCAGTGTCCGTACTATTGATCGCATGCTTACAAAGGTGCTTGAGAAATGCAAAGCCAAGAAGAATGAAATGAATACTTTGGTACATGTTAGCATGCAAAGGGTCAAATCCGCTCAGATTGGTATCAAAGGCATGATGAACGAACTCCATGCATTCCAAGAGGTGATGGGTCATCAAGATAGAGATTTTGATAACCTAAAACTTGTCAGTGGCCTGGGTCATGTGTACAGGGCTTGTCTTGCTGAAGTAATACGAAGAAAGTTTTCCTTCAAGCTTTATACTGGCTTGGCTGGACAACTTGCTGAAAAGCTAACCACTGAACGTGAAGCTGAGTTAAGAAGACGAGAGACTTTCTTAAGGACATGGAGTAAGTACATTCCAGAAGATATCATGGTTTCCATGGGACTTTTTGATTCTCCTAGCCAGTGTGATGTGACAGTTGCTCCATTTGATTGCAATCTTCTCCCAATTGATATCGATGATGTGGAAAAACTTGCACCCCAATCATTGGTGGGTTCTTTTCTGAAATCTGAGAGATCACAGCTACCAAAGTCCTCCTTGAGCAATTCTAGTATTAGTGGAAGTTTGAGTAAATCAGAGCAATGTCCTCTGAATGCTGATGATAAGATGGATTTCCAGGACTTTCTGGGGGGCTGTGACACTGTAGATATTGCTGGAACTAGTAGACTGGAAGTTGAGAATGCCAGATTAAAAGCAGAACTTGCTTCTGCAATTGCAGTTCTCTGCAGCTTTGGTGTTGAATATAGATATGAATCTATTGATGAAGGCCAAATCGATAATATATTGAAAGATGCTAGGGAAAAAACAGCTGCAGCACTTTCTGCAAAGGATGAATATGCCGATCATCTTCAGTCAATGCTTACAGAAAAGCAGGAGCAATGTTTATCCTATGAGAAGCGTATCCAGCAGCTTGAGGAACGATTAGCAAACCAGTACATACAAGAGCACATGACTTCTGGAAGCAAAGATGCATCTGATTCCCTTCTTTCTGCATTTAAAGCTAACGACTGCAACTTAGATCACATATCTGGAGAGAGGCAGACCCAAGTACTTGATGAATCAAGTGTTGCCATGGATGAGGCATCTTCAACATCTGAACAGCCGTCTAAACAAACAGAAGGTGGGGATGAGAATATGACTGACATTTCGGGTGCACTGAATTTGCAGCTGCTCGATTGCGCTAATTTCAATGCTTTCATGGCAGAATTGCCACATGATAATGAACATAAAATTGTCAAATCTGATAAGGATGGACGAATTTTGACACAGTCTACTACAATTGATACTTCTGGTGTTCCTATAGAAGATCCTCTTAGCATCTTAAACTCCAGTACTAATGAAAATCATACCTCAGAGTTGAGGAATAAGGAGCTTCTCGTGTCAGAGTTGCAAAACACCCTAGAAAACAAATCAAAAAGGTTGGAGGAAACTGAAAGTAAGCTTAATTCCTTGGTGGACGAGGTGAACTATCTGAAGAAAGAACTTGAGCACACCCAGGGTCTCCTTGATGAGTCTCAGGTTAGAAGAATTATCTCAAAGAAAGAGAAAACAGCAATAGTTTTCTTTCATGCTTTAATTGAATTTGTTTCTTTTACAAATTTTAATTTAGATGAATTGTGTGCAACTGGAGAACTGCTTACATGAGGCAAGAGAAGAGGCGCGTACCAATAAATGTTCAGCTGACAGAAGGGCTGTTGAGTATGATGCCCTGAGGTCATCTGCTCTGAGGATTCATGGTCTGTTTGAGAGACTAAATGGCTGTGTTACTGCACCAGGCATGTCTGGCTTTGCAGACTCACTGCATGCTTTAGCCCTCTCATTAACTAGGTATCTTACTGCTCTCATTTGCTTAAACTATGTGTAGTAGTTAGTTTATTGAAGCAGTGTAATTACAGCTCATTGGTATTTGGTAATACTATTTTATTGAAACAGTGTAAAGAAGGATGAAGGTGATCTGACCATTCAGTTTCAGCAATGCATCAAGATCCTGGCAGACAAAGTTGGTTTTCTGTCACGACAGAGTTCTGAGCTGCTAGAACGCTATTCAAGGATCGAAGCATCACACAGAGCTCTTGGAAGAGAGCTGGAGGAGAAAGAATCGATTAAAAATCTATATAGTAAGTTTCAACTAGAAAAACAGGTATGCCTTGTAACTTCTGAAGCCACATGTTGCATACAGAGGAGATACCTTATTTGAATTCAGTAGAATAATGAACTAGGGAAACTATTAATACCCCATCAGAAGTTGCCATCCTGAGTCCTGACTATTGCCTATCAAAAATCAATGAATGCATAAGAGGCACCTAAATATGGATTTGTATAGTTACTTTGAGATTGTTTTGAGTTCAAATTCTGCATTAAGCAACAAGCTCGCTGCTCGCAATAACAGACCACTATCCTGGATTGTCAAAACTGTTCAACAGGCTAGCACGGAGAAGATCTCATTCGGTCGTTTCGAAGTTCATGAGCTCGCAGCCTTTGTTCAAAACCCTGCTGGGCATTATGAAGCAATCAGTCGGAACTGTTCAAACTACTTCCTATCAGAGGAATCAGTTGCCCTATTCACGGATCACCATCCATGGCACCCAGCTTACATAATTGGGCAGATTGTGCACATCGAACGGCGCATAGCAAAGACGCCTTCGCACGTTGACCAGGTGGAAGCTTCGCCCCCTGATAGCGGCGACCCGATGTCGCCTGCTTCCATGCTGAACCCATACAATCTGCCTACAGGATGTGAGTACTTCCTGGTGACGGTTGCGATGATACCTGACACTAGTCCCTGAAACACCTTCCTGATCCTGCCTATGGCTGCTGAAATGAAGGAAGAAACTCACAACTGTATATATACTGAAATGAAATCTATAGGTCTCAGTTGCTTGTGGCTTCACCTTTGTACATATGATGATCAGGTATTCAGGTTCCTTTGTAAATAGTTTCAGCTACTACTGATGTTATGATCTTCGACCAAGCAGACTGAATATTCTTTCACATCATTGTCATGTTCCTTTTGTCACTTTACTGCGTTTGTTCTTTGAGGAAAGCTAAATTGCTGCCATTGTAGGTTGTAGCAGATGGTTGATGTGTTGATGTCTCGTTGAAATATTGTGTTCGATCGATGCATCGCAACAATAGACTTTTAACATCTGACCTGAGCGTGGAGAAGAGACTTGCTAATTCATTCCCGGTTCGAAAAGATGACAATCTGTGAAAGGGATGTGAGTTAGCTGGCACTAAATCTTCTTGAAACTTTATTATTAAGCGTGCTCAGGCGAGAGTAGTATCAGGATGTGTGACCTTCTGGGAAGTTCTCGTTCACATCCCGACATACTCATGGTCTTCAAACAAGGTCGGGCCCATGTGGCCTATTTCAAAAAAAAAAAAAGATGACAATCTTCATCATCATTTTCGATTTGTCGCATAGACGATAGATCGATCAAATGAAAAAGGTCACACCCTGAATCTAGAGTTCATCTATGCTAGTGCACCAATTTGAGTTTAAATCTTGGTTGAATCAAAAAGACAATGGCAATGGGCAATGCATCAGTCTACGACGCGGTGCCGCATGCGGCCGCCACCGTCTCCCGCCAGTTGAGCAGCACGTCGACGGCGACGTAGTGCGTGACCGCGCCGACGAGCACGAACACGTGGAAGATCTGGTGGCTGTGGCCGACCACGTCGAAGACGCCGGGGCGCCACTTCTCCGGAACGCGGCTGACGTAGAACCACGCGCCGACGGCGTAGGCGAGCCCCATGACCACCTCCAGCGCGAGCGCCAGGTAGCACGCGACGTGGCCCCAGTTGAGCCACAGCGCGTGCAACGCCGGGACGACGCCGGAGAGGCCCATGGCCAGGAAAAGCGCCGCGCGGAAGCGGCGGAACCGCGGTGACGAGCAGGACGGCGAGAGGAGCGCGCCGACGACGAGCGCGCCCAGCGCGGTTATGGCGGAGAGGTAGGCGACGCGCGCCGGCGGGTGGCAAAGGAAGGCGTAGTACACCGGCGGGACGAAGGAGGCGACGATCATGGCGGAGATGCCGGCGTAGTCCATCTGCCAGAAGACGACGCTGGCGCGGCGGGAGTGGCACGCAAGCAGGTGCGCCGTCGCGCTGATCGCCAGGCACGACATGGCGCCCACCAGGAACACCATCCGCGGCCACCGCGGCACGTCGCGCCGCCCGCCCAGCAGCCCCGCCGCGTCATGGTTCGCCACGCCCTGCATCCAAAGCCAGCTCCATTCAAATCACTGTAGCCACTGCACCTACTGCGGATGCCACAAATCAGAATAAAAAATTCTCTCTTGTAGCTCAAATCGAAGTATACTGCTGCTACAAACGGCCAGCAAAAATTTCTCAAAAAGGGGAATGGCTCAAGAGTCAAGACGGATTGATTCTTTGGTCAGCACATGAATCCAAGTCAAGATGGCTACAGAGATTGCCACTTGGTCTTGTCTGATCATCATCTGAATGCCAATGAAATCGTCCTATATTATCAAACCATGTGACATAGGTTCATTGGTATGAGAATCTTAATTAGTCCCGTTCAAAATTCTTTCCTTTAAAAATCCTATAAGATTGGAACATATAAAACTGCCGACACGGATATGTAATCTACTGAGATAAGAGTTGACGAAAATAATAGCTAGATAACGAGAGGATATAAAACCAATTCTGCCGAAAGTAATACGAAAACAAGACATATTCATATATTCTTAGATGCGTTTCTTACCGAAAGATCGCTAGTCTGCCATGAAGCATTGGCTGATCCAACCACAAACCTGAAAAGAAAGTTACGAATGCAACATAATTAAAGGGACTTTGCGTAAACAAGAAAATAAATTACCCTTTTCTAGATAGCTCGTGAAAGAAAAGGAGCATTGGTTGGTTGCTTTTGCCACCACAAATGTTCACTCTCCTATATGCTGTCCAGTGAGATATCGTAATTTTGCAGTGGGATGTGAGCATTTGACCCTTTTGCAAGTGTTGATATTACCGGTGCATTTGACACAACTTCAGATTTAATAATTTTTAGAGCTAGTTAAACTAACTTTAACAAATGTTGGATCCAAAGCTACGTGTGAATTAAGAATATTTAGTTGAAATATTTATTATTATCTTAGATCAAAATAAAAATTTAAACTGTTTTATTTTAGCATATAAAATTTACATCTAACATGAATCTGGGAGCTACCTGCAAACCAAGCTTACATTTTACAAACAGCCACATGTAGATTTTGTTTGCAAGTGGTTGGTAACACACTAACACCTACTCATGGTGGTCCTCCTTGGCTCTACTGATATCTCATATCAGAAAGACTTGCCCCAAATAAATGGGAGTGACAACTTTGTTTGAACAAATCCGTCTTTACTCGGTTCGTATGCATCAGTTTTTTCAAACCCAACAGTAAATACGTATAGTTTGGAGGGTATCACCACAACAATTGCAAATACGAAAGCATCGAAGCTTTGTAGAGACCTTTTCAAAAATAGCTTGACTCTTAATCTCTAAATATATTATCATCGAATTTGTAATTTTTAGTATGTTTTATAAAATTTATTGGAGTTGAAGAAAAATCAGTTTATAAAAAGTTAACAATTTAACATGTATAACAGTAGTTTTTTAAATATTAGATTTTTTTTCTGAATCAGAGGGAATGGAAACAGAAAGAACACATTTCGTCAGGGCGAAGCATCTGTACCTCATGATCCCCGGCGCGACCTCCACGGCGGCCTCACTTGCGGCTCCAGCGACCGCCAGCGCCAGGAAGAACAGGAACCCTCCCAAATGGCTGCACAAATTTAAGAATCGACCGACCGATCAGCGAGCGACACACACACACACACACAGAGGAGCGGCCGGAGAAGAAATGGGTGGAGGAGGCGGGGCGGGCTCACGTCCAGACGTTGAGCGTCTCGTTGTGCCAGGCGAAGGCGCTGAGGAGGGCGTCGCGGACGGGCCACTCGGCGCGGTAGTAACCCCGGATGAACTCGTTGTCCCGCAGGAACTCCGGCAGCTCATCGTACCCCACCAGCCGCGGCCGCGGTCGCCTTCCGCCACCCCTCTCCCCCATTCCCTCCTCCTCCCCCTCCTCCTCCTCCTCCGCCCCCTTCTTCCAGCCACGGCTCCGCCTGATCTCCGCCACCGCCGCCACCGCCGCTCCCATCTCTCTCCCCGCGCCTGGATTGCGATGGTAGGGCCGAGCGAGGTGCGCGTTATAGGGGGGATGACCTTGGCCGGGAGCGAGCGGGCGGGCGGCCGGCCGGGCGGCACGGGATGGACTCTTCCCCTGTCGCGCGCAGGCTTTATTTTTTTTTCTTGCGCCGCTTTCCGCCAACGAAACGAGGCGCGCGGCCGCGGCTGACGAGGAGGAAGCCGCTCAACCGTCGGATCACGCGAGATGCGAGGATCGGAAGGCCTACGGCCTTACTTCCGGTTTTCTCTTTTGTTTTTTTATAAAAGGATGGTGCGTTACTTCCTCCGTCTAAAAATCTTGTAACTATTACTTTTTTATTAAAACCAATAATACATTAAATAGTGCTACTATTACATTAAATTTCTCATATATTCATTCTAATATATTAAATAGTACTGCTTATTTAATACAAATAGGTAAAAGATTTTTGAAAAAACTAAAAATGTAATAGGCGAAAGATTTTTGGACGGAGCGAGTACTTTACACAGCAGGATAATTAATGATGTGAACAATGATATACTACTATTACATTAAATTTTTCATATATTCATTCTAATATATTAAATAGTACTTCTTATTTAATACAAATAGGTAGAAGATTTTTTTAAAAAACTAAAAATATAATAGAGAGAAGATTTTTGGACAGAGCGAGTACTTGACACAGCAGGATAATTAATGACGTGACCAACTTATTAATTACCAACTAGTTTAAAAGAGTATGTACATATTTGAAATTTGTTTAAAAATTGTATTATTTTTTTAAAAAAAATATTTCCATTCCTAACTTGGTGGGCCGCTGCCATTTGTAGCGATCCAAATTTAGCGGGCCTCCATGGAGTAAGTAGCTTCGGCCTACTTGGGCCCAATAAATGGCCACCCTCTTCTTCCTCTCCTCGGCTTCTCTCGTGCATGGCTCCGTCGGTGGCCGGCAGGCCGGGCCGGAGCGGATGCCCATCAACTCCGCGGCACAGACGCCGCTACGGCAGCCCGGTGTACACCTCATCTCATACGCCGCGAACGCGGCGCCGGAGATCAGCACACACACACGGAGAGAGACGCACACCGCCGCCGCGAGCAGCGCCATGGCCAACTCCGAACCAGAGAGTTCAAACTTTGGAGCCGTTGAAGCACAAACAATCTCTCTCTCTCTCTCTCTCTCTCTCTCTCTCTCTCTCTCTCTCTCTCTCTCTCTCTCTCTCTCTCTCTCTCTCTCTCTCTCTCTCTCTCTCTCTCTCTCGGTGCAGGTGGCCAGGGGTTCAACGCCATGAATTCGGGCGCATCGATGGCTTCCGAAGCTGCCAAGTTGCACTTGCGCAATAAACGAAAGCTTCTGACATGTTACCACTTGGAGTTGGAGATTTATTGGGGACGCAGCTTTTACTGAAGCGTCAACGTTACGGGCCCGCTGTTCACTCATCTCTTCACTTCATTTATTTCGCTGTTTCGCTCTTGCTTAAAGCCCTACCATTTGTAATAAGTTTTCAATTCGAGTTTAAATCAGGAAATTTGTATTTTGTAACACATCTAGGTAAGTCAGTTTCATAATCTACTTATTAATCACGTCAACGTTAGCTCTAATTTAAAGACAACCTTACTAAACGGTATCACTTGGTTAAGACTTAAGGGCTCATTAATTACGCACGTGTTAGCATATTACGACAACGTCCGCGTGGTGAATTCAAACAATCAAACGAGGGGCCACCCAAAATGGAAAAAATCCAAGAAAGAAAATGTCAAAAAAGGGAAATAAATCATAGAGGCAGAAGTCCAATCCCCCAAGATATCGCATCTTCCCACTTCAAATCTCATTTCAAATTTAAATCCTCTCTCCAAATCACCACCACGAACTCAAACAGATCGCCAACCAATCCCAACCCAAACACACGCACTCGAGCTGCCTCTGATGGCGGCGGTGGCGGCGGCAAAGAGGGAGCCCCTACGTCCGCTCAGCTCCAACGCCGGCACGGTCGAGAGGCGGCCTCGTGGGGCGGTGGTGTCGTTGGAGAAGGAGAACGACGGACGCGAGCTTGGTCGAGGGAAGGGTGTGGAGAAGAAGCCGGCTACGGCGAAGGTTGTGGTGGCGCCGCCGCCGCTGAAGCCGTCGTCGCTGCAGATTCGTATGAAGGACGACGAGGAGGAGAATGAGGAGGAGAAGCCACTGGCGGCGTTGGCGCCGGCGGGGGTGCCCGCGAGGGTGGGGCCGAAGGGTAGGGAGCTGCTGCCGCCACCGCCGCCGTCGTCGTACGAGGCGTGGGACCTGTCCGACAACGAGGCGGCGCCGGCCTCCTCCTGGGCGACCCTCCCCAACCGCGCTCTGCTGTACAGGCCGCTGCCGCTCGACGTCGGGAGGTGCACCTGCGTCATCGCCAGGGAGGCGGCCGCCGGCGTCAGAGGGATGTCGCTTTACTCCCTCTACACCAACGTAAGCTTCCTCTCCGGCCTCTTGCAATCTCAATCTTCTCCTGCTTACTCGAGCTCAATCGGTGGCGGCGACGTGGGACGGCAGGAGGGACAGGGACGGCCGGACCGGAAGCTGGCTGTGGCGCGGCACCGGAGGAGGAGAGGACGGTCGGAGTTCGTCGTGGCGCAGAACCTGGACGGCATCATCTCCAGCTCCGATAAGAACTTCATGGGAAAATTGGATGCCAATATTGTTGGATCCAGGTACCAAATCTGGGGCCAGGTAGACAACCACAACATCCTCCTCCTCCTTCCTCTCGATGCTTCCAGCTTCTGTCAGTTTGAAGACATGAGCCATGTGCAGGGGAACAGGGTGGATGAGATCAACAGCCAATCGAAGCGGCTCCTCGGCGTTGTCACGTGAGACTCAAATCTCTGCGTGGAGTTATTTTAAGCTTTGTTCAAAAATTTCATTTGAGTGATCTTATTCATGTAATTGATCAAGTTTCGGTTTTTGCAGATTTGCGTCGACCATTACTACACTCACTGGCAGCTTCAGAAGCATGAGAGCTTGGATTCCCAAGAACCAATCCATGCAGCTGAAAAACAGCAATTCGGCACAGGCAAGTGAATTTCCGGTTGGGATAATCTTAGGGTACGTTTCGTTTTGTTTTTGAAATCTGGTTTTGCTGTGAAAAAACAGAAGTTGAACGAAACTTGTTTATCAAAATTGCTTCTGTTATGAAAAAACAATTTTTTTAGTACAAATTTAGAAGCAGCTTGGAGCCTTCTTTTTTGATTTTTCGTGCGGATTAAATTGCATGAATTCAAGGTGTGATTGATCTAACATTATTATGGATTGTATTGTATTACACAATTTTGTGAAATAATACAGGGTTGTCGGTTACTTTATGAGATGAACTATGCATTTTTTTATTTATCTAATATATTTTTTAGTTATTTAGTTGCATCAATGTTAAGTGTCTCCTATTTATATATATGTATAGAATATTATAATGATGAAAAATATGTAAGTTATAAAAAATAGTCAGTTCACAACAGTTTTTTCACGGCAGTTTCAACCAAATAACTTTTAGCTTTTCCACAGTAGACAACTCACATCAATTTTTTAACTGCAGACAATTCACAACAGTTTTTTTCACAGCTCACAGCAGAACCAAACACACTCTTAAGCTAAGATCATTCTTAAAAAAGAAATCTTAAGCTAACCATGTGGTTTTTTCATTGCTGATAATGTGCAGATTCAACACGTAAGTGGGCTCCCAAAGGACTGGCAAGCGAAGAAGATCAAGACTGACACCCTCTGCTCAAAATCTCCTTTATACAACAATGTAAGCAATTTGATCTCCTAACATGTTTGATGGCTCCTGTGGTTGATACTATGACAACACTCAAAAGAGTTAGCTGATACCAAGCAGTTCATCTTTGTGCTTTGATCACAGATAACAAAGCGCTATGAACTGGATTTCAGAGAGAGAGCAGGGAGGATGGGATATAAGGTGCAGGCATCAATGAAAAACTTTCAGATGACTTTGGAGGTACCAACTAGCAAATCTTATACCAAATGAACTATAATTGCAATGTCATGCCAAATGACGTGATTGCAACCTCAATATGCTTGTGAGATTATGTCTAAAACGATAGTAATTATAGAACGGGGTATAACAAAATTTTGTTTGGTAGGAAAATGGAAAGGAAACAATCTTGCAGCTTGGTAAGATCGAGAAGTCGAAGTATATCATGGACTTCAGGTAAGGATAAAAAACCCCGCAATTCTTGCTCATGTTCAAGAGCAAAAAGATTCATATGTAAAAAAAACATTGGTTGCTGTAGGTATCCATTGACTGGCTACCAAGCGTTCTGCATCTGCCTAACATCAATTGACTCCAAGCTATGTTGTACACTATAAGATGTTTTGGACAAGTATTGGCTATTTTAGCGTGTAGTGAGTTTGTATGTAGTAGTCCTCTCCCTTCGAGAAGATGCTAATAATACAACAGATCTACTCCCTTGCTATATACTATTCTGTGTGATTCCATAACCTGAATCGATTTTACCGCGTTCTGCAAAGTAACGAATTGAATTGAAGTCAGATTGAATAGAAAATGTGGCCAATCGCAGCTCACATTCACTAAACCTACTGGCTAAAACCAGGTGGACAAGGAAATCTGTCACCTAGATAGCTCGAATAATATTAAGCGGTGCCTTTGAATCACAAGGCAACAAGTAATATAAGTCTTGTACTTGTACAAGAGATAATTAAATCAACTCGGTGTTAGCTCCAACTCAGCTTGGGCAACTTCGATCAATTCACAGGCACCCGCAAGGCAGCGAACTTCCGTAGTCTTAACCAATTTCAGGCCAGAAGCTCAGAACAAGCTGCCATGGTCAAACAATAAAATATCATAGTTAGTGTATAGGTTCCATCTCCCTCAAAACTAAAGTGGTATAGATTGCTCAGAACGAGGAAAATAATCACCCAAGAAATGGCAGCGTTCTCACCGGATGTAAATTATCCCATCTAATCTTCATCAGCGGCATGCTCAAGAAGGTAATTTACGGCTAGTTGCTCGTTCCTGTCACATGCAAAGAATGCTTCGATGACTAGTGCTCTGTCGAATCCCATGGCTTCAAGCTGAAGTGTGAAAACAGTGCAAAACATTGTGGTCATGTGATGTGTAATGTATTCTTGAGACAAGAGGCAAGTTTGTTAATCAAGTCATGCATACCCGTCCAATCGCCTCTTGCTCTTCTGGTGTGACACTGATAGCATGGGGCATCTCATCCTGTTCAGGTTGATCTGGGAAATCACTGCAACAACAGGAGGGTAGGGCAGGTAAGTAATGGGAAAGATTCATGGAAAAGAGTAGTGGGAACAGAGCACCGTAGTTGATTGTGCACAGAACAAAGAACAGACGGGGGCACAAAATAAATGCCTGCTTGGTATGCTGGTCTTGAAAAAGGAAGTTTTTTCTTTGTAATGAAAACGGAATTTAGATAAACCATTTAATATTTGTGTTCATAATGGTCCAAAATAAAAAAACTGACAAAAGGGAACAGCAGAAAAATCCTAATATAATATTCAAAAACATGTTCTAAAATTCAAATTTTGCTGAAACTAGAGGTTAGTAACTCAACCAAGTAGGGCCTAAGAATATTGTGGCATGTAGGTCCCTGGGGACGCTACGTTTTTGGTAATATTCTATTCATATTGATATTTACCAAGATATGCGGCATATTTGAAATATATAAAAAACAGTTTCAATACAAACTTGAATGTTGAGATACTTCCTAGGGATAATAAAATAGGATCAAATCAAAACCAATCAACAAGGAAAATTCAATATAATCGAACCAGATCAAATCAAAACCATCCACTGCATAATCTGCATCAAACAGGATGTGGTGATGTAACAGACAAAGAACAAACTAATGGCATTTCAAGCTTATAGGGATAAAGTTCATTCACACTAACAATACATATATCATCAATCATCCACTGCACAAAAGAGTTGTTATGGCGACACGGCTAAGCGTGGCGACTAGAGATGTCAATGGGGCCCCGAAACCCGATTACCCGTGGGGAATTCCTCTATTAGGGTTAGGGTATGGGTTAAAATTGATCCCCATGGGTATAGATTTGGGAGAAATGTTTTCCCCATCGGGTATGACGGGTACGGGTTTGGGAGGGCTAAACCCGAACCCGATTACCAGTGAGGCTGTTTTACCCGATTTAATATAGCATCCAGGCTTCTAGGGGAATTCAACTATCTACGTTGTGGGCTTGTGGTCTGTCCTCCTGTGAGCCAAAGAATGCTAACGATGAAGCCCAAAGCGAAGAAACAAAAAAGAAAAACCATGTACTGAGAGATATTTCTATTTACTGTTTGATCATATTTGTGATATGTGGACATGTGGCTACTAGAAGACAATATTTGTTTTGCATGAGTATGTTGATGAAACTACATAATATGCATGCTGGAATGTTGAATTGTGTCCATATGCTGAAATTCTGAAATGTTGAATAGTCAGGTCGGATATGGATCCCCATGGGTATTTGGTAACCGATCAGGGATGGGTATGGGAAGATTTCCGTACCCGAGGTCGGGTTCGGGGATGGGGGCGGGTCTTTGCTCATGGGTACGGGTCTAGGGAGTTAATCCCCGATGGGGAATTCCCCATTGACATCTCTAGTGGCGACCTACCACCTTCAAAACTTTACAGCACTTATGACACACGACGTGACATCACCATAGACACATCGGCATGGGGAACAATATAGAAAAATAGCTTATAAGATTTAGAAAAATATATCAATGTATAAGTACTAAATTGCAAATAACAATAGCAATATAATATTATAAAAATAGCAATACAATATTAAGTTGCAATATTATTACTTTAGATACCTTATAAGATAAAAACATATAATTAAAATTACAAATTATGTCTAATATTATATTTAAATGTGCAGTTTAAAAATCAATTTATATATTTGACCACACATCCTATTATTTAAAGTCCAGCCCATTTAAAGCCCATTTCTCAACCCTAAACCTAGCTTCTCTCCCACCTCCCTCTCTCACTACCTCTCCAGCCACTGAACCCAGCACCACTCCACCTCCTCTCACTCCTCTTCTCTCCCCCATCTTCCGCGCCAACGTGTCGGGCCTCATCGCGTGTCTCTCGTGCACAACCTCGCCACCCACCGCTCTCACCTGGCCATGTCACGCCCGCCCTCACCTCACGCCTGTCACATTGTGCCCTCGCTTACTCCTCTCTCCCTTCCTAATGGCGGGCTGCGGGCACCACATGACACCACAACAACGCCATGCTCCTATGGCACCTGCCACAGACCTTCGGTGCTATGGCAGTGTGTGGCTAATAGCAAAAAACCACCATAGCGATATGGTGACGATATATCGTCACTATAACAACTATGCTGCACAACATAGTTATTACGACGGTAAGGCGAGACGAGATGCCTAACTACCTTCACACCTTTTAGACAAGTATGGCGTGCAGCAAGACGACACCATACTCACTTAACACAAATGTACATGTCACAATAATTTTGGAACAATAGAAATTTAAATTTAGACCCACATGAAATATAAATTGTTAAACAAGTCCATACTTTATTCAGTATAAGCAGACATACATGGTGATCTTATAAATGGTATGAGCTAGTCAGTTGTATATGGAAACCATCAATACATGGAAAGCTTGTATATGGAAACTATCAATATATGGGAAGCATGTATATGGAAATTATCAATATATGGGAAGCTATATATGGAAATCACTAATATATGGTAAGTTGATTAGTTGTATATGGAAGAATCATTATATGGAAATCCTATTCATGACAATATGACATGAGCTGATTTATTTTCTTACAACAAAAGACATCAAAGAAGAAAGGAGGGATAGAGGAGGGAAAGGAAACAGAGCAGAGGAGTGAGGGAGTGCAGATAGGGAGGCCGTGGATCTAGAATGATGTTGTGTGAGGGAAGGCCACCGCCACCACTCCAGGTGAAGGAAGGCCACCGCTCCAAGCGAGGGAAGGTCACCACCGCCACGCTGAGCAACGGAAGACCTGCGGAGGAAATAGCAGCAGTGGAGGGAGCAACGGCAGAAGGAGCATCCGCCATGGAGACTTGGGTGTCCTGTCGATGCCATTTCCGGTAAGGCGGATGCCATTTCTGGTGAGAGGGACGCCACACTCCGATTAGGTAAGGCGTCGGCTGTGGCGTCCATCCTCATCCGCCTAGACGCCTAATCGTCAATTAGGTGACGATTAGGCAACACCTTGATAACTATGCTGCACAATCAGCCAAATAACTGGTTCTTACCCATCACCACCTTCAAATGGATCATTTATTAATTGTAAGAATTCACCATGATTCTCCTGAATCAACCTCAGAAGTTGAGGGTTCTGCTTACTCAATTCCTGGAGCATAGGCTATAAAAGATTATACCAGCACAAAAGTTAGGCAGATGGTGATGCAGAATACAATAAGGCATACCACATAATTGTGTAAATCAAAACAAGATACATAACCTGCAAGATCTGTGGATTAGTATGGACCATCTCCCGAAGTGCCTGAAACTGTAAAATAATGAAGATAACTGTATTATTACTTCAATAATTTAAGAAACAAGATGTTATAGTGATGAGAGATCAGAAATAATCAGTATATCAAAATAAAGTGAACAGTATGTACTGGTACGGAAATTTTAAGATATGAACAGGAAACTTCAGTAAGTGGATGCTCATGCCATACTGGATCCTGGTCTGTTCTAGGCTTATAGCACAAAAGATGATAGAGTATCGTATCATATCATAATAATAACAAAAGATCATAAATAAAATATATACTATCAGCAATATCAAAGGGACCTTATCACGCTTACAGCAGCTCCATTGCTGCTTATATGAAAGCTAATGGGTAGTAATCAGTAATCACTAATCAGCTGCCCTATCAAGATTCATAACAAAAGAGATGTGGGCTGCCACAAGCCCATGACAAACAAATCTTCAAATATCACATTTTTTGCTCAGGGAATCAAAAAGAACAAACAGCAATGAAATATCCTTAATGAAAAGACAGAGAGGATGACAACCTGTCGGTTATTCCTAAGAAAATCAAGTGTTCCACCAATAGCACCACCTCCATCATTGGTACCCCTCTGCTACATTGTTCAGTTGGTCAATACATGCTCCAATAGGCAATGGTAATGAAGAAACCGACATAGCAATTAAACCTGTGGGAAAAGATTTAATGGAGCTATGTTTGGAATTCCAGAGAAACTGGCTTCCCCAGTAGAAGGTGGCTCAGTTGTGTTTGCTCCTTGACCAACTGCTGGAACAGCAACTTCCGCCATTACCGGAATACCCTGATGTTTGAGAAAAGCAAACGTCATCTATTAGCACTATAAAATTGGATACCAATTAAATATTTATAGAGGAACAGAACATACAGAATACAGATATTCAACAGCACGTTCTGGGTTATTATAAGCGGCACGAAGAGCACTTTGGACTTTATCTCTATCCCAACTGCCACCACCCATCTCCATTAGCTGGTTAATCATAGTATCCATATTGCTTCCAGACAGTAAGTTTGATGCTGCTTGACCATATGTGTTTGAAGGGATTCTGACAAAAATAAACAAATAAAAATAATTAGCTAGCATAACAAGTAATCAGAATTCAGAAAGTAAATGGTGAAGTTCACTTTCATAAGACCACTTCAGATCTGGCTTCCTTTGTTACTACAATCCTGAAATTTAATGGGATTGAAGTCTAACTGCCTGTAGTTAGCAATTGTGTTATGTGTTTCCATCTTCATTTGACCATTCACCACTCTTTAACCCAATGCTTCAGCAGTTAAGCCCCTGGTGTGCTGTGCATGTTCACGCAGAAGTCAGCAATTCTATATTCCCCATCCACCCTTGCAGATTACTATCTATTAGTTCACAACAATGCTTATTGCATTATTTTAGATCAAAAGGGCAAATCCCCTGTTCCATTTCTCTATTGAAATGAAACAAAAATTGCTATCTTCGGTTTGCAGTCCTTATTGCTTATCACATTATGTGTGACTGCTTTCACAATGGAACTTTGTCAACTATAGTCATCCATGAGATGTTCCATGATTTGAGTCTGACACAAGCTTAGAATGGCATGCCATTAAAGCTAACGAAATGGTTTTCTCCTGGGATGGATCACATCAAGAAACATGAATTTAAGTGGCAAAATATGCCAATACAAACATTATTAACTGTGTACTGGAAACATACTCTGCAGGCGGCCTTTCTGGCTGGGATGTTGCTGTAGGTGCAACTCTGCATTAACATGTGACATCCATCTAGTGAGCAATACCATATGTAAATAGGAAGAGGCAAGGAAGAAAGTAATCAATGCACTCACAAGGGTTGAGGAGCTTGTTGTGGAGCCTCTGGAGGAGGTGTTTGCCTGGTAGAAGGAATGCTTGCAGGCTAATAATGGTTCAAGCAGTCAGTAACTAAAAAACAAGTCGTGTATCCATCTTAAAAAGAATAATATTACCTGGGCAGTTGAAGCTCCACTGGAACTAGAAGCTTTACTCTGCAGTGATCAAGTACATAGTCATTTATTCTGAAGCAACCAAACATGAATACAAATACAAGGGGAATGTTTGATAATGTGATTACACAGAATGATAACAGTAAACTCAATCGATACAGCTGCTGACAAATTATGCATATTAAGCAATGAATATCAAGCAGCAGAACGAGAGTCAGGTATCAACTAAGTTTGGTATGTGTGACATAAAAGAAACGATGTATAGTACAACTGCTATGCAGGAAGGAAGACTATTGCTGTGGTTCTTGTTAGCCCATGTCAGATGATAAGCAAAGCGCAATGCATTAATGAGACCAGATAATATTACAGGCAAATTCTTCGTTAGTGACAACCGTAAAAAATTGAGATGACTACAATCCTCGTCGTATTTTCCATAAGTCACTTTGCTATAATTATTACTCGCAATCTCCAGTCAGTAAAAAATAAATAAAGTATATTAGACAACAGCAGCCATTTGAATTATATACAGGCATACAGCACATAAGGAGCCTACCTTACTAAGCATGACAACTAGAAACCCATCTTCGCTAACTTTATTCTCTTCCAATGTACTTTCATCTTTCAGAACCTTGCCATTGTGAATCAACAGTTGTTGACCCCATGGATAGCTGTCCTTTCCTTGAATCTCTTCAATGTTCTTCTTGATAGCCATGATCTAATCCATAGTTAACAGACAGTAAATTTTTTGAAGGGTTATGTATGATAGCAAAGCCATTTGTGCTATAATTACAAAACATGTGGTAGACAAATAATAGTATCTAATCCCTTGTTGCTCCTGTATCCCTCAGGAAAAAGGGAACAGGGATGAACGGCAGGGCAAAACTATGCGTTCAAAGGAGACAATTGCCAAAGCTGTGACAGCAACAAGCCATCCATCCATCCGACCATCCCACACGAACACAGTCACGCAGGCTCATGGTCATCCAGGCATATCCATTACATAACCAAAAACAACAGATGAGTGGCAAGGTCTCCAACGATGAGAGCCGCAGTTGAATATACATTGGTCGAAATGCTAGCAAATTCCACTAACGAGAACGCCGCGAGACGGGGGGATAAATTCGAAATGGTGGGGCGAGCGCGGGGGATTCTCACGGTGTCGTTGGGATGCACCCGGATCTCGAAGTGGGTGCCCTTGAGGGTCTTCACCGTCAGCTTCATTGCGCCGGAGTGGCGGGCGGGAGGTACCGCAGCCTCCAGGCGAAGGCGCCTCTCTCTCGGCTCAGCGCTCCGCTCGTCCCTAGGGTTTTAGGCCGGCCGGCTTGCCACTCCGGGAATCATGGGAACCAACGGATAATAGGAGCGCGCGCCTGCTACGGCGAAGAAAAACGCGGCACGGCGGCGGGGGTCGGCGGCGGGGGGCGCCGGCGGTTAGGGTTCGGGAATGCCGCGGCGGCGGCGGCGGCGGCGGCGGCGGAGTGGAGTGCTGGGGTTTGGTGCCACGCGGCGCGGTCGAAGATGCTCCAGGCAATCGGTCGAAGCAGACAAGCAGACGATTTGATGGGCTTATCAAGTCTTTTCGGGCCCAAATCACGCTTTAGATGAGCGACGTCAACCGGACATTATTTAGGTTGAAGACATCATCCAAATAATTATCTAAATTTAAATTTAGGTATTTTAGTAAAATTAAAGTTTCAACGGTTTCTCTAAACAATTATATTTCCTAATATATTTCTTAAATCATTTCTCCTCTGCCAATCTCTGTTTTTGTTTCCACCTATTTTTTCCTTGCACGTATCTTTTTGAAGATATCATAAATTTACACAAAATTATTATATATTTTAGCTTATGTTTATATGATTAAAAATATGAATCGAAGTTATAGAAAAACTGTTGTAGATTGATTAATATTTAGGGAATGATAGTATTTATGATCATCCTGTATGAAATTTAGGGAATAAAATTTAGGGGTTTCTCGGAGATGATCTAAGGACAAGAATGGAAGTGGATGGGATGACATTTTTTTCATTATTATATACACAGATGATAATAATATTTGGGAGAAGTGTGAATGAGTCCATCTAAATTTGTTAGAATAGACTCATCTAACATCTCGAGGAAATATCTTCTTGAGATGGATGATCTCATCCACCCTTTCCACGAACTAAAAATCTATCATAAAAAAAACTAGATGGAATTATCTCATTCATGTTCATCTTGATAACCAAAACGCCGTACCGACGAGGAGAGCTCCTCCATAACCATCAATTAAATGTTTCTGCTCCTCATCTTCCTTTTGATAGGTAATATTAGTAATTACGATCAGATTTGATATTTTATACTAAAACGAACCTAAACAATGATACTATTTAAATTTATTATACTATAAAATATTAAACCATTGCTAGATTATGATATTACGGAACCGGGTGAGTTGTCACAAAAACGTAATTTGTACAGGGAAAAGTGGGAAAGCACTTCAGATATTTCCAAGTACGCGCAAGAGCAGCGATTAACAACGTGCTTAATTTGCAATTTGCAATTTGCAATTTGCAATTTACAACCTTCAACGATCATGTTGGCTGACTCAGCAAAGCAAGGGGACCATCTATTTATCATGCAATAATGAGACCATGCATATCAACGTTAGGGCCTCTACAACTATAAAAGTTGACATTTGCTCTGATTTTTATAAGGTTTTCTTTAGACGCCGTCGACTAATAGTTAGCAACTAAAATTTAGTTTTGTCCCGTTTAAACAATACAACTAATTGGTGAATTAATTATTAATTTATTAATTAATTAATGGTTAGTCCATTAGTCTACAAAATAAACTGATCAACAATGCAAGTTCTGTATAAAAGAATCCTGCTATACACACGACTGAGAGAACCGACTCTCGCACGACCAAACATATTACCGGTGGGGCCAACTCTACTCAGTTGTATTGAGTCGTCCGAGAGCAGGGCCGGCCTTGGGCCAGTGCCAGCGGTGTGACCGCACCGGGCCTCCGAAAGTAGGGGCCTCCAAAATTTAGTATGCTAATAGGCCTCACAAGTATTAATAAAGCTCAGTTACAAATTAGTCACAAGTCACAGACAGCAGGCTTGTTAATGGCACTAAATTTTTTAATATTATTTTGTATATTTATGATGAATGGGGGTCTTTATTTTTTGTTCCGCACTGGGCCACAAAAATGTGAGAGCCGGCCCTGTCCGAGAGTCAACTCCACGAGTCGTGTGTATAGCATTTTCGTGTATAAAATGACATGCAGGAATTGCGTTGGCATATCTTTATGGGCAACCACCAGAGCTTAATGATAGCAACGTGTCCACATCATTTCTGGTCTACTTGAATTGAAAGCTTCCTTTAATTTGTGTCTCACTTATTTTCTGTTATATATTGTGCACTTACAAATGGTCTATTGCAGGATTGATGTACTGAATTTATTATTTCTGAGCTTTGGACTTCAAATTTTTTGCAATATCAGGCTAGTCCTTACTGTCGTGTGTCTTGTTTTTGCAGCTATTTAATCATTTATTTTTGTAGAAAGTATTTTTATTAACGAAGTCATGTTGATTTCTCTGTTTTATGCCACGTCAGCCTCAATGCTTCAAAGGTCTTGTTCCTTTCGTCTCTGTGTACTAACATTATCCCCATCTTCCTGCCAACTAGACCGAAGCCAAAGGGCCTTCAGTTAATTATTATATTTGATTGTACCTAAGCATGGGGTCACTAGAAAATATTTCTACTTGACTAAAACGCTAAACTATGGTCTCGAGCTATGTTATGCATGGACATATTATACATATTATGTCACTTTTGGTTGTAGAATGGACATATTATGCATATTGTCACTTCTGGTCGCAGAATGATTATATTATGCACGGGTTACATTACGGGCATATGTATTGCACAAATCAATTCAATGTTTTTCAGAATGATCATATTATGCACGGGCTACATTACGGGCATATGTATTGTGCAAACCAGTTCAATGTTTACAGAATGATCATATTATGCACGGGCTACATTATGGGCATATGTATTGCACAAACCAGTTCAATGTTTTTTAGATTCACCTATATGAAAATATGAAATTTTTTGCTTTGGATTGCTTCCATTTTACTTTTGGTGGCATAGATAACTATTTGTGCTACCATAATATGTTTCTTTTATAGGAGCTATGATGAAATGATAAGACTAGATGGAGCAGAAAGGTGTTTGTTATGGATGTTATGTGCATATATAGCTGCTCTTTTGGACATATCGCGGCATAGGAGACTAATGTTAATGTAATGTAGGGCTTAGCATTTGGACAACTCTAATAATCTTTTGGACAGCTGTAAAATTATGTAATATACGGCTAATCTTTTGGACAACTTTAATGATGAACCAAACTTGATGTCGTGTTGTAGTATTTTGTGTATTGTGACTTAAATGATGAACTTTACTTGTGATTTGCATGAATATATCGTGTTTTTTGAATGTATGTGTTGAATGAACTATCCGATTTGATGTTGAATATGCAGTTTTATGATATATCACTACAACAAAACAGGCAACTTCCGTCGGCCAAAGCCGACGGAAGTTAGCCCTTTCCCGACGGAAGAAGCTATCTTCCGTCGGCAAAACGCTAACTTCCGTCGGTCTTTGGTCGACGGAAGCGAGGAGACGGAAGTTAGCTGGTATTTTTTTTGTTTTTTCCTGGTTCCCCTACTCACACTCACATCCAACCACAATTTTAATCACATTCACAATACACATCTAAATTCACATTTCACATCCAAAATCACATTCAAACTTCACATATAACATCCAAAATCACATCTCACATCCAAAACTTCACACATCACATCCAAAATCACATAACACAACTTAATTCACATTCAAAGTCACAATACACATCCGCATTCACATATATCATTCAAATTCACATACAAAGTCACATAACACATCAAGATTCACACTACACATCTATACTCACTGATCACCCACATTTGGGTCGTGGGTGCCGCCGCCGCCTCCCGCTTCACCCACATTTGGGTCGTGGGTGCCGTCGCTGCCTCCTGCTTCACCCACATTTGGGTCGTGGGTGCCGCCGCTGCCTCCCGCTTCATCCACATTTGCCCGGGAGGCTCCATCCTGGCCAGGCGTACGGAAAGTCTGAAGAAATAGACAAAATTAGAGAACGAATTAACTCAACTACTCTTCTAAACACTAACTTAAGTATCTGAAGTAACGATATGTCAGTAGGTACCTCAGGTGATGTAGAATATAATGGTGGTGGTGGGGAGGTAGTGGTTGGAAATTGGACATGTCAAATCAACCATGCTGTTGGGCTGGTTGCTAAACAAGTTGTAATGTAATCAGTTAGTTCTAAACCTATTTCTGAATACTTTTTAACTACAACACTCCAAACTAAACTTACTTGGATCATCGCCTACTGTTGTGCTAAGCAGGCGGTATAGTACTCGTCGCGTCGCCTCATTTCCTGCCTCATTTCCTCCCTCACCCGATCCACCTCCGGGGTTTCTGAAGAGCGACGACGGCTGGAGCCAACTCCGACGGAGCTCTGCGACGACTGAGCTGACTTCTGAGCTCTCACCGCTCTCGAGTCAATAACTCCATTGAATATGGAGTACCTGCAACATTGAATGAGTTAGTTACCATCACAATATCATACACAAAACATTAATAAAAACATTGTCTCACCGTCCATGGCTTTTGCCACCTCCGCTGGAGTACACGGCCATTTGGTCGACAGGTTCTCTCCGCCAATCATAGTCCTCTCCATGGAGTCGAACCATGTGTTCACCATACTGCGCCTGCAAAAAACATGTTCGATTAGCTAGACGCAGAAAAATGAAATTACGTAAACTCTTAATAACATCTCACCAAATGGTGCGTGGCTGTCTGGCTACACAAGACATCTGGCTGTGTAGGATCGCTTCCTTTGTGACCAGAGGTATACACCTCTATGTCACTTGGCACGTTGCCAAATGTCGCTTCCTGTACATTAGAAATGAGTTAGTCACATTACAATGTATCTATAGCTAGAGAGTGACAGAAGGAGGTCTTACCATGCGTTTAGCGTGGCGAATATGTCCGTCGGCACCATATCTGTGCTTCGGATCCGTCCCGCGACATTGTCTTTTCTGCTCGGAAGTCTTCTTAAATGCGGCTGAAGACCAAATCTTACAGAATTCAAAATATGCGTCCTCGCGGTTTGCAAACCACGGAATCCTCACCTGAACAGAGATGCTATTTGTATTATATGACAACAAATCTCAACAATCGAAGATTTAAAAAGTTAGAATTGTTTACCGAACGGTATTCTTCTTCAGTCAAATAGATTGACGATGAGCCCGTCGCCTTACTCATTCGTTGTCCTAGCTTCTCCTTGTAGTAAGCATTGTTCGCTTGAATGCGGGCATACGAAATGACGTCCTTCACCACCTTATGTGCATTATTGTTGAAGACTTGAAGGGCATGGTTATGGTGATTGCCGACTTCTGGCAAGCAAAAGCGTAACTGCAAAAGTAATGATTAGTAAAGTGTTGTAACTCGAAAAGCCTAAAAGAAGATTGAAAAAACACATGCATACCCAGAAGTCATGAGACACCGCCCCCTGAGCAGTTCCGTGGCGCCCGTCAGGAGCAAACCGGTACTGGTCCCATGTCTGGCATAGAACCCGCTCACCGGTCGGCATTGTCAGCACCCCTGGGTAGTGCAGACGACACAGGTTACCCAATATCTGGTTAACCTGCCTGACCCTCGAAGTGCCGTTAAACCGAGAGTCAATCCAAGATCTAGAAATACATAATAAATAAAGTCAGTTTAGTGAAAGAAATTTTTTGAAAAAAAAAAGCAAAACAGAGTATTACACTTACCCGTCACCTACAAGCGTAATCTCGATCTTGGCTCCATCGAAAGAGACTACTGGTGGGGCAACCAGGTGGCTCGTCCTGAAAGATACTGAGGACCCACCGGTAGCCTCAGCACCTTCCTCCTGACCCGCACCCTCCGGGAGATCCCCCTGCCCCGCACCCTCCGGGTCATTCCCCTGCCCCACACCCTCTAGGTCATCCCTCTGTGCCGCACACTCTGGGACATCCCCCTCCTGCCCCCCACCCACCGGATGATCCTCGTGACCCGCACTCTCCAAGTGTTCTTCCTCCTACAAAACAATATTTAAATAATTAGTAATAGTTTATAACTGGCATAAAAAACTATCTGAAAGTTACCTCATCATCTAGTTGAAATGCAATAGGCCGACCAATTAATGTCGGATTTATGCATCTCAGGAGCTGCTCTTGACGACGTCTGTTTGACGAAGAGGAACTACCCTGGAATAGGGTGTCCTCCTGACTCGTCGGTGTACTCGCCGGAGTACTCGCCGTTGAACTCCCCAAGCGGAAGAGCTTCCTCGTGACACTCCTCACCTTTTTTAACATCCTATTCAAAATAAGTATAAACAAACATTTATTAGTAAAGAAGGTTTGTACATATGAAAAAACATGTAATATGAATTTGTCGATGATTCTGACTCTACATTAAACGAAGTCGGCAATTCATCATCTTGGCAACACGCCTTAGACACTACCACGGACCCTAGGCGCTCGCCCAGACACGCTTGGCGATCGCCTAGGCACCATGGGCGACGCCTAGAAGCTCCAAGCGGGCGCCTAACTCCACCCAGGCGAGGCGATTCACCATGGCGTTCGGCGGTGACCGCCTGGACGCCTAGTCGGCGCCTAGGCGTCGCCTAGGCGACGCCGTGACAACCATGGTTTATAGGAAAAGATAGGTCCTAAACCCACCCAAGAGTGACCGACAAAACGTGGTATTTATGACGAGCCATGAGTCCGAACGAAATTTCAGCAGCATAACCCCGCTGTTCTCCAATTGCACGCCTGATAGTGGTGCAATGGAGAACAATAAGGTTATGTTACTGAAATCCCATTCGGACTCATGACTCATCATAAAACCACGCTCTGTCGCCCACTCTGAGGCTGTCCAAAAAGGGACAATTCCGGACCTACACATCTCACACGCATAACACGTGTGAGACATGTTGGTCCGAAACGGATGACGCATAGGTTTCGTTACACTATCTACGTTGTTGTCAAATAAAAAATTGCATACGAAAAGAAATATATATAATAAAGTATATATATACAAGCATAAGTATTCACAAGCATAAGCATACATACAACATCACAATCAACAAAATCATAATATGTACCAAAAAATGTACACGTGTAGTTCATGTTACCATCAAAATATGTTATGCATTAAGAATCCTGAAAATTCACACATCTAATCAAGCAAATTCAAAGTTCTTGAAAATTTCTCTAAATGGCGACACTGTTCCTTATTCGACAACAACCTATACAACACATATTTTCATTGCATATATACTTTTAGAATACAACTTCTAAACAAACATCTAGAGTTAATAGCAATTTTTCACTATCCAATTCAATTAACTCAACCAACAAATTTGTTCAAACCAATTTCAACTAGATATCCGCAAGTTTCATAAATTTTGAACACAAGAACTTAGAATTCAAAGCTTGAAATCAAGTTTATAGCATTACTTAATTGTCGGGTGGCGACGGCGAGCGGCGACAGGCGACGGGCGACGGTGTCCGGATGGTGACGGCCGAATCGGGGGTGGCGGCGGCCGGGAGGGGGCGGCGTCCGTCGGCCGGCGGCGGCGGGCGGCTGCGGGCTGTGGGGGCGGGCGCGGCGTCCGGTGGCTCGGACCGGCGGCGGTGGGCCGGAGGTGGGCGACGCCGACGGCGGCGCGGGCGGGAGGCGGCGCGGGAGCGAGGCGGCGGCGGGTGTGCGACGCGGGCGCGCGGTCGGCGTGGGAGGCGGCGGCGGGCGGCGGACGCGCGGGCCCGGCCGGCGGCTGCCGGAGGCGACGGTTGGCGGCGGGAGGCGGCAGGGAACGCGGGCCGGAGCGTGCGTACAGGGAGTTAGGGCTCCCTGTACGCGCGCGCAGTTGGGGAATAAATCCCCTAACTTCCGTCGGCCAGCATATCCGGCCCGGCCCACAATCCCTAAGTCTCAGCCACCCGGCCCACTCACCCATGACCCATCCCTAAGTCTCAGTCAAACAACCGCCTCTCTTCACAAAGCCGCACCCCGACTCCCTGGACTCCACAGAGCCAAGGTCCGAGCCCCGCACCGCCGTTCGCCGAGCCCCGCACCGCCGTTCGCCGAGGTCGGAGCCTCGTGCCGCCGAGGTCTGAGCCCCGCGCCGCCATAGGCCGAGCTCCGACCTCCGCGCTGCTATCCGCCGAGCACTGTGCCGCCGTCCGCTGAGCCCCGCGCCACCAATCGCCGAGATCCGACCTCCGCGCCGCCGTCCGCCGAGATCCGACCTCCGCGCGTCCACTGAGGTATTATTCCTCAACCGATTCACAGTTTTAGAAGAAAGTTCAATTTGAGCAACACTATAAAAATGAGTTTTTAGATTCAACCATGATCCTAGAAGTGAGTTTTTAGATTGAATAACCAAATCTAAAATACAACAGATGTAAAAATGATTGAATCAAAAGCAGAACAGAAGCTCACTACTGATCTGAAAACAGTAAACACATTTGGACCAATTTTACAACCTGAATTCAAATTGCCACTTTAGTTCAAATATAGTAGACTGAACAGATAACATATTGCTACAAGAGTATTTTGTAATCAGCACTATTCATAAAACAGCACAATAAAAAACAGATCAGGATTTCACTTAGTTTCAGGAGAATCGGTAACCAAATTGATCCAATTGAACTACCTGAAATCATATTGATCCACAAGAGTGATTTGCAAATCAGTGCTGATTTGAAACCTTCAGCATTTGAAACCAGGACAAGAATCCTTTCTTCACATAAAAATGAAAACAGACAACAAACAACAGACAATTCTTCTTGTCAATCTTGAGTTGGTTTCATGGGAAATAGTCACCGAAATAGGTGATGATAAGAAAATATTATGTGCATCTTGCTCTCTGATGTGTTCCATGATGTGTTGATGTTGAATGTATGTGAATGAATGTAGGTGAATGAATGTGTGCATGTCCTGTAAACTGTAATGTTGTTTACCTTCTTGATGAGATTTGGAATATATACATTATAATGCATATTTGTGCACTGTCAGAACTAAAATGAGAAATACATGTATTTTCTACTAATTGCATAATTATTTTGATTGTGCTATCATTTTATCAGGAGTCACTAGAAATTATATTATAAGTGTGTGGCTAGCATGGATAAAAGTTGGATGGATGCGCCTAGTGTAACAATAGCATTTGATAATCACAGGTGGAAGAAATGGGTGACGAAGCACCACAAGAGATAAAAATATTAGCAAAAGAGGCAAACGTGGTTGCGGTCAAGTACAGTAGCTACACTATAAATGGGAAAAAATTTCATACACACTCATATGACGAGGGTCGGCCGGTTCAAAGTAGTGGAGTGGCTCTTGTTGCACAAACCACATGTTGCTTTGGGATCATCAAGGCCGAGTATTTTGTGAACTTGTTATGGATGATTATGACTTTCACACTAAGTGGTGGATGAACTTGTATTTTTTAGTAACCAATACAATGAAAAGATCGTGTATGGTTGACTATCAATTCTTCGTTTAATTATGGTCAGTTCCAAACATATAAATATATATTTGATTTCTATCGAACGTTCACTTATGTTTTGAGAGATGATTGGTTGGCAATAGGCTATGAGAGTTCAAGTGTTGGTCGGTAAAATTTCACACTGTCAGACTGTTGGTCGGGAAAGATTTATTATTTAGCCGTAGAAAGTTGGTCGGTAATAGTCCATCGTCTGACTGTTGGTCGGTAAAAGTTCTAAGCTTTGCCTACGGATAGTCGGTCGGTAAAAGATTTTTAGCTATGCCTACTGACAGTCGGTCGGTAAAAGTATAGTGTCCAACCGTTGGTCGGGAAAGAAACATCGGTCAGGAAAGAATTTGTTGGTCGGTAAAAGTTTTTTATCCCCGACCAACAGTTGGTCGGCAAAAAAATGTTAGTCGGGAAAGAGCTTTGCCTACCGAACTTTCAGTGACTGACAAGGTTGGTCGGGAAAACTCTTTTCCGACCAACATTCGGTCGCTAAAAGTGGTTTTCCCTACCAACTTATCTGTAGGGAATTCTATGTTGTGGTCTAGTGTTAGGGGATCCTATCGGCTGCGGAAAAATCCCCGCTAACTTCCGTCGGCTTGTCCAAAAGCCGACGGAAGTTAAATTGGTCGACGAAAATGTTCTGTTTTGTTGTAGTGTATATATATGGTTTTAAATACATTATTATCATTTCGTCAGACTATCATTATATATTATTTTTGTAAACAACAAATTATCTGTCGGTAAATATTTTGTTGTTAAAAGTCAATGAATTACATAAATGTTGTTTGTTGGCAAATATGTACGTTTTCTCTCCACACATATTTTTTGTGGCTAAAAACCTTTGTTGATATTTTTTTAGACGTTGAAGGGTGTTTTCACCGATAGATTTGTTATCAACAAATCGATGTCGTGGTGTAGTGTTAAGGGCTTGCTTGTTTCGGTTTCTATCCACCGTTCTTAATGGTTAACTGGTCTGAGATGCAAATTG
This sequence comes from Zizania palustris, assembly GCA_019279435.1. Taxonomy (NCBI): domain Eukaryota; kingdom Viridiplantae; phylum Streptophyta; class Magnoliopsida; order Poales; family Poaceae; genus Zizania; species Zizania palustris. The sequence goes on along the minus strand of JAAALK010000287.1, from coordinate 29,967,440 downwards.
ATACCGGTTTCCATAAAAACTCCGACATTGAACAGAATAAAATAATATTGCGTGACCGGGAGTTATTGTATCACATCCTATATCTAGAACTTGTTTCCGACATCCACGCGGAATCATGGCTGGATTACAGCGAATGCCGTGAGGTGAAACGGTACTTTAATTTATTCGTCATTGCTTGGCCAACTCGAGCACACGTATCAGGTTACACCAACTTTTGGAGTTGACATGCCATTATTAGTAGATGAGTGTTGCTGATATACTTTACTCAAACATGCACATATAAAATTGTCCGTACGTACCAGCTGATTGATCATGCGGATCGATGGTTTTGGTTCAAGCTTCAAGTATAGTAATGCATGAGTCACTACGGGAGGCCCTCTGTTTGCCGAGTGCCTGCAAAGCGTCTTTTTCACACAGCGCCGTGATGTGCCCGTTAAAATCATTGTTTGCCGAATGTATCTTCAAAAAACACTCGGCAAACAATTGATTTACCGAGCGTTTTTAGTTTGCCGAGTGCCCGAAATAATACACTCGGCAAACAATGTGACACTCGGCGAATTTTCATTTTCCGGTTGTGAGTGCAGCAGATTAATTAATTAATTAGGTCAATCCTAACTAACACTTTACCTCGATTGAGAATGTGTTAGGCAATATCATCGATCACGTGAATGTTACCTTATCTACATAGGAGAACAATACTAACATCTATACTAATCCGCTTTAAAAGAAATTAGTAGCGGTGAGGTAGTATGTCAAGTTCGCTATTTTTTCTCATAGCAATTTAAAAATTTTCAGCTTCAGCTTAGTTCATCTCTATTTGTATATTCTTTTAATGTTATATTTTTTCCATTACAACGCATGAGTACTCAATTTACTTACGCTGCTTTAAGAAAAATTAGTGGTGATGAGTTTGTCACCCTCACCACTTCTTCTCATAAAACTAAAACTTTTCAACTTTAACTTCATATCGCTATTTCAGAAGTTGTTGATGGTGATATACATGCTAACATGCATATATATATATATATACAAATGTTATTATACACCATGTGAGTACAATAACTATTCTACTGAAAAATCTACTACTAAAAAAAATAGTACTCAATTACTATTCTACTGAAAAATCTACTACTGAACTCCCGTGGTCGGTGTAGAATAGTTATTCTACACATGCGGTGTAGAATAACGCTATCGTATATATATATGCATGTGTGTTTTGATATTATTATTATTTTTTTAAAAAAAATCTTCTTTCCTACGCGGATAAAGGGTCGATTTGATCAATTGATCGGTGCCGGTTTCGACGGAGATGTAACGAGTAGCAGTTTTAATAATTCGATAGCGCCATCTCGATCACGTGTTCCACGCTGCGACTGCGACCGCGCGCGACGCCTCCTTATATATACCACACGTCCCCCAGTTGTCACTTCGCCGGCGACACGCTCCAGTTGACCTCAGCTCGCCGGTGCAAACACACACACACACTTTGTCTGTCTCGTGTAGCAAGTAACTAGCTAGCTCGCTCCGGCCGGCGATGACGGTGGCGAAGGCGGCGGCGGGCGGCGGCGGCGGCGGCGTGAGGAGGTACGCGCTGCTGCTGGCGCTGAACGACTCGGAGTACGCGAGGAAGGCGTACAGCGGGTATGGCAACGTCTTCGTCGACGCGCTCGGCGGCGGCGGCGGCGGCGAGAGGTGGGACTGCTTCCGCGTCATCGACGGCGAGTTCCCGGCGGCGGAGGAGCTGGGCCGGTACGATGGGTACGTGGTGAGCGGCAGCCCGCACGACGCGTACGGCGACGAGCGTTGGGTCCTTCGCCTCTGCGCCCTCCTCCGCACGCTCCACGCCATGAACAAGCGCCTCCTCGGCATCTGCTTCGGCCACCAGGTAACACACACACACACAATCACATAGCTTTTCACCATGCTCTCTAGTCTCTAGTCTCTCTACCAACAAACTAAGCACAAAAATTCGTGTTCGACGTCCAATTTTTGGAAGATATATTGATGTTAGTTGACATACGAATTATGAAATGTGTTTTCTTGTGGATGGTTGATCGATTATTAGGTATTGTGCCAAGCGTTGGGAGGCAGAGTGGGCAAGTCACGCAGCGGATGGGACATTGGGGTGAAGAAGGTGACCATCTTGCCCCATCGCTTCGAGGGCTTGGGGTTGTTCGACGATGTAGACGACGACGAGCTTCACTCGAGCGCCTCCATCATCGAGGTCCACCAAGACGAGGTGAGAGCTATCATGGATGGTCTTAGCAAGCAGCAACTCTAAATTAATCACCAGTTGAGGTGCATCTGAAAGTGGCATTAATTAGGTTTTGGAGGTCCCTCCGAGAGGCAGGGTGTTGGCCTACTCCGACAAGACGCGCGTCGAGATGTTCGCCGTCGGCGACCATGTGCTCGGCGTGCAGGGCCACCCGGAGTACACCATGGATATTCTCTACAACCTCATTGACCGCCTCGTCAGCACCCACGTCATCACTGTAAGTACCACTTAGGTCCTATTTGGAAACACAGTTTTTTGTAGTTTTAGAAACAACACTGTAGTATTGAACAATACTATAGTATTATATACTGAAAGATGTTTGACAACTCTATCTGAAATCTCTGTAAAGTAAACTGCAGTATTAGAAATATTGTACCAATCTATAGTATTGAAAACTTTGGTATAAAACACCTTTTTTCAAAACTATGGTATTGTCATGCATGTAGTATAGTGTAATTTTTGAAATACTGTAATTTTCAAAAACTGTGTTCCCAAACAGGGCCTTCGATAGTTCGATGTACGTACGGTTGTACGGGTGAATTTAGGAGGGTGTATTTGTTTCTGTCTTTAAAATATTATGACAAAATTTGGAATTTAGGATGTTTTTTCTTTGTTTTAAATTTGGACAGATTTATCTTTCGAAGCAACTATGAATATAAATATAAATATTTTTTGTTTAAAGAATTTGGTTTCTTTTGGCTGCAGAGAAACGTTGGAGAGGAAGCACGGCGGACGGCGGAGGCCAGCGAGCCGGACCGGAGGTTCTGGACGGGGCTGTGCAAGGGCTTCCTAAGGGGACCAGCCGCCACCGCCGCCATCGACCCGCCGCCGCCTCCTCCGCGCGAGCCAGCTGGTGCGTGCGCCGGCGCTGGAGCTGCCGCCGTTGGCTTAGCCTGTAGCAGCAACGACGTACAGCTCGCCGGAAAATAAAGCTTAATTTGAATTGATTGACGTGTAGTGTGCAGTGCATGCGTACTGCTGCTAGCTGCAGCATCAGCTACCGTTTCCACCGTTACGTTGCGGCCATGCACGCACTGCACACAACGTGCAATTATTGGAGTCGTGTGAGCGTAGAGCAAGATGTAATTGACAGCCATTATTTCTTTCGTTGTTTAAATTTACATTTTTACCTTCAATTCCACCTTTGCAAGAGATGATAGGGACTATGGATGTGTTTGACAGCTTAAGCTTCTTTGTTTTGTGAAGTTGGAGTCAGGCTAAACATGAGAAGATCCCGTTGAAAGCGCTTCAGAAAAATGAATTGAAGTGGTGGAGCAGAGTCTAGCCGGCTTTAAGTGCTACACTCCAACTTCAAAGTGGATTTCAAGATCTAGAACTCTATCAAACAGACCCTATACATATAGCTATATGCATGGCTGTATTGATATATAATTAATGTGCAGAGCAGCTAGAGATATGTATTTAATTGTATTGTACTGGAAACTAGACGTTCAATATTATTTCGCGTTGGTCCAAATATAATCTTTCGTGTCGAAACCAACCGTTTCAGTTATCCAAATGCACAATAGCAGCTGTAGATATTAATATTAGAGGGTATTTGGATCATGGGCTAAGATTTTAGCCCCTGTCACATCCAATGTTTAAATATTATTTTGGAGTATTAAATGTAGACTATTTATAAAAATCCATTCATAATTAGAGGATTATTCATGAGATGAATCTAGATGAATCTAATGAGCCTAATTACACCATGATTTGACAATGTGATGCTACATTAAATATTTGTTAATCATGGATTAATTAGACTTAAAAAATTCATCTCTCGATTTAGTCTCCTATTCTGCAATTATTTTTATAATTAGTTCACGTTTACTTCTTCAAATTAATGTCGAGATATCCGACACGAGCTAAAATTTAACCCCGAGTCCAAACACCCTTAATCATCTCATTCTCACCTGAATTCCAACACGGACAGGGCAAAATTGAAGGGGCGAATAATTGGTGTCGGATTCTGTGGTTGACAGTCAGAGCGAATCGCTTGATTCCAGCATGACTGGATGACAGCGAATGCAGTGAGGTGAAACTGTACTTTATTCGTCATAGCTTAGCCAACTTTTGGGGTTATTGGAGCTGACATGCCATTATTAGTTAGTATAGTTGGCGAGTTGCTGGTATACTTTACTCAAACATGGACATATAAAATTGTCCGTGCCAGCTGATTGATCATGTGGATGATTTTGGTTCAAGCTTGAAGTAATGTGTACATCAGATTAATTAATTAGGTCAATCCTAACTAACATTTACCTTGAAGTAATGTGATGTTACCTTTTAAGTACATAGGAAAGAACAATACTAAAATCTATACTACTTTAAAAGATGCTAATGATATATCACCACCACCACCACTTCTCTTCGCAACAAATCAAAACTTTTTAGCTATCTATAACTTCACTCATCTCTATTTACATATTCTTTTAATGTTATATTTTTTTCTAGTTACAACACGTGAACACTGAACTAATCTATACTATTTTTTCCTAGTTACAGCACGTGAACACTTAACTAATCTATACTATTTTTTAAGAAAAGTTACTAGTGGTGAGTCTATCATCGCTTCTTCCACTCATTGCTTCAAGTTCATTCGTATCTATTTGCATATTCTTTCAATGTGTTTTTTTCTATAGCAGGCATATGCACCCAGCTAGCGTAAAAAATAAAATCAAACGAATAAAAACATTGGGTTAAAATCACATGACGACTGTAACCAGCCCGCTCGAATGACACGATCGATAGCTATAGCTACTTTTGATTATCACCGGCGACTATTCCACTTCTTCTTGATTAAAGTTAGAAAAGTTTGTCACCTTTAAAATGGAACGGAGGGGTAGATACTATCTTAGGTCGGTCCCTATCCGATTTGCCTTAGTTTTGAGCTGTCGGGTGTCTCTGCACGTGTGATGTAACGGCCGGCCGGACACAGTGATTGCATTACGCACGTGCATGCTGGCGGCGGCGATCGCCGGACGGCCGGCCTCCTTCCGGCGAAACCAGTGTCCTCCGAGCTTTCGTGAATCGGCATGCCAGAGTTTACGTGGCAGCAGAAAAAGAACAGCGACCAGCTGACCTCAAGCTTGGAGCATGGAGTCCAATTGTCCCAGAGCTAACAAAGGATGCAAATGTGGGGTTTAACGGGAAGTCTCGCGGTTATCTTTGGAAAAGAGACACACCGGGGGTTTGTCGATTGTCATGTGATTGGTCGTTGATTTCACTTTCTTCTTGATGCGACCTCTGCTGCCCATGCTTTCCCAATGTCTGTCTGAAATTTCCCTGCAAAGCAATTAACAGTCAAACAATAAGTTTGGATTATGCAACAGTTTAGATCATATCACAAAGTTCAATTGAGTGTGCTGAACGCTCATCCAAATGATCATACCAGCTGTTGATTGGAAGAACTCTTTTAGGTCCAGCCCTTGCTCTGCAAGATTCAGATACTAAGGTGTTACCATACTGTAAATCCCCACTTGAAGGCCAATAAATAGTGTTTACCAATGTTCTTAGTGTCTATTAGTGTCTATTACTACACACTATGCCGTGTTAGTTAATGGTGAATAAAACAATGATGCAAAAGGTAACAGACACAGTGACCCTTGGTACTTGAGCAGTTTTTCTTCTATCCTTCTTTGATTGCAACAAGTATACTTGAGAAATGTATTTAAGAATATGTAGTTTATAGTTATTTGCCTATTTCACATAGGGAAAGGATGATGCTGGGTGCATTGAAATATTCAAATACTCCTACGAAATTGATCTTACCCTTTTCATACTCCAGTGCTTGAAGTATCATCTCTACCTAAAACAGAACATAAAGAAACAAAAAGGTTACTTCTATGTAAAAGTAAACATTAGATTCAAAATTCATTTGTCTACACTGGGTGGCCAACTAAGTTAGGGTTATTCTCAATTATGATAATTCTGGTTTAATAATGTCACAAACTGGCATATACTACACTGGAACAAATGTTGGCACTTATCAGTATTTCTCCTTAATAAATAACAACTGCTTACCTTCTAAACAAAGAATGCAAATGCATAATGCATTAGCAGGCTAACAGTTGACAGTTCAAGTGCACTGGCACTGAAATATAGGGGCAGGCATATTTACCATAGGGGTGAGGTGACTGTCACAGAACCTACTTAAATATAGACAATAACAGTGACAATCTGGATAGAATAATCTACATAACTGGACAAAAATATGTACCTTGTCAAAGTCCTTCACAACCTTCGCTTCCAAAGTGGCATTCTGCTCATACTCCATCCATAGTTCACGAATTTCTTCAGCTGAATAAAATGGCAGGCAGATGAAGCATATGTCTACTCTATATTGAATGCAGAATAGAAGGACACAAAACAACACCATTGGTCCATTAATCTTCAGTGTGTCCTTAACAAAATGCATTTCCTTATCTTGCATGGAGAACAGTTTCTCCAAATGGTGGTCGTTTTTTCTTAAGCATGCAACAATGAGATGGTCTCTCCTGTTACCCAAAAACTTCTAAATTATGTTTTGGGGTGAGAGAAACACAACCTGTTCAATGGACCTCTACGTCTTAAACTACTTACCTGGTGTCCACATAAGAAATTATGTGATGATATTCCCATTAAAGGAATAATGAATTATGAATATAAGGAGGATGAGTAGTATAGTGTAGCACTAAGGTGTTAACCTGAGTTGTCTGATCATATTGATATCAGGCTTATAATAGTGATTCAATGATTGCATTCAGCTAGGAAGTTTTCAGCAATTTATGACAGCTGACAGCGTAACCTAACATATTCACTTTACATAAATACATGGTATACGATAAATAAAATCATGTCAATGGAATGGCTGCAGACTAACTCCTAAGGTACAGAATGATAAAGCTTTTGCATTTTCCACAGTTACCTCTGGGACCTCCACCAAGCAAACCACACATATGGTCCAATGCTTCTTTCTCCCTGCGGCTCTTCTCTTCCTTGGGCACACCATCTGAAGGGGCGATATCACCAACAATAGCTGGAGAACAGATAGAACAGAAGTTTAAGCAAGTCAACCAACCAAGCCTCTTCACTGTCAATTGTGGCAAAAAATGCAAGGTACTGTCTCAGACCATGGAAAATGACCATGCAGCTGCCTGCTGCAACATAAAATTGTGCCAAATATACAAGAGAGGTGAGACAAGACACTGTGTTCACAATGAAATGCTATGCATGCAAGAAGCTAAATAGGAAAAGTCAAACACATTGGCCAAATCTTGCATTTTGCTAACAATTCGAAGGCCAAGTAACTATGTAAGCAACACATCATGCCTCCAAAAATATAATTATAAGTGCATCATGTATGAGCACTTAATTGCTACATGATAGCATGTCAGATCCCCATTTCAACACAAATCCACCTCATGCACATCATATATCCAATAAAAGTAAACAAATGCTTCGGTGATACCTTCGGCTATGTCGTGCACAATCGCCATCTTGACGCACCTGTACAGAAGAAAAACTCACTGTGAAGAGCTGACGCTAGTAGAAAGGAGGAGGAAATCCCACACTTGACACACCTGTCGCGGTCCACGCCGGGCAGGTCCGCGGCGACGAGGGCCATGACGCCCATGCGGTACATGTGATCGGCGACGGACTTCAGGCCCTTGCACCTCGCGCCTCACCCATCCGGTCCTCTTGGTCGTCTACACCCACACCACGCATCACAGCAACAGCGTCAATGCCACCGCACAAACAAGAACACGAGAGAGAGAGAGAGGATAGAGAGACGACGAGAGAGAGAGAGAGAGAGAGAGAGAGAGAGAGAGGAGCGAGATGAGCGAGAGCCGGAGATAGATGAGAGAAGAGAGAGAGAGAGAGAGAGATGAGCGAGAGGTTCCTGTCACCTGAGGCGGATAGCAGAGACGTGAGGAAGTCGATGGCGGAGGGACGCAGAGCCAGCGGGCCGCGGCGGCGGGCGAGGAGGCGGATGGGGAAGGGGACGAGGATGACGACATGAAGGCAGCGAGGTGGAGAGGGGTGGGTGGTGGCCGTAGCGCGAGAGGAAGAGAGGAACTATGGTCGCGGACGAGGAGGCGGCGGACGCTGCAGCGAAGATGGGAGGAGAGGGGAACTAGGGAAGGCGGAAGGGTTACCGTTGAGGCGAGGAGGGTGCGGTACTGCGGTGCGCCCGTGCCATCCGCGAAGGCCGAGGTGGTGCGGCCCCCGGGCACGGCGAGAGGTTCGGATGGATTCACGCCGTTTTGGGCCAGAGCACGGCAGAAAACCCGCGAATCAGCCCATCCACGCGCGCCGTCGCCGCCGCGGCCGTGATCCGGAGAGTTTTGGGCCAGATCACGTCAAAGTGGTTGCTCGATCACGATTCACGGCGAGGCATGCAACTGTAGCACTGGATTGTTGCGAGCCGGTGCTGTTGGGGAGAGGGCACGACTATAGATGGCAACGGTACGCACCCGCCGGTACCGCCCACACCTACATCCAATAGATAAAAATTCATTTCGCTACAAAACTTGTACTCGCTTGTGAGTATAAAAACTTACCCACACCCACACCCGCGCGGATATTTGTACCCAACGAGTAACCCACACCCGATTTCAGACCCGTCATGAATCATAAATATATCACTGAAAAATGACATATGCATCTACAAGTAACAACAATTTACACCAACAAATATAGTCTAATAGATCATTGGAACATATTACTTTCCACACTAATATCAAGTCACCACCAGCATATTACGAATGAGTTGAATTTGTAGGGAAATGCACATGGGTCTTCGGGTGTATTTTACCCGCGGGGTAAGCGGGTACGGGTACTATGCAGACGCACCCGCTCTACCCGTTGGGTAGAGGTTTTTGTCCAATAAGACACCCGCGGGTGAAGATATTGTTCCACACCCGTCTTCTTATCGGGTAAAACCCATCGGGTACTCGGGTACCCGTTGCCATCTCTAGGCACGACATGATATACAATAAGAAATGGAGAAATTCTGAACTCAAATATATGCGCATAGTAGTAGTAAGGCTATTCACAGTTATTTGTTTCATAACATTGTTTTTTAGAACTCTACATCAGTTTTGCAACTGAATGAAATACGCTCTGTCAGTGGAGAGTTTCATTTACTATTTCCTAAGCTAACCAGTATAATTAAATACAACTAGCTCTCATGAAATACCATCTCTCTGATGAAACGATTTACTCTCAATGGACGCACTACACCATAGCACAGAATTCCCTACCAACGTATGTTGGGAAAAGTTAACATATACCGACCGACAGTTGGTCAGTACAACTAGCGACAAATTGTTGGTCGGTAATAATTATATATCATATCAAACTGTTGGTCAGAAAAGCTAATATTTTTATTGTCAAAACAGTTGGTCGGCAATAGTCTTTTTACTGATGAACCATCGGTCGGTAAATGCCATCTGTCGGTAATGGTCTTAATTAGCGCGGCCCAAAACTCTCCATACCACTGCACTGCCATTTCCCCAAACCCTTGGTCTCCTCCACACCACGCCGCCGTCCAACCCGCACCACGCCGCCGTCCCGCACCGCGCCGCCGTCCCGCATCACGCCACTGTCTCGCCGTCGCCGCACCACGCCGCCATCCCGCACCGCGCCACCGTCCCGCCTTCACCGCACCACGCCGCCGTCCCGCCGATTGGATCTCACGCTTCTCCTCTCCTCTCCTCTCCCGCCTATAAAAATCGCTCCTCCCGTCGCCGCTCACTCACCCCTCGTCGTCGCAGTCACCCATCCCCCCCAAAGCCTCGCCGTGATCGGTGGTGGATTGCAGCAGCGCGGACGATCCTGCAACCGCCGCTCCGGAGCTTCTCCCGCGCCCGCTCGCCGTCGAGGGGTCTTAGTCTCGCAGGCCTTCTCCCGACACTAAACCCTTCCCTCTAGAAGTGCACTGAACGAACGCGTGAATGATTCTTCGAGATGGACACCGCCGCCGTTGTTAATGGTAAGAAGGATTCCCCCATGGATCTGTCGGATCTGTTGCCATGTGTTGTTCTCGGTCTGCTGATCTGGTTTTGGGAATTTGGGGTGGAGGTGGGGGATGAACGATCGAGCTGAGTGTGTCGCGAGCGGATCTCGTTCGTGTGGATGACTGGACACGTTGTTTTGTGGGGATGTAATGGAGGGTGACGTCTCATGCGTCTGCGTGTGTGTTGCAGGGGTGTTGGAGGTGGAGGAGAGGAAGATGCAGAAGAGATACTAGGAGGAGCACTCCAAGGACCTCACCGTCGAGGCCATGATGCTTGACTCCGCGCTGCTGATATCGACAAGGAGGAGCGACCCGAGGTGATAACATTGTGCTATATGATAATATCCTCTCCGCTGTATATTGATTAGTTGCGCTTACCAGTAATTTATGTGAAATTCACTGATCATTTCGGGTCTCTAACTTGTAATCTGCTTAGATCTGGAGAGCATGCATAAGCATATGCATGTAACTTTAGCCTTTTGGCCCTTTTTCCAATTATACGTGGCAGCAAGAGACGCGTGGTAAAATTTTAGGGAAACTTTTAGAATAATAATGTTATTTTGGGGGAACCAAGGCAAACTGGTCGGCATTTTGCGCATTGTTTTTCTATTATGGTTCAAGACAAGTGTGCTGATAGAGAGTGACTGATATTGGTTCATTACTTGTGAGTATCCTCGAGTCAAAGTGATTGGGCTCAACAAAATTGCGTTTCCACTTGACATGATGCCCAACCTTAACTTGACATATAAGGTAAGGGATTTCTTAGGTAAACTAAGGAATTGGTGTCACAATTGGCCTTTAGGACAAGATCTGTTTAGCTGTTTCTGCTTTTCAGACTAGATGAAAGATGTGACCTTTAACTCTGATGATCAGCAGACCTGTTTACTTTGGATCAGCAAGAAAAGTACTACTTTAACATTTTTGCCTTTTTGTCTATTTTCCTCATGCTAATGCACTACTGTGGTTGCCAATACTATTACCATGAGCAGGCGACTGGGATTGTGCCCTTTGCGTAATTGCCACTGTAAATTTTATTTTCCTATTTAAAATGAGTGCACAATGATTAAACATGTTCTTTTGGATGTTGGAACATATTTTCAGTTCTTCTGTTGCTAACATATGGTTTGTTACTACCCTTCTACAGATATTGTCTCTACTTCCTTCACATGAAGGAAAATCAATACTGGAGCTTGGTGCTGGAATAAGTCGCTTTACTGGGGAACTAGCTAAAACAGCTGGGCATGTTCTTGCAATGGATTTCATTGAAAGTGTTATTAAGAAGGTCTAAACACTACAACTTATTCTCATTTCAAAATTGTCTTCTTTAATTGTCTACATGAATGATGTGCCTTGTTCATGGAGTCCTTTTATATTGTTTCCTGTAGAATGAAAGCAATAAATGGTCACCACGAGAATGCTTCCTTTATGTGTGCTGATGTCACATCTCCGGACTTGAAGATTGAGGATAATTCCATAGATCTGATATTTTCAAACTGGTTGCTTTCAGACGAGGAGGTAATGAGCAGACAGTACATAATAACCCATATATCTTGTCTCGTTTTGAATAAATAAACAGATTTAAGGTCTGTTTTAAATCCTCCTTTGTTCATCTGAATATGTCTCAGAAAATGAACCTTGGCTTAGAAAAACTAAATTTGTGTTGAAACTGGTTAGGTTTTGGTTCTCTTCTGAGTTTATAACTTTTATCTGTTACTGTAGGTTGAGAAGCTAGTAGAGAGAATGGTTAAATGTTTGAAGGTTGGTGGCTATTTCTTCTTTAGGGAGTCTTGTTTCCATCAGTCTGGAGATTCAAAAGGAAAGTGAATCCAACACATTACCGGGAGCCAAGGTTTTATACTAAGGTGAGTGTACAAGACAATATACTTTTAAATAGTGTTCAGAATGACTAGCTTCTTTCTGGATTAAACAAATTTGTTCCAAGCTATCTGTTCTGCTATTTTTTAGAACAATTCAGCTGTTTCAGTTTTGGCTGTTTGATTGAATTTTGTGCTAGTGAAATCTGAATCAGATTAGTACTGAACTTTTCCATAACTTGAGAGGAGATCAAAATTTTGCTGCTCAAATTTTTCCAATCAAAACACCAAAGGAATTTGCTGTGTGAAGAGACTCTTGAATTGATACAGTGTGCTGCAATTGGGTTTCATATTTGCTACAGTTTTTTCAGCACACACTATTACAAGTCAGGAGTTCTGTATCAGCGATTGAAATTCAAGTAAACCTATCTAGTACAAGTACTGAAAATTGTGTGCTGAAATCAAACTTGTTCTGAACTTGAAGTATGCAAATTGGTTCAAAACCTGAATGCTGACATGGTTTATCTTATTGACATGTTTTGTAGGAAGGAAAAAGGCAAGCTACCATTTGGGGGCGAATGGATTAGTAGCTTTTTGGATTAATGTATGTCGTGGTAAACGACCTTCTAGCAATTGTTTGGGATCATCAAGGCCGATTATTTTGTGAACTTGTATGGATGATTATGACTTCACACTAAGTGGTGGAATGAACTTGTATTTTTTAGTAATCAATACAATGAAAAGATCGTGTATGGTTGACTATCACTTATGTTTTGAGAGATGATTGGTTGGCAATAGGCTATGAGAGTATAGTCAAGTGTTGGTCGGTAAAATTTCACACTGTCAGACTGTTGGTCGGGAAAGATTTATTATTTAGCCATAGAAAGTTGGTCGGTAATAGTCCATCGTCTGACTGTTGGTCGGTAAAAGTTCTAAGCTTATAGTGTCCAACCGTCGGTCGGGAAAGAAACGTCTGGTCGGGAAAGAATTTGTTGGTCGGTAAAAGTTTTTATCCCCGACCAACAGTTGGTCGGCAAAAAAATGTTGGTCGGGAAAGAGCTTTGCCTACCGAACTTTCAGTGACTGACAAGGTTGGTCGGGAAAACTCTTTCCTGACCAACATTAGGTCGCTAAAAGTGGTTTTCCCTACCAACTTATCTGTAGGGAATTCTATGATGTGGTCTAGTGACGTTTTATTTCATTTCATTCGTTTTGGAAACGGGTTAGCACCATGTCATAGTGATGACACTATTTCCTTCTCTTCCCTAATTAATTGAATATGATGTCAGCAAAAATTGATGTGTCATGATAATTAATGTCATGAAACCTCATTGTGAATAGACAAACAGTAATAGTAGCAAGCAGCAGCAATACTACTACGATTAATAATTATAATACAACAAGTATTTTTCGTCGTATAAACTACTTGTTATAACTTTAACTGAATTTAACATTTATTCATTGTATCGTGAAATATAAAATCTAATGATAAGCTACAGTAATATCACGGAAAAGGAGATGACAGCGTGTGATATTAGTAATTTAGTATGCGCTCACACTCAGTTCCATTTTACCATCTGGTCGATCTCGCTTCCAAGCGGTGCCGTCGTCACGCCGCTTGGCCAACATCCGGCGGAGGGCGGCGGGCGGCGGCGAGGGTACGTATCTTCGTCTCTAGCTTCCCATCAATGCATGCGTGTGAGAGCATGCAAGCTACTAGCTCGCCGACGAACCGCGGATCATGAATGCATCCATGGCAAGCTACTAGCTAGCTGCGCAGCCGAGGCGACGAGACGAGCGGTTCGCGCGCGCAACGCTCCACCAGGCCGCCTACATACGTTGCTTGACCCCTCTCCGAGCTAGCATCCACACGTAGGCGCCATAGCCGCAGCAATATTGAATTTAATTTGGGACGTCGTCGTCGTCTTCGTCATCACTTGCCATCCTCAGCTCGTCAGCTCCTTGCTGCTGTTTCCAGCCAGGCTCGTCGTCCTCCTCCAGCTCGTCATTATTCGTCACTAGCAGCATGCTGCACCGTCTTCCCTTCGTCGACCTTCGCATTCAATTCCGGCCGGCCGGCCACCCGCACAGAATAGACCAACCAACAAAGAGGCAACGAGCTTAGAGCTAGCTACACTCCAGTTCCAAAAATAAACAGACAAAAGCCATCAATAATCGATCCGGCCGGCCGGCTAGACGGCCAGTCCAAACGCGTGTACTACCAGGCATGGCGTTCGGTACTTCGCTCCAATCACATATGATAATAAAATTGAATGAGGGTGATTACGTACTAATTAATATGACATAGTCTATTTGGAAAATGATAATTTGCCACTCTCAAAATGTGCACTTTGATTATGATGTCCATTGTTGAGACTGACATGTAAGATCACCTAAGTAAATGATAATAGACCTGAATGGCAAAATGTGAAGTCACTTTTTAAAACTAGAAAATTCTCAAATCTAGAGATAGCATCAAATTTTTTAAAAGATAACTGGTGAGTTTCTTTAGTTAAAATTTTGTTCTAAATATAGCAACCTAATACTAATAAAGGTAACTTTATCTCTTAGAGCATCCACAATGGAAGGAATTATGTAACTAGTATTAGATTGACATATGCCAATGTTGTTTTTTAGAAAAAAATACTATAAGGTATAGTATCAGAGGTGTGACTCTTATTAACAAAATATAAAATATAAATAATGCATGCTCTACTCATTGAACAACTAGCAAATCAAAAATAGTATTATTTAATTTGAAAAACTAATATCCATACTTAGAACTCATACTTTATTTAGCACTATCTTCTCATTGTATGAAACTAATATTAAGACAAAAGGATTTTATTAGATATCCCTTATTTCACATGTTATGGTTGTTCTAAAAAGTTAAGGATTGTTTGGCTCAAGGGCTAAAATACTTAAATACCATCGTATCTATCATCGACAGGAGCGGCCACCCGCCAGACGATCGATCGTTATTTTTTCTGTTAGCAAATATTAATGCTCACTTAATTTTCTCTTTTTTATTCACTTGGGGCTTTGACCACTGCTCTACTTTTTCAGCCATGCATCCGTATGCATTTAAGGTCGTAGGCCGGGCATGCAGGCAGCAGCTTGATATATATGATTGCAACGTCTATCAGTTTGTGAAAAGTATAGAACACTACGTACTTGCGTGTACCATCAACGATAACACTGCATGTGCAGTGTGTATTGTGCATTCACTACCTCTGTCGATCGGCTCCGGCGCCGGTGCATGCCAACGGTTAAGTTTGTAGCAGTTCATATACGCAGCCGTGATATCATAACTCGGTTATTAGAATGTTAATTTTATGGGCACCAGTTCAGCAAAATCTAACGAAATAGTCACTCCATCCCCCCAAAAAAAACTCCTACATATTGTTTTTTTACCGAGACGAAGAAAAAACAAACTATGTTAATCTCTACTATTATAAAAAGTCCAGATTTCCGTATCCTCCGTCCGCAACCCGCCGTTGGTGTCTCACATTCATAAAAAACCGACCAAAACTTATATCCTGTGAAAATCGCCTGACCCGGACCGCCGGGCCGCACAACGCATGCAGACCGCCTGACCCGGACAGCCGGGCCGCACGCCACGGACCGCCCTGCGCACGATCTCCCGGCCGCACAACGCATGCAGCAACCCGAAAAAAGGGACGCGCATGCATGCAGCAACTAGAAAGCAACTGAAAAGAATGAGAAAGAAGAAAAAAAATAAAAAAATACTTTTGCAATTCAGTTTTTTAATTTCTTTATTTTTACGCGGATGTACGAATTTATGTAAAAACACTTAGATTTCTAAAAAATCGTACAGAAACATTAATTTTACGCAATACCCTGTTGCAAAATAAGTTTTTATTGCAAAGCACATGCCTCTGACTAATTATATTAAATAGTCGTAACATTTGCATGAAAGACTATGGTGTACATGGCTTAGAAGGACATGTGCATGCAAGACTGATTAAGATATGATGGTATGAATCATGTGACATACATCAATTTAATCTAGGCGCTAAACGAAACAGTGTTATTTTTTATTTAAGATTTACATATATGTAAACTAGTAACATTTTTTAAAAATATATATAAGGGTGCCGTTACGGTGCCCCCATTACCTCCCTTCGAGGTAATATGCTAAAGAATTCTGGCAGCTGATTAAAGGTATTTAAAATAAATAATTAAAAATAAAAATAGTTAACCGGCTCTAAACCAGTCACCCTATCTATCTCCCGTATCCATTTCTCCAGAGAATTCACGGTAGCATTAAAAGTTTTTATTTTTTATTTTTTTTGAAAAAAAAAACACAAATCTGAAAAAGAATAGAACTCTTCAAATTATTTTGAAATGATTTTTTGAAGAGGTATGAAATAAATTTTTGAATTTTCAAAGTTTGTTTTTATTTTTTAAAAAAAATTGTGAAAAGAACATAAAACTTTGAAAATTTGAGAAAAAAAACAAAACTCTTCAAAATTATTTTAAAATGATTTTATGAAGAGTCTGAAATAAATTTATAATTTTCAAAGTTATTTTTATTTTTAAAAATTTTCTGAAAAGAACAAACAGCTTTGAAAAATTGAAAAAAAACAGAACTCTTCAAAATTTATTTTAAAATGATTTTATGAAGAGTTATAAAATATAATTTTTAATTTTAAAAGTTCTCTATTTTTTCATAAAATTAAAAAAAAAATCTTTCAAAAGTTTATCGTCCATTCTTCGGAAAAGAAATTTCAAATGACTTTTTGAATATTTGTGAAATAAATTTTCGAATTGTCAAAGTTCTTTGTTTTTAAAAATTGTATACATGTCATATGCCATAATTAAGTGATTTCAAAATATTTTGCGAAATTGAGGAAAGAAATATATTAGACATATGGAAAGAATTTATTTGCATGCATGTGGGTCCCACATTTAGGAAAAGAAGGTAATACGACCTATTACCTCTAGGAGGTAACAGATCACCTATTTTAAATCTGAGTCGTCCAATTATACGGATTGAATGGCTGATAAATTTCGGGGTATTGTAAAAATTCCCAAATATAATACATAGGATATTTTGAATGCATGGGTTATTGAACTTGTTTTTTCTGCATGTTAAAAATTCTCGAAACTCATGAAACTGTGAACCCTAATGCAATTATATATATATATATACTAGTCAGATGCCTGTGCTTTGCAACATAACGTTATTCTGTAATAGGGCTTTTTGCGAAAATTTATGTTTCTGTATGATTTTTCAGAATCTAAGGGTTTTTACACAAAATTCGTACATCCGCGCAAAATACATAAATTAAAAGACCGAAATATAAAAATACATTTTTATTTTCTTTTTCTTCTTTTTTCTTTTTCCTCTTTTCTTCTTCTTCTTCCTTTTTTCTTTTTCTTCCTTTTTTCTTTTTCCTCATTTCTTTCTCCCACGCACATGCATATGCATGCGGCGCTGAGCGCGCGCTGCTTTTTCCCGGCGTTGCGCGCTCCCGGTTTTTTCCGGCGCTGCGCGCTCCCGGTTTTTCCAGGCGCTGCTTTTTCCCGGTTTTTCCAGGCGCTGGTTTTTTCCGGTTTTTCCTGGCGCTGGTTTTCCCTGGCGCTGCGAGGCGGTTTTTCATGCGCTGCGCGCGCTGCTTTGCGCAGGGGAGCGGACGGACGAGTATGTACCCCGCTTTAATATAGTTAAGATATGCTTTTCAGCTCACATTTCCAGTTATCTGTCTTGCCTAACCACAATATTACAACCAGCAAAACAGTTGGGTTGATTAGTGAATAGTGACAAAGCTAGTAGCTAGCTAGTCACCCTCCTGCATGTGGGGCCAAGCTGCGGTACGTGCACTGATCTCCTTGTTGTTTACCTCCTGCTTCTGCTCATGACTGGTCACCTCAGCTCGATCTCCTCGACGCTCTCGTATCTTCATATAAGTACAGGGTTGCAGTGTGTGGCATCCAAAGCTCGTAGCAGCCAGAGACAGCCAGTTGGCCACACATTCGGTTCGGAGAGAGAAAAGAGATTGATCGAGCTGCCGGCCGGAGCGCGGGAGGGAGGGAGGGAGACTGGGAGCAAAAGCAGCAAGTCGGCCGGCCGCCATGGCTGCACCTCTGTCGACCTGGCCATGGGCAAGCCTCGGCTCGTACAAGGCACGTAACGCCTCTCTAGCTTCTTCCTCCGCTAGCTAGCTAGCAAGCTTTGTCTCTTCCTCCTTCAATTCCATGCAAGCCAGGCTAGTAGCTATAACGTGTGTGTGTTTGCGACGGCGGATGGATGGACGGACATGGTGCAGTACCTGCTGTACGGGCCGGTTGTGTGGAAGGTGGCGGAGGAGTGGAGGGAGCAGGGGGCGCCGCCGGTGGGGTCGTGTTGGCTCCACCTGCTGCTTCTCTTCGTCGTCCGCGGGCTCACCTACCAGCTCTGGTTCTCCTACGGCAACATGCTCTTCTTCACCCGCCGCCGCCGCGTCGTCGCCGACGCCGTCGACTTCCGCCAGGTCGACGCCGAGTGGGACTGGTACGTACCTACACATACCCCATCTCTACCTGACTACCTCCCGCGCGCCATTTGTCGATCGCCTTACATTTTATTTCGAAATATTAACAAATAATTTTGAACGTTTGACTATTACTTCACCGCCGGCGCGGCCGCCACGGCGCCACCGCTAGAGCTCGGTTGCGAGCCAGCCGGTGGGCGGTGGCGCCCGGCCGATTGAGTGCCACCATGCAGCTGCAGCCTGCATCCGTTGGTCTGATAGGCAACGTCAACAACTCGATCGAGACATGTAGTCAACCAAACGGCATGCATTGGCTGGCTAGCTACCTTTCTTTTATGCCCGATTTTTTACTGTCAGATCTCAGATTAGATCCATAGCTTGTACTCTTAATAATTCTGTAGTGCAGTTATATTTTTCACTGTTACTGATCAGTAATATAATTAAGTGAAATTACTTAGGGATAACTTTCTGCTGCTGCAAACGCTGATGGGCGCCACGGTGTTGAGCAGCCCGGCGCGGCTGCTGCTCCCAGGTCTGAAGCAGCAGCTGCTCTGCATGTGGGACCCGCGCGGGTGGGCCATCGCCATGCTGCTGCACGTGGCCTTCTCTGAGCCGGTCTTTTACTGGGCCCACCGGGCACTCCACCAGGGCCCGCTCTTCAGCCACTACCACGCCGCCCATCACTTCGCCCACGTCACCACGCCGCTGACAGGTAGGAGTAGTAGAGTACTTTCCCGCACCCAAAAAGGCAGAAATAACGCATACTAAAGTAGGAGTACAGTTAGTTATAGTTGTCATGTTTGGTATACCAAATTTGCTTCCGATTGGTGTACAAATTCAACTCATTTATTTTATTTTTTCAAATCAGAATTTTGTTTTATACTCTCTCCGATTTTATATTTAGAGTCTATTTGTTTCAATTAAAGATTCTTAGTACGAGTCTGAGTTCGACTAGTCTGAGTAATTCCGGTTCTTAGTATATAGCAAGTAAGAATTCGAAGAAGCTGTTGTTTCTCAATTTATGAATTGTATTTCATTTTTAGGTTTTATGTCTACTGATTCTTTAGTTTAAGTTTACGAGATGAACTAATTGTTTCAGATTTATATTCTAAAAATAATTACTGACGTCAAAAATAAAACAAACAAGCCAATAAGTTGTTTTAGATTTATGCAGCATACGATTAAAAATAATTTACATTTGTTGTCCTTATTTAGAGAAGATGTGAGTTGTTTATTTATTTTAAAAAAGGATATAATTTCTTGATAATGGTAAACATAAAAGAAATGATAAAAATGGCTAGAAGTTTAAAATAATTTATATAAACAATAATAAACTAAAACAGCTTAACAAAAACTACGAAAAGAAGCTCGGAATAATAAATTATTGGGTGGAATTCTGAGCCTCTGACCGGCGGTTACGTGTTTCTCACTTCCTCCTGTGTTGGGTGCAGCTGGATTTGGGACGCCAGTGGAGTGCCTGCTGATGACGCTGGCGATGGGGGTCCCACTGGCAGGGGCATTCCTGATGGGGGCAGGGTCCGTGGGCCTGGTCTATGGACACGCCATCGCGTTCGACTATTTGCGGTCCATGGGGTACAGCAACGTGGAGGTGATTCCCCCCGGCGTCTTCCAGGCGTTTCCCCCTCTCAGATACCTCCTCTACACCCCTACGTGAGTACACGCCTATTTTTACAAAAGTCCTATTTTTTTATTATATTTCTATTTGGATCTTACATATTAGATGAATTGGATTGGGATCCATATATGATTCTATAGAACACTGAATTGTGTGAAATTTAATTGAAATCCGATATTTCTGTTTGGACATTCCATAGAATTAAAACATAAGAATCAATTATAAAACATGTTTGAATGGTCAAACTACGAAATTAATTTCATTATTACAAAAAAGCATCATCATCCCCGTATAAATTCATCTAAGACGAGAGGAGAGATAGAAATTTCAGTCAATTATTTTTTATTGAAGAGGAATTGAGTTGAACTGTGAATTCTACGTAGAATTCCGGTTAAGATTTCATAATTCTAAGTCCAAAATGGTCTAAACAGCCCATCTTATAGAATTGAATTCCAATTCTTCGATTCTGAATCCAATATCCAAGATTCAATCTTGCCCTAAGATTGATTTTGAGATCACTTCATTCGTTTTTCTTCGATGTAGCGGAGAAACAGGTGATAAGCATGCATTTAATGCTGCCTTAATACATGGTACTCCTAATTGGTTGTTACAAAAAGGTTGATTAGTTGCTGGTATCATAGAGTGGTTAGTTGCTCGGCAAATATAATGCAGGAAGTGATGCAATCATATTATTGCAGGTACTTGAGCCTGCACCACAGGGAGAAGGACTCCAACTTCTGCCTGTTCATGCCTCCTTTTTGACCTCCTGGGGGCACCCTCAACCACAAGTCCTGGCACGCACACAAGGACGTCTACTTAGGTACGGTTCACACTTCACAGCCACAGAAATGTACGTAGTAATACATCATCAAGATTCAAGTCGTATGTTTCGATTAGTTAGTTTAAGGGTTAATTTTTTCTGTGCCATTACAATTTTTACGGTTTGCCAATATGCCATTAGTGTGTCACTGACAGATGGGGGCCGCCACAGTCACTGACAGTGGCATATAGGCAATTTCTGAAAATTATAATGGCATGTGAGTAATTTTCCCTTAGTTTAACCCAATGCAACAAAAAAAAACTTAACTTGGTAGAGAGAGAGAGATGAACTTGACACAACACGTGTGCTGCTGTCGTGTAGGCAAGGATGAGAGGGCGCCGGACTTCGTGTTCCTGGCACACGTGGTGGACATGATGGCGTCGATGCACGTGCCGTTCGTGCTTCGGTCGTGCAGCTCGACGCCGTTCGGCAACCACTTGGCGTTGCTCCCTTTTTGGCCCGTCGCCTTCGCCTTCATGCTCCTCATGTGGTGCTGCTCCAAGACCTTTCTCGTCGCCTCCTACCGCCTCCGTGGCAACCTTCACCAGACCTGGACCGTGCCTCGCTATGGCTTTCAGGTAATTAACTAACCGTTTGTTTCCTTTAATTCAAATTTTAGCCTCCTCGAATCGAATGTTTATATATTATTTGGAGTATTAAATATAACTGTTTACAAAACTTATTCATAATCTGGTGGATTATTCGTGAGACGCACCTAATGAGTCTAATTATGTCATGATTTACAATGTGATGCTACAGTAAACATTTGTTAATCATGGAATTAATTAGGCTTAACAAATTTGTCTCGTGAATAATCTCCAGATTCTGTAATTATGTTTATAATCAGTTCAAGTTAGTCCTTCAAATTGATGTCTAAACATACTATGTGACATAGACTAAACTTTTAGTCCTATGTAATCCAAACACCCCCTAAACCACATTAACTTTACTCTCTTGCGTCTTTGCCCTATATATACAATACAATGATCAAAAATCCCATCCTACAAAGTCTTTAATTTTGAAGCAAGGTATATATATATATATAATAGGTAAATAAATGTAAGGTCTTTTTAGTTTGCAAAGAACTTTTCTGCTAATGCGATCGGGATGTATAATTGTATATGATTGGAATTGAGAGATTTTCTGTTGCACTACAGTACCAGTACGTGGCTGTGTCCAACTGTTGGTTTGGACTTTGGAGGCCACCTATCTGATTATATTTTAATATGTCAAGTTGTCAACTGTGTGACTGTGACTGAGTACGTGCAGTACTTCATCCCGGCGGCCAAGAAGGGCATCAACCAGCAGATCGAGCTGGCGATCCTGCGTGCCGACAGGATGGGAGTCAGGGTGCTCAGCCTCGCAGCTCTCAACAAGGTTAGCAGCCACCACCACACACTTGTCACTTGTGACTTGACCTGCCACTCAAGTGAACAGTATGAGTTCTTAGCTGTATCTGATATTCTGATCCTCTCCATGCCTCGTGCAT
Organism: Zizania palustris; assembly: GCA_019279435.1. Taxonomy (NCBI): domain Eukaryota; kingdom Viridiplantae; phylum Streptophyta; class Magnoliopsida; order Poales; family Poaceae; genus Zizania; species Zizania palustris. The sequence goes on along the minus strand of JAAALK010000287.1, from coordinate 29,944,907 downwards.
CTTTTTGTTTTTTTCCCTTACCTTTCTTTTTTTGCAACGATACATGCCTCGTTCTTGATCATGTATTTTTTTAAAATAATATTTTTTAAAAAAATCAAATCTGTATGGCCGTTTGAAATTTTTTGAAAATGTAGCATGCGGTCGGCTTTTTTAAAGTGCCGACTAGATGTCACGTTAGCTCCAATCGGTACTTTAAGTACTGACTGAATGTTGCACCCTATCAGATTCTATCACGTCAGTTCCAGTCAATACTTGAAGTGCCGATTTGAGCTGACGTGACATCGGTCGGTATTTCAAGTGCTGACTGGAGCTGACGTGGCATTCAGTCGGCACTTACCGCATGTTATTTTTGCAAATTTTTCAAACAGCCATACAGATTTGATTTTTTTAAAAAAAATATTTTTTTAAAAATATCCTTGCTCATGTTGGCATCCGATTGTTTATATATATAGCTTATTCCCTTTATTCATTCTGATCTGTAAAAAGATTGGTTGTTTGTTTAATAAAAGAGTAACATTTGTTTGACAAGAGTACATATGAAATGAAAAATGAAAAATTTCCTAAAAGTTATAAAAATTTCTTGCTCACGTCTCTATCTCATACACTCATACAGTTGGACAGTATTGGTTATAGAGTATAGTGTAGATAGACTGGATGGTACTCAGCTCAGCTCATACTCCTCTGTATCAGTAGCATCCATTACGAGCGCCATGTGGAAGCTAGCCTTAACTGAATTGAAGAGATCGGTTGCAGCAACGAAGCGAATGCCAAGTCGGCGATCGATCGGGAAGCATAGAGAGATGGAGTGCTAGCTCTTAATTATATAAGTAAAGATGGAGAGTATGTTATATAATTAGTCATGTGAAAAAAACAAGATTTTGATCTTGTTGGGTTTCTTGTTGATTCAGAACGAGGCGCTGAACGGAGGCGGCACCCTGTTCGTGAAGAAGCACCCTGACCTGCGGGTGAGGGTGGTGCACGGCAACACCCTGACGGCCGCCGTGATCCTGAACGAGATCCCCAGCAACGTCAAGGACGTCTTCCTCACCGGCGCCACGTCCAAGCTCGGCAGAGCCATCGCCCTCTACCTCTGCCGGAAGAAGATCAGAGTCCTGGTGCATAATTATATTAGATGACACTAGCAGCTGGTTTGGACTTTGGACAGGAGGATTCATGCAAGCTTTGGGGATTCATGGCTGTTTAATCTGTGATTTTTAGATGCTGACGATGTCGTCGGAGAGGTTTCTGAAGATCCAGAGGGAGGCGCCGGCAGAGTTCCAGCAGCATCTTGTGCAGGTCACCAAGTACCAGGCTGCACAAAACTGCAAGGTGATCGGTTGGCTCGTCGGCGTTTCGATGCAGTGTTCGAGTTGTTATTGTTATTAAGCTGGATGATCTTGCAGACGTGGCTGGTGGGCAAGTGGTTGTCGCCGAGGGAGCAGCGGTGGGCGCCGGCGGGCACGCACTTCCACCAGTTCGTGGTGCCGCCGATCATCGGGTTCCGGCGAGACTGCACCTACGGCAAGCTCGCCGCCATGAGGCTGCCTAAGGACGTCCAGGGCCTGGGCTACTGCGAGGTAAGGGAGAGACATCAACTACCGCACTTCTTTTCTTCGATTTAGTTCATTGCTTGCCTGACACGAATGGCCGGCGGCGACGTACGGCCCGACCGGGAAGCCGTGCAGTACACGATGGAGCGGGGGGTGGTGCACGCGTGCCACGCCGGCGGCGTGGTGCACTTCCTCGAAGGGTGGGATCACCACGAGGTCGGCGCCATCGAAGTCGGTCGGATCGACGTCGTGTGGAAGGCGGCGCTCAAGCACGGCTTCACGCCGGTGTGACCGAGAGTCGTCGGCGTCGGCGCGGACCAACGGCCGGTTTCCGATGTACCACAGGATTGGATGATGGCCCTTGATTCTCAAATGTACGGCGACAGATTCGTCTCGGTGGTTAAATTAATTAAATTCAATTGATGTTTTATGAGGCAACAAATGATGGCAATTTACCGTGCCTCTTGCTTTATGCTATTTACAATAGACGTTTTATGGGGTATTTCATGGTATTAATTATCATGTCACATCAGATTTTGTGCTGACATGAAATTCAATTAACAAGGAAAGAGATTGAAGTAGTGTCATCACCCACTGAGATCCAAATCGTTTCATTAGAGAGAGGATATTTCATGAGAGCTAGTTGCATTTAATTACACTGGTTAGCCTAAGAAATAGTGAAATGAAACTCTTCACTGAAAGAGCGTATTTCATTCGGTTGTAAAGCTGATGTGATCTTTTAGAAAACAGTGTTATGAAACCCACCACTGTGAATAGCCTTAGAACTAACAGTGACATAAATGGGCATGTAACTTTAAAACCCTCCTTTGCAAAATGATTTTTACATAAAATTTTAGCATAGCTATTAAAATTATATGTAATATACAACCATTGCTTATTGTTAGAAATATGTACAATATTTTAATTCCAAATTTATCAGGAAGAAAAACTCACAAACGAACAACAATGTATAAAGGAATCCTAATAGACATTTCAAGTACTAAAGGACACAAATGCTATCAAAAAACTATTTACTTAATCAATAGAAGTAGCAATAGGCAAACATATAGGAAATAGTCGAAATCAAGGTTCACGCGAGCGGTTGCGCATAAACGAATCCATCGCAAAATGCAGGAAATTAACGTTGAGTTTTACGATTTGAAGAAAAAAATCTAAACCGTTTAGAAATATCTACCAACATTCTAAATACTCCGTATAAAAAACACGGGACGTGCTTGTTTTTTAAAAGTTAATGTTTATAAATTCGAACTAATAGTTAAGAAAAAAAACATACCATGTTCATAAAGCCCGGGCCTGGCCTGACATTGGGCCAGATTTTTGAACAGTGTCAGGCTCAGGCCTGCATTTTTGGGATGTGCTTTTCAGGAGGCCGACATTTGAACACACCTTGGAAGCAGTGAAGAATGTGTCGTGTTTGTTCGTGTCCCCTGGAACATGGATGCATGGCTTGTGTGCCTGCCCATTCTGTTCCACGCACGCATGCAATCCAAAAAAGTTAACAATTAACAATAGTTTCGGATGATTTCATGCTTTTTCATTCGAATATTGGCTCGAATTTGGCTCGAATTTGACGCATCAAGATCAACATTTTACCGAAACTACAAAGTAGAAACCTGGTACGGAGCAAACCGCGCAACCGGCGGTCCAGCACACCGAATCGTCTATCCAAACGCTTTATATTAACAAATTCCCCGTGGGAAAAAATATCTCCTCACGCGCCGACTATTCCAACCGGCGACCCCGAGAATCCGATATGGCTCCGCCCGCCGCCGCCGCCGCCGCCGGCGAGGCCGCGGCCCAGGACGGAAAGGGGAGGCGGCGGCGTGATTGCGCGATTGTCGGCGCGCGGCTCCTGACGCTCGGCGTCCAGGCCGCTGTGATGGCCGCCGCGCTCGCGCTGTTCCTCTTGTTCGCCGCGACCGCGGCGGTCCTGCTGCTCCACCTCGTCGTCGCCGCGCGCGCCTTCCGGAATCAGCGGCATGGGGGGAGACGGTACCGTGTCCCGCAGGATTACCCTTCCCCTCCCTCCTGCCTCGGCCTCTCCCCCGCGGAACTCCGCCTTCTGCCCTGCTTCGCCGCCGCCGCCGCCGCCTCCTCCTCCTCCTCGACGCAGCTCTGCGCCGTATGCCTTGAGTCCGCGCGCGCGGGTGAGCGGTGGCGCGCGCTGCCCGCGTGCGGCCACGCGTTCCACGCCACCTGCGTCGACCGGTGGCTCGCCAGGGCGCCCGCCTGCCCCGTCTGCCGCTCCGCCGTCTCCGTTTCTGTCAGCTGATGGCTCAGTCCTTGCCGTGAGATGGCACAAAGGCGACACCTTCGCCCAGCTACCATGGTGGAGCTGCACGTCGAGGTCTCCAAGGTTTGGTTCGCGTTAGGTGTTCGGCAAAATGCCTTTGATTACGCTGTGTAGTGTACCTGTAGATTTTGCATGAATCTCTCTGCTGTTGTAATCAAAGAAGCAACGAAATAATGCATAAAGGTTTCCCCTTTCTACATGATCTTGCGTTGTTAACTTTGTACCATTGAGTAATTTCTTAGAGTAGTATTGTGTAGTTGATGCATGTCATGTCACTTGCAGTACAACTTGTGAATTGTCACTCACATTGTTGTGTTGAAAACGTGGGGGTTTTGATAGTTATAATTGATTAATAATTTATTACTACTTGCCAAAAAACGAATAATCTTTGATGTAATTCTTTGCTGAACAATAATATCATACACTTGTCAGTAGTGTGTAAGAAACTTCTCCTGAGCTAATTAAGAAAAGGTCTTTGATGAATTGCTTTTGTTAAAGACTAGTTGCACTGTGATGTCAACATTTCAAGATGAATTAGTTGTTGGAAAGTTCTGCTTTTACTCCAAAACCAGGTAGGTTGATTGATCCAGCCTCTTGTTTTCCTCACCCTTCTAGTTCTAGTTAAGTATCTTTGAGGTGTTCTGTTGGTTTTTGGGACAAATTGGATGCACGGTTCAGCTTATCTATGGATTTTTGGGACAGCTGAAATTGTATATTTCATCTGTACCATATTCAACGTTCTAACATGAGAAATGAGGATCATTTTTCCGCAAATTCAAGATTTCCCTTGTCCCAACCTGGTATAGGCTGTTTCTGTTTTCTGAATTTATAGGTTCCATGTAAACTGCTTTTCATGAGAGCTAAAAATTGATGTTTGGTTTTGCTTGATCTGAATATTATTGTCATTTACCACTGACCTGTATACATTGAGAAGCCTTGTTCAAACAATACTCCTTTCTGAAAGCCTGTTTCAGAATTTCTGTACTGAATAGATTATCACGTCTGTGGTATCTGTCTAGGATGAACATTCCAACGATCTGATCATGTGGAAGAACGTGCTTTATCCTAGTTTCTTTTGGATTGCTTATCTTATAATCATCTTTTACTATAAACACTAATATGTGTTATCAAATAGGAGTAATTCATAGAATGAGAAATGGATTACTCACCCAACCCTGGAAGAAAGGAGGGCTGCGGCGGCGCACGGGGCGCGCCAGCCCACAGCCGCGGCCGAGGAGGAGGCTGGCGACGCACTTGGGGCCTGCCAGCCCGCGGCCACGGCGGAGGGGGATGCCAGCGGCGTGGTAGGGAGGTTGGCGGTGGCGGGGGTGTCGGATCCAGCCGTGCCGACGCCAGATCCGGTCGTGACGACACGCCAGATCCGGTCGTGACGACAGCGGGGGCGCTGGATCCGGCCACGGCGGCACGCGATCCGAGCGTGGCAGCGGCCTGCCGGCCAACCGGGCGACGAGGAGAGGGAGGGGAGGGGAGAAGAGGGAAGGAGGTGGTCGGCACCGGCGGTGGAGGCTCGTCGGCCATGCTAGTGGCGGCGGCGGCCTGGAGAGAGAGGGGGGAGAGGAGAGAAATCTAGTCTGATACCATGATAGAATGAGAAATGTGGCAGGGGCGGCGGCCTGGAGAGAGAGGGGGGAGAGGAGAGAAATCTAGTCTGATACCATGATAGAATGAGAAATGTGGCAGGGGCGGCGGCCTGGAGAGAGAGGGGGGAGAGGAGAGAAATCTAGTCTGATACCATGATAGAATGAGAAATGTGGCAGGGGCGGCGGCCTGGAGAGAGAGGGGGGAGAGGAGAGAAATCTAGTCTGATACCATGATAGAATGAGAAATGTGGCAGGGGCGGCGGCCTGGAGAGAGAGGGGGGAGAGGAGAGAAATCTAGTCTGATACCATGATAGAATGAGAAATGTGGCAGGGGCGGCGGCCTGGAGAGAGAGGGGGGAGAGGAGAGAAATCTAGTCTGATACCATGATAGAATGAGAAATGTGGCAGGGGCGGCGGCCTGGAGAGAGAGGGGGGAGAGGAGAGAAATCTAGTCTGATACCATAGAATGAGAAATGGATTACTCACCCAACCCTGAAAGTGTAGGTAGATAATAATAGTGCCATACATGGACCAGACACACACACACTCTAACAGTGATTTCGAGCTGAAGTGATTTTTGCTCCAGGAAGACTGCTCTTCCTATATCTCAATGACCATTACAAACCAGGATGAATCTCAGTATCAGTATCAGTGTTGTACTTCACCATTATTTGCTTGTTCTTGCATCATTCTGCATATTGGAAAACGCCAGATTGGTCTGCAGTTCATGTTCCTTGCATTGTTGTGCGCCAAACTGTTAACAATTCTGTCATTTTTGTTCTGGGACTATTCTGTCAAATGTTTTGCAGCTAAAAATATGTCCTTTTGCAACTCGATTGATAAAATAATTAGACAACCTAACACCTAAAATTTCAGTCAGCTAAGAATGGGAACTATCATGGGACCAAAGCTTCGGATTGTGAAACTATGTTATAATTAATAATTTAATTGAGATCCAAAAATATGAAATAGCTTGCAAAATGTGACTGACCATAAAACAAATTTAAATTTTAAGTTTCCGTAACGGATTTAAAATATTGAATTTTTTCGAATGCATTCACACCTTGTGCTATTGAACGAAGGGGACGATAACTATTAAAATTTGAAAAAAGATGCACTTTAATTTTTAATAAACTTTTATATGCAAAGTTTTTTTTTAAAAAAAATACCAGTTTGAATTTTGAAAAGCATACGGCGTGCGACCGTTTGAGTCCCAACGTTTATCAACGTAACTCCAGATCTCGTTCTCCTCCGCTTCCAAATTTCAAATTCTCGCACGCTCGCATTCGCACCCTCGCCGGAACCCTAACCGCCGCCGCTGCTGACATGGGGGGCTCGCATAGCCGAGAGGACCTCGACCTCTCCGACTCAGAGGACGACGACTCCGCCTCACACGCCTCCGACGCGTCGTCCGACTTCGCCACGCCGCCCCCGTCCTCGGCGAGGCCCAAGCCCAGCGCGGTCGGGGCGGCGACTCCCGCCTCCATCGACGCCATCGATCGCCACCTCCGCAGCCTCCACCTCAAGTACACCGAGCCCATCTCTCCCAACCCTAGTCCAGGCACCAACCCACCCGATGGCTCCACAGCCGCCGCGCTCAACGCCGTCAAGCTCTACCTCCACATCGGTGGCTCCTCCCCCTCCGCGCGCTGGATCATCTCCGACCGCCTCGCTGCAGCCTCCTTCGTGCGCTCCGGCGACGCCTCAGACCCTGACGACGACGGCCCGGCTACCGGGCCGTGGTGCCTCGTCGTGGGGTCTAAGATCCGGGCCAGGGTCGGGCCCGAGCTGCAGCTGAAGACGTTCCCCACGCAGCGCCGGATCGACTTCGTCGCCGACGGCGTCTGGGCGATCAAGTTCCTCCACGCCGACGGGTACCCGAATTTCTATGCCAAGTACCAGAGCTGCCTTTTCGAGAACAGCTACGGCGTTGCTGCCACCGACGAGGGCCGCGCCAAGGTGTTCGGGAAGGATTTCGCGGCGTGGGCACGCCCAGAGGACGGGGACGAGTCCATATGGGAGGACGCGACCGACGGGTTTGCACCAAGCCCGAATCGCAGCCCGATGCCATCACGCAGCCCAATGCTGAAGCCTCTGATGGAGGATTTGAGGGAGTATGAGGAGCCAGTGGAAGAAGGTGGAGGGATACAAAGCCTCGCACTTGGTGCACTGGACAACAGCTTCTTAGTTGGTGATTCAGGCATTCAGGTGGTGAGGAATTTTGAGCATGGGATACATGGGAAGGGGATGTCAGTGAAATTCTCCGGAGGGAGCACAAACTTCTCCACACCAAAGAAGGCGCTTCTGATGCGCGCCGAGACGAACATGCTACTAATGAGCCCTGCAACTGATGGGAAGCCACATGCCAAAGGGGTCCATCAGCTGGACATTGAGACGGGGAAGGTGGTCTCGGAATGGAAATTCGGCAAGGATGGAGCAGATATCAATATGAGGGATATCACAAACGATAGCAAAGGGGCACAAATGGATCCATCAGAGTCTACATTCTTGGGGCTGGATGATAACAGGCTGTGCCGGTGGGATATGAGGGACCGTCATGGGATTGTGCAGAACTTGGCAAGCACAGCAGAGTCACCAGTATTGCAATGGACCCAGGGGCATCAGTTCTCCAGGGGCACAAACTTTCAGTGCTTTGCATCAACAGGAGATGGATCAATTGTAGTTGGTTCACTTGATGGGAAGATCCGTCTATACTCCAAGAGCTCTATGAGGATGGCCAAGACAGCCTTCCCAGGGCTGGGTTCACCAATTACTCATGTGGATGTGACCTATGATGGAAAGTGGATACTTGGGACAACTGATACATACTTGATTCTTATATGCACCATTTTCATTGACAAGGATGGGAGGGAGAAGACTGGATTTGGCGGGAGAATGGGGAATAGAATTGCTGCGCCAAGGTTGCTCAAGCTAACACCATTGGATTCTCACCTTGCGGGACAAAACAATAAATTCCGCGAAGGAAGGTTCTCATGGGTGAGTATAACCTACCAGCTCTTCATTTCAAGTTACTATGATGCATTGGTTAGAATCGATTCACATACTTATAAGTAAAAACGGATAGCTTTTCGGGGTTATCGTGTTGTGCTACTCCATAATCACACATTGACGAGGTTTGTATTGCAGCTTTGCTCATTAAAACATGATATTTTTCCTCCTGTTTAGTTACATAGTTCATACTTGACAAGTAGATCATGCTAGCTGTGCTGCTGCTATTGTGTCACCTTGCTTTTTTGCCCTTCTACGGACAAATCTCACTTATAAGTTTGGTACAATCAAATTTCCAATGCATTATGCATCAGAAAAGAATAATCCTATGTTTAGACGTTGTAGCATACTGTTACAGACCAGCAACTTGCTTTGAATTTTACCAGCTCAATCCAAACTGTTGGTCACACTTACCTGGTACAGCACTGTAGCTGGCTAGCTGCTGCTAAAGTGCTAATTACAACCAACCTTTAACCTGCATAGGTTTGTCTCCCTTCTGTACGAGCTGTGTTGAAAAATTTGCTGGCATCTTGATTCTTGAATACCTGCATATCAAGTTCCATGTTTTGTACTGAACTAGAGCTGCATGTGGTGTGTGGTGGTGGTAGGTGACGGAGAACGGGAAGCAGGAGAGGCACCTAGTGGTGACGGTGGGGAAGTACAGCGTGGTGTGGAACTTCCTGCAGGTGAAGAACAGCCACCACGAGTGCTACCGTGGCCAGGAGGGGCTCAAGAGCTGCTACTGCTACAAGGTGATCCCCAAGGACGAGTCCATCGTCGCCAGCCGCTTCATGCACGAGAAGTACGCCGTCAGCGACTCGCCGGAGGCGCCGCTGGTGGTGGCCACGCCCATGAAGGTCACCTCCTTCAGCATCTCCAGCAAGCACTAGCTCCGTGCTTCCGCATTCCTTAGTTCATGGGCTAGTTTGTTGCCCCGTGTTGTCTTGTAACTCAAGCTACAGATAAAAATCGTACCTTTACTCGACCTTTAAGTACGATGATTACCATGCATCATCATGGCAATTGATGTAAGATCATGTGACGCTCCTTACATGTTCGTTGTACTCGATGTTATATGTCAGCTGAATTTTCATGATTTTTTTTATAAACAATATTTTTTAAAATTGCAAATCTGGACAGCGTCCATAATAAATTGTAATATCGTAAAAATTACTCTCTGAAAATATTTGAGTGAATGCATTTTTTCAAATACCATAGGCTCTTGCTTTTGGCAGCGATTTTTCTCCTCTCTTGTTTGAGAAAATCAGGATTCATCTAAAAAATGGATCACTTTTTAAAAAAAATTCATGTGAAAAGAAATAAAGAAATTTAGAATTGAGAAGCACCATTTTCCCTTCAACTGGCGACGAGATTATTATTATACTATAACACTAGCTTTGCAGTGGATTTGGTGTGCACTGTTTAGAGTGGTGTTGTAACTAGCAACAGTTAATTAACTATTGGCTGATCTGACCATATGGATTTTTTTTTTAAAATGATTTATTTTCATTTGGAGATCACTGGTCATGATCAGCAGCATCTGCACTTGCCGAAATGGATTGCATTCAGTGAACTCGTAGGTTCGTTCAGAGAATCAGAGGTAGGAAGGAGAAGTGGCCAAGTTGATCATGGTATAATCTGCCACCTTAATTTCTGAACCCACTATAAATTCCTCAAGCTGCACAACTAAAAAATTAATAATATGTCACTCTCTTTAATTATGATGTCACTTAAGATATTTAATTATGATGTCATTTAAAACAATGATACGCTGAACTAAATGAATACATGTTATGATGATAAAAATATGAAAATTTAATGGGGTTAAATTATCAAATCTTTGAATCTAATACATAATCGGGGTGCTGTGCTGACGATATCCACTCTGATATGCAGCAACAGTACTGTCCCCAGCACCTGGGCTGCAGTACGCCTCTCTCTCTCTCTCTCTCTCTCTCTCTCTCTCTCTCTCTCTCTCTCTCTCTCTCTCTCTCTCTCTCTCTCTCTCTCTCTCTCTCTCGTATTGGCAACCTGCGCACAGATCTAATTCCGGTGGGCAGTGAAGCTGAAAGCAATTCAGAGAGAGCGAGCGAACATGGACGGGCACGCGGCGAGCCGGTGAGTGGACGGCGACGCGACGACGGGGACCTGCTGCACTAAACTAACCGGTAACCGGTAGCCAGTTCTTCATCTATCAGCCGCGTCGACTGCGAATTCGCAGCTAGTTTTTAGCCATTTCTCTCTTCTCTTTTGTGTGCGTACGGGGTGGTGGTGTCTTTGCATGGCTCCGATCGCGCGAGCTTATCCGGCCGGATCGGAGAGGAGCTAGCTAGCGGCGGCGTAGGGCTCACCGTCGTCGGGAGCGCGCGGCGGGTGGCCGGCACACTGATGGAGGTGGGTCATATTGCATATGGATGGCATGCGCTCTCTGTCCCCCAGCTACAAGATCAGCCCAGCTAACTTATAATTGATTCTGCTCCATATCCACAACAGGTTTCGACTGTTTAAAGGATAAATTACTCTTATAAACTGCATGGATCTGTCTTTAAACTGTATCAAAATGTCATGCAGATTTGTGAAAAAAAATATCAAAAAACAGTTTATATATTCAGTCGTACGTGTTAAGGTATTAAGTGTTGGTTCCGCTCTGATGTCTGACGACATGACATGTATTTTAACACGATTTATAACAGTAACCAAGCCAGATATGAAAAGAAGTTCATCGATCCGACGACAAAACACAGGGAGTCCCACACGCAGCATGCAATATAATGCATGCATGCATGCGTGCGTGCGCGCGAGCGAGCCCAAAAACCACGCAAAGATCAAAAGGTGATACCATGATTAATTCCATATCAATTAGGCATATCCATTGCATTTGCACCTTTGATTTGCAGTGTTCGTTCGTTCTAACAAATTCATTCATCAGGGGAAAGGACATGGCGCGTCATGGCCAATTGGGCAAAGCTTGATGGTGATCGCCCAACCAATTGGATCACCTGGGTCCAGTGTGTGTGCTAGCTCCATTTCCTTCTTCAGATACCATACAATTCGATGATATTATTTCTTGCATTAATTGTACAAAGGTGAATCTATCTTGCATCAAACGACTTATAAATTATAATATACAACTTAACAGTAGAGAGATTAATTGGTTGCCAATAGCTTGTGATATCATGTAATTTAACTAGACATATATTGCACATTGCCTTCTAGGTGAAACTTGATAAGAACAAACGCAAGACAAAGTTAATGACTCAAGAGTAGTTACGTACTCATCACAACTCACGAGAACACTGTAAGAGTATGTTTGGATCTGAGAGGTTAAAGCAAACCGATTAAAATTTAGTCACTTTAAGGCTAAACTTCCAAACATCAAGAGCTAAAAGAGGCTAAATTTTTTAGTCTCATTAGCCCCCAAGGAGGAGATAAGAAAGGTTAAAATATCCATTTTCCTACCTCTACCCTCACCATGCATGCATGCATGAAAAACAAAGAACAATAGATAAGGGTATTTGAGTCATTATGCATGACAATAAGCCTTTAGCTCCTACTTTAGTCATTGGATCTAAACAAAGGTAACTAAAATTTAGTCACTGGTTTTAGTCACTTTGCATTAGCCTCTTGGATCCAAACAGACCCTAAATCCATTCAAGTGCTATAGACTCTAAGAGCTAGCGGTCAAACCTAGCTCTAAGATTAATTTCTTATATCTATATTATATAATATAATTAATTTCCATTTTAACGTATAAATTTTATACTTATTGTAGATCTTAGAATTAGAGCTACACCAAATATAATATTAAGATTATTCTGAAATAGGATTTGTAGCATTGTGATAAATCCATTTTTAGATGGCATTGTCCTATATCCTAGCTAACCAAATATGACTAATCTCTTGTCATCATCATGCATTCCACCTAACAAACTGACCTACTGAAAAAAATCAATAACTTGAGCCAATCCAAGCCCATCCACTCATATATATATGCAAGTTGTATCATCATTTGCGGTTTGCTTCCTGCACTAATTAGTTGTGTTTTGTCGTTGATGTATCACTTTCTTGTCATGTTAGTACTTGTAGTTGTAGTAGCTTCACTTGCTCAGTGACTTAATGGAGCTCTATAAATAGGAGGTCATGCCAAGCACACCTACTGTATCATCTCATACTGCCGCCATTTTCATCACCTTGAAGCTCTCTCTCAGCTCCCTGAGACAACAGATCGAGACGGTGAGGCTAGCTGATACTGGCATACATACTGCTATGAGGCCAGGAGCGGAGCTGTACACGATGGTTCATGGGCCTGCGGCGGCGGGGCCGAGCTCGAGCGTTGTGTCGTCGTCGTCGGTGCCGCGGTCACCGTGGCAGTCGTCGCCGGTGCCGTACCTCTTCGGCGGGCTGGCGGCAATGCTGGGGCTCATAGCGCTCTCGCTCCTCGGCCTGGCCTGCTCCTATTGGCAGCTCGCCGGCAGCTCGGAGGACGGCGGCGGCGGCCAGGCTGGCGAGGAGAGCCGAGCCGACGGCGGGGAGAAGGGCTCGGCCGCCGGGGCGGCCGGGGCGGCCGGGGAGTGGCGGGGCCACGTGGTGGTCATCATGGCTGGTGACGAGCGGCCGACGTTCCTCGCCACGCCGGCGTGGAGCCGCGCCGCGGACGCCGTCGAGCCAGCGGCCTCCAGCTCGACGGAGGGGAAGACGGCGGCGTGCGAGGCCAGCACGCAGCCAGTAGCCGGATCAGAACACGGCGCGCCGCCGCGGCAGGTGCAGAGCCCAACCGATCAACAAACCAGCAGGAGCAGTGTAGCACTAGCTCTGTAACTAACTAACAAACAAACTAACTAACTATACGTAAAATTCAACTCATGATTAAAAGGAGAATTTCCGCTGTTTGTTCTTGAATTAATCTTTTTTTACATCATTAATCATCACGCCTTTCTTGGAGGCAACTGTAAAATGTAAATACAGTACTGATCTGATCGACGAGAATGAGTAATTAAATCACTGCAGTTTTTACTACTTGTTCCTAAAGAATTGTAATTGTACAGTACAAGAATACATGGGTGCATGCATGCACACTCGTACAAACGTGTACAGTTTGCGAGGTAAAGTGTACATAGGGCAGATAGCCAAACCTTTGAACAGATTACAGAAATTACGATTGAATTTTGGAGTTCTAGGGTCTGTCCGGTGTTGGTAGACCTCCGAATCTTTAAAATGTGGATTAGAGCTTTGGATCAATCAATATGTGATCTAGATCTATAAGATCTATATGTAATTTGGAGTAGGTAAAAAATATTTTGTTGAGTTGAACTGTTTCAAAAATTAACTTTATCTTTGAACGGGATGTAAGTAAGGTCGTTCGGTGGCATTTGTGCGTAATTTTTTAGACTTCAATCGTGGGGTGCATTTTTTTCAAAACTTTATGATTTTGTTCGTAGTAAACACGTTTGATTCGGCTCTAATTTTATGAGACAAAGGGTGTGTTTGGTAGAGTTTCAGCTTCAACTTCTTTGGCGTGTGGAGCTGGAGCCAAACCAAACACTTTTCCTAAAAAATGAATCCTATTGAGAGTACTCTAGAAAAATAAATTAGAGTGATGGAACAGAATTTAACCAGCTTCAAGTACTTCACTCCAATTTCACTTCAGTTTCTGTTCAGTATAAATTTCAGATCTAGCAAACAAACAAAAGAAAAGCTGGAGCCGAGCAAAGGCACCCCTACTTACGAGGAAATATCCTGTGCAATCACTTGTATTGGTGCAATCAATCGATATGGTGCATCCACATGAAACCTAATACTTTTTTACTTTTAATCCCTTTGATATGTAACCGTTGGATTGCTTGATTGAATGCACTAGATCACTTGATTGCACTATTAGCGATCGCTTGCAAACCAAATCATGGGCAATTTGATGCCTAAGAATGGTATTTTGTTTTAGATGGGCCGCAACGGATGGTAAGCCAAGTCCACGAAAATCGGTGCCAACCTCCGTCTTCTCCCGCGTCGCACGCGCCATTGGTAGCTTCTAGGCCCTAGCGGCATTTCGACGAGCACCTTCTCAGCGCGTGCGCGCGGACTCCACCGTCCACGAGCGATCGATGGCAACCCGCAACAAGACCACGTCACCGGCCGTACGCAAGGAGGTGTCGGAGTTAATGAAGCTGTACTACGACGGCGAGCACACCGTGGCGCTCCGCCGCGCGGTGAAGCTTGCCCTGAGGCACAGCGACTCCGCCCTCGTGTTCAAGCTCGTCGGCGTCTTACACTGGGCCGCTTTCCTTGCCTGCGCCAGCGGCGTATCCCGAGATGAGGCGAAGACGGGGGGACACAGGCACATGCTAACGGCCCTCTCCGCCTACTCCACCTCGGCGTGGCTCGCACCTGATTGTATCGATGCCGCCCTCTCGCACGCCGAGATGCTCGCCCAGTCCGAGCAGTACTTCGAAGCGCAGGCTGAGTTCGACCGCGCCCTCCGGATCTCCGACCCCGTCGACCCCGCGGAAAACTCCCTGGGATTCGATCTGTACTGCGATAAGAGCTTCACCAAGGCCGAGAGGATCAGGAATGCCAGGGGCAGTGCTCGCGACGCCATGGAGCTCTTCCGTGCCATGATCTGTGATGAGTTCGTCCCAAAGGAGTCTGTGCAAGTGCTGAACGACATCAAGCTCGGCGGGAATTCTCCCGCCGACGCGCGCGAGCGCGCGAAGCGTCTCGCCACGACCTTCCCGTACTCGGGCCGCGCCCAGCTCCTCCGCGCTTACGTCGACTTGGAGCGAGTCCGCGGCTTCGACCCGTCCATCGACAAGCGGAGGTTTCTGCGCCGCACACTCGACATGGTACAGGAACCAGCGATTACATTCCCCAGCTCGCTTGTGATTGCCTTGTTCCACGCGAAGCTCTTGTTCATTCTGGATGAGTACGACGACGCAGAATGCGAATGCCGCCGAGCGCTTGCCGTCGACACACCTGACGACCCGAACATACACGACTTACCTCCTGGATCTGTCAGTGGAGCAGAGTATGATGATAGAGTATCTTTTGTCAAGAATCTACTTCGTCGCTTGATCGGGAAGATCATAATTGTGACTGCATTGTACTCGCGCACCCTAACAAGCGAGGCGGAGGATAGCTTGGTATCAGTGAGGGTTCAACCGTTGCTTGAAATCTACAATTCAACTGACAAGTCGTCAGCAAAAACCATAACTGATGCGCTGCGTTTTTTCAAGGGGTGCAATTCATGGAGTTTCTGGATTTGTCCTCTGTCGGGCCGCTGTGATGGCCGGAAGTTTGTGGACACTTCTTCGCTCTGGAGACACCTATGCAGCAAGCACCCGGATCCGGATGAACTCTGGTCCAAGCTGCAGTCAGTTTTGGATCCAACACTATATGAAAATGCACCAGAGTCGGATCGTTCCTTGAAATGGATAACTCTTTCTCAAGATTCAGAGCAGCGTGACTTCTTCCGTTTAATAGAGTTAAAGGATATGTTCGAATCCTTGTTCTTTCGTCTGACATTGGGCAAAACAGAGCCAGAGTCTTTGGTGGAAATGCGAGCAAAGAAATGCAGAGGAGGAGCTGAGATTCTTGATGGCATCAAGGAAAGGTTGAGGACTTTGCCTGCAGATATGTGTAGCTCTCAGGTGTTTTACTATCACATGATGATATGACATGGTTTCCAGTTTAGTTAGCATTTGTTCCTTATGTTAATTTTGTGCTGACAGTTTATGTTACCTGATTGACAATTCACTTGGCTTTACATTTCAGTTTTATGAGGCTCGTTCTGCAATACAAAAACTGTGGCTTAAGTTCCTCAAAAATACTGTTTTGGATTATCGTGAAACCATATTTCCCCTCGTGTCATCTTTTGTATGGGTGTGTTACATATGCTTGTTTTTTAATCTAATTTCCAGCTGCTTGTCCATATCGTTTGCTAACTGATAATCATGTTCGCAGGGAAAAATAAAGAAATGCATGGGTGGAGATCCAAATATTGTGGGTCATATAGGTGCTTACAAAATCGATGCTATATTTGATGATGTTCCCAGTGTCCCTGGTGGCAAGAATGTCTCTGTAGTAGAACATGGCTCCAATCCTTCCGATGCAAACAAAATGGGTACAAGCAAACAGAACCTGAAGGTTAGTATCCATATATTTCACTTTTTCACTTTAATCTTTTAAATTCGAAACTTCATTGGAACAATTCGTATTTTTGTTAATTGATCTATTTGGAGTTGGCAGTAACACGTTATAATTTCTTATACAGCCTTCATCCTCAAATGGGACGCATAAGACTGATGAAGAACCCCACGAATGGTACGAAATGCAATGTAATTTCTTACTCTTATCATTATCTGGAATATCTACACTTTTCATATGGTTGTATTTACACTATACTGGTCCTGTAGTTTTCTTTTCATGAGTGATGTTCTAACTTTGTATGTTGTATGTAGTGAAATAACCTGAGATATGGAATGTCTAATTTTGGTTTAGATGAAAAAATAATATAGCGTAAAAATTAAGGTATTTCAGTTGTTTTAAAATTTATGGCATGGTTTCCACAGAACACATTATTCGGTACTGTTCATCTTTAATGGTGTGTTAAAACACAAATACATTTTTCCCTGTTCACAATGCTCTTGTTGCAGTGAGCTTTGTGTTGAAGATGGGAATTCTGAGGGCATGACCAACCAAAAACTGTCTGGTCCACCAATGGATGTGGAAGTAAAAGAGATGGAGCTATCTGCAATACTGGCAAATATGGAACTAGAACTAGAAGGTGACATCTTCCCTGCAAATTTACTGCAAAAGTTGAATTTGGACATATAACATGAGCACATGCATGACTTATATCTGAAGGTTTGTTCAGATTTCAGAGACTAATGTTTTGTAGTATTTGGCAGTATTAATATTATAGAGTTGCTTTGTTTTCAGGAGAACTTTAACATTCCCTATGCAAAAGGTAATTGTCAATTTGTCATATGGTATAACCATTCCTGGGAACAGATAAACCTCTCACAAATATTAGCTGTATCTGTGATTTCTTTGTTAATGTGAACATAGTATTCTCTTCATAATTACAAAGTCTACCCATCCTATTTTTCAATTCTGTTATGTAATTTGGTGATTGCATGTTATTATCGATAATCTCATTATCCAGGAACTTCTAGCCAATTGGCTGAGAAAATGGGAAGCACCACCAGCTATAAAATTGTTAATGTTCTCAACGAAAACAACGCGGACAAAGACCTGTTTATCTTGCATGTGATCATACAGGTAGTAAAAAACTTGCATGTAGTTATGTGTTTTGTCATGTGCTAGCTTCTGAGTTCTAGTTTCCTATGAATATGTGCAGTCATTTTGGAATCTGAGGTGCTTCAGAGATGAGATTCTAAGAGCACCGCCTGTATGGATTGTGCATATCAATGAGAACCGCTGCATCGCTGACCTGTTCTATGAAATCTTCTCTGCTTGGGAGAAAAATGAACACGACAGTGTGACTTGTTTACTGACTTCTGTGAAGGCCAGTCTCTGTAAAATTGCAAACCGTAACATGTTTCAAAAGGTATTCCTTTGCACAGTCATTGTTCAAACAATATATTACTCTCTCCATTTTCCTATTTATAAGAGAGCATATTTTTCCAGATTCAAACAAATAATATATTTGTGTATCCAGTGACATAAAACTGACAGTTGTACTCATCTTTGAAAGCAATTTCATATGACCATGATCTTGCATTTATTGGCAGTATATTGTGAAAGAAATTAATGGTCAAATTTCAGTTTTGTTAACATGCCCTGTAAAAATAAAAGGGACTCAAATTTTAGTTTACCATCTGAAATCCAGAGTCCATACATGTATTCTGCCAATCAGAGACTACCAGAATTTTGATTCTGCTTCAGGTTTAATTTATTCTGCATACATATCTTTCTGCCTTCACAAGGCTAAACCTGGTGAATTAATTTCAGCTGCAGGCTGGAATTTTTTTTGCTTCTGAGGTTGTGGAAATGATTCTTCATGGATTGCATATGTCAGAAGCATCTTTGCCTTTTGATTTCAACAGTGAGATTGAGGGTCAGGTAGTAAGTCCCATCAGCTGTGGAGATTGCATATGCCGAACACATACTCTGTTTGGGATTGAGTTCCATGTTCAAGTGAGCTGCAGGTGTGGGAATTTTTTTATGAAAAAGAACACACTAAAGCTCTTTATAGACTTGATGATAGTTCACCTCAAACAACAAAGGTTTGTCACATCTGATTTCATGTGTAGACAAACTTTTATAGGTGGAAATATGATGCAATAGTATCCTAGCAAAAATAGTAACTGCTGACTTTTAGCAGATCAAATCTTTTGTGGAGCTTCCAGTTTTATATGATGAGCAGCCATTCTCTGAGGGAAACTGCGAGCACTGTGGAAGTCCGAAGATAGTTGATGTTTCTCCTTCAAACACACCACACCTGTTTACAATAGGTAAAGCTTCTTGACTTCTTGTCTACGACAATAAATTGTGATGTAATATTGGAGGCTTTTGCTCCATTCATATTTTTATCTCCTAAAGTTAACATCAAAATGTAAGATTTGTTTTCCGCTTTTGCTATTATGTTGAAGGTTTAGACTGGGTTGGTCGCTGTGAAAATCAGGTTCAGCTCTCTGAAGTTTTAGTTGGCATTACACAGCCCCTTGATATTAAATTTCTTCACAAAGGTCTTCACTCCTCATCAAACTATGCTCTAGCCTCAATGGTATGTGCACGGAAAACCTTTCTTTTTTTCTGAATAAAATTGTTGATATACAGAATTTGAGCAAGAGTTTGTAGTTTGTGTTGGCAGTACTGATAATAACAGATAACATCCTGTGTGATTTCACTGAATTTTTTGTCATTATGTGAACATTGAATTGAAGTACCATTGCCGGTTAATCTTTATTAGACTTTTTCTACTACTTATTTTACTCCCCAGTTTTCCTTCTTTTCCTTTGCTTCATACCTCAATTCCAAATGTCACCATCAAAAATCACATGCGGTGGTGCAGAATTGACGCCGGTATATATACCATTTTTGTTTCAATAAATTCCTTCCTTTTCTCTGTTGAGTTTTACTTCAGGTCTTTTGCAAGATTTGCCACTTTGTTGAACAGGAGCGGAGCTAGCAAAAAATAGATATGATGCACCACTTAATCATTCATGTTACTTAATTTAAGATACTAAACATTGATTTCTTCGCCACCCTATGACTCAACATGGCTCCTTAACCTGCATGCTTGTACTTACCAACATAACCGCGCCTAGAAAATATGTTTCACTTGCATGCGCCCATCTTATTCATTCCCTCCAATCCAAAACTATGCAGATCTGCTATGCTGGTGGACGCTACGTCTGCTTTGCTCGCGACGAGGACAAGTGGCTCATCTGTAGCGCCGAGACTGTTGAGGTAGGTATTTTGCTCCTCCTGGCTTGTGCAGGAAACATCTAAGGCTTCTTGATTCTGAGCTGTTAACTTACTTAACTATACACATCCAGGCAGAAGATACCTGGGAGCAGTTGCTGGAACGCTTCAGAGACTGCAGGCTCCAACCTCAAGTTCTCTTTTTTGAGGGCATCAAGTAGATCTATGGATTTTTTTTGAGCAATCCACTTAAGACAGTGGGATTTCCGATTGATAAAGTAAGACGCAGGTTCCTATGATCTAAGGGTGATAACCTCGCTACGTCAGGAGGGATGTGTCTAGTCAATTGGAAGTTGGTGGTGTGCCGGCCAAAAGACTTGGGAGGATTAGGGGTATTAAATCTGGAAATCCTAAGCCATGCCCTCAGATTGTGGTGGTTGTGGTTTTAGTGGCAGGAGTCTTCTCGCCCTTGGACTTCACTCTCGCCTCCTGTTTCTTCGAAAGATTGAGATTTTTTTCGGGCATCGACGTCTATCACTCTCGGCAACGGTCAGCTTGTTTCCTTCAGGGCTCTGGCTTGACACTTGGATTGGTGGCCGACCCCTATATGTTGTTGCCTCGGACCTGTTTGCAATCAGCGCCAAAAAGACGTCTTCAGTTTTTCAAGCCCTTCGTAACAACGCGTGGATTCATAGTGTCAGGAGGCTCTCATCGTTGCAACAATTCAAGGTTCCCATCGTTGCAACAATTCAGGCAATTCATCCTGGTGGCCTTCACGGTGTTCAACGCTAGGCTTTCTGAGGACTCCTTTGATGCGATCGCCTAGCGTTGGACCGCACATCGTGCTTACACAGCCAAATCTGCATACTGTATGAGTGTATGTAGTTTAGGGCTTCTTGCCAGCCGATCATTGCTTAGGAGCTTTGACAAGCTCACACCTTGGCCAAGTGCAAGTTCTTTGTTTAGACTTTACTCAACCGCAAGATTCTCATGCTTGATTCTGCGTCATAAGCGCAAGGCCTTCAACGGGTCGTTTGTTTTCATGTGGTGGCAAGTGTGGAAAGAGTGGAACTGTCGTGTTTTCTACGATTCAATCGACTCAATCTCCTCTGTGGTGTAAGTGGTGATTTTCGAGATTGAGACTTATTCTAGTGCCCTCTCTTTTGCTTTGCCATCCATTTGATGTTTCTTTTTTGTGTTCCTGGTAGTTCTAGTTTCGGTCATCTCTCTCTAGGTTTCTCTCAATGTTGTTTATTCCTTGTTTGCTCCCTCTTTTCTTTTGTGCTTTCAAGTTGTTCTCTCCCCTAACTATTTGCACGTTCTTGAGACCCATGTGTCTCTTCTTCTTAATACATGCAACAATCGCCTGCTAGCGTTCAAAAAATTAATTCGATCGAAGAAAAATTACAAAATTACAACTCTGGAAGATTGCAATTAGAAAAAAAATACATTCTACATGAGCCAGCAACATTCACCTACGACCTAAGGACAACACTAAGAGTATGTCCAAGAGAAGCTTTAAAGAGTTTTCTCTAAATTTTTGAGATTATAAGTAAAAAATTAGTTCCAACAGATATTCCAAATGACTCTTAAAAATATAAGATCCTCAAAATTAATATTTTTGCTCTCTACTTTTAGAGAGCATATACAAAGACTCAAATTTAGGGACTCTGTTGGAGAGAAACAAGTTTAAAGTAATTTGCACCCTCAAAAAATCCTAAAAAGCTATATAGGGAATAAAATTTTAGAGCTACCTTTAGAGATGCTCTAACATAATAAGATTTTCAAGACGATGCTTTCATGAAGAGCATGACATCAACGTGTCGCCATAGCCTGCCTAAAAGTTTTAGGCAAGGTTTTTATCGAAGAGTCTCACAACAGAGTGAGAGGATGGTTGCACGATAAAGCCTCCAAGGAGGAACATGGCTTTGAGGACATCATCAATGTTGGCCCAACTAAGTTGTCTAAGGCTTTTCGTCTAAACTGAGCCTCCCGGTCCCGAAGGTGTCCTCAAACTGCTCCAAATAACCAAAACAACCACTATAAGCAAGTATCCTTCCATTGCTCTAAAAGAAACTAGACTTTTAAATTATAGTGTAATTTTAAGCACATTCTTTATTACATTAATACTTGTGTTTTCAAAATTGTCAAAAATTATAAAAATTACTAATAATTAAGAATGTTTATAGTTATTGATGATATATAAGTTATACTTGAACGAGTCATGATTTTGGCACCCTCATATAAATTATATATATATATACACACACACACATAGAAGCGTTATTCTACACCACGTGTGTAGAATAACTATTCTACACCGACCACTTTCAATAGTAGATTTTCTCAGAAAAAAGTAGTAGATTTCTCAGTAGAATAGCTATTCTACACCTGTGGTGTCGAATAACATTTGTATGTATATATACATATACGGGAGTGTTATTCTACACTGCGTAGAATAGCTATTCTACACCGACCACTTTCAACAGTAGATTTTCTCAGAAAAAATAGTAGATTTCTCAGTAGAATAGCTATTCTACACCCGTGGTGTCGAATAACATTTGTATATATATATACATATACGGGAGTGTTATTCTACACTGCGTGTGTAGAATAGCTATTCTACACAGCTTACTTTCAATAGTAGATTTTCTCAGTAGAATAACAATTGAGTACTATTTTTTTCTTAGTAGTAGAAATTATATATATATATATATATATATATATATATATATACTGACTAGTCAAAATCATTAATGGAAAATACGAGTGGATGAACAGATCCGATTTACAAATATATTGCGGCGACTTGGTCCGTTAACCTCAGCGAGTTGCATGGCGCAAAGCTGCAAGAGAAAGATTAGCTTTACATTCGGGAGGCGGGTTGACATCGTCGAGTAATCGATCCAGGCCGTCCGATTAAAGATCGACGGCTACGCCGATGGCTGGTTAACCACGTCTCGGTCGACTAGTCAGATGCCTGTGCTTTGCAACAGAGAATTTTATTTTTCAACCGCGTATTTACGTAAAATACATGTTTCTATGTGATTTTTCAGAAATCTAAGTGTTTTTATACAAAATTCATACATCCGCGTAAAATTAAAAAATTAAAATACAAAAATATTTTTTTCCTTTTTCTTCTTTTTCATGTTTTCCTTTCAGGTCACATGCGCGCCGGGCACGCTAGCGAATCGGTTGAGCAGTTTTTACGAGGTATAAGTTTTGGCTAGTTTTTTATGGGATGTGGGAAAGGCATGCACGGGGAGGGAGGCGTCGCGCGAGCGCTGCGGACGGACGATTGACTTGACCGTCTTCGCCATTAACCCGTGACAGCTGCCACCATGAACAAATCGATCCCCTGCTGTTAGCCTTCTAAGGCCGTGTTTAAAACAGAGGATCGATTGTACATTACATATAAAATTCATTTTATTAAAATTATTTTAAAGTTTGAAACACATATATAATTTTGAATCATTTTCCAACAAAATTATAGAATGTAGCAAGCATCGTGACACCTGCATGCGTCCGTCCGTGTGGTCTCCGCCGGCAACACCACGTGTGTTGTTATCTTTGGCTGGTCGGTTTTGAAATTTCACCTCATGGTTGGTCCAGATTACGATCCACCACGTGTTTGAATACTTAAACCATTTTACTATCAAATAGGCAGACTATCGATTGTGTATGAGCACTTGGAATGTGGCGTCAGACTATCTATTAAATAACAATCTGTCAATTAATAGAGTAAATGTCAGTGATTCGTGTACCTCACGTATCAGACTCGGAGTGTTGCCACTCACGTGTTAAGACTTATTTTTGATGTGCCGGAAATGGAAGTATTGATGGCGTTCTGTTTGGGCTTTCATAGGCCCAAAACATAATGGCTATCCAGGAAGCCCGCGCTCGCCGGAAACGCTCCATTTTCCGTTCTCGTGGCTGCGGTGCGCGCCGGCGATGGCAGGGCAGACGGAGACGGGCTCATCACTCGCCGGCGCACGCGACGCGACGCGACCGGCAGTTGCATCCAGGATCACGCACGCCCCGCCCGTCCACTCTTTCTTTCCCTCCAAACCCACCCCCAACCACCTACCTTTCCATCTCCCGGTTTGCAAATCGCGGTCACGAAGGTTACATCGGTATGCAGCTTTGGCAATGCATATCACAGCCGCAGCACGAGCAAAAGCGCACACACACACGCCACTACGCCAACTTCTGCTTTCTGCTGTTGCTGGTTGTACTAGTAGTAACAGGTTAGCAGTTAGTTAAACTCGTATTCGTGTCTTGATTTGACGAGGGAGAGGAGCTAGTGAGTGCTGAGATCGATGGGATTTGTGGAGAAGATTGGGAGGTACAGTGTGGGCAGGACCATCGGCGCCGGCACGTTCGCCAAGGTCAGGCTCGGCGTCGACACCGGCGGCATCGTCGCCGTCAAGGTCATCGACAAGAGGATGGTGCTCAGGAACAACCTCATGTACCAGGTGATGCACAGCTGGTTTCTTCGATGAACTTAACCATATCACGTGTTATTTGATTGTTGTTCTTGATCGTTGATTTGCACCACCTGAATTGATGAAGGTCAAAAGAGAGATCAGCGCCATGAAGCTACTCAACCACCCTAACATTGTCAAGATTCACGAGGTGACCTAAATTTTGGGCTGTTGTTCCTGGTAATTAATTGCCCGTGGCAGCATCAGGAATTCAGGAGCATCAATTTTTTACCTTGTGCAGGTGATCGCAACGAAGACGAAGATATGCCTGGTGATGGAGTACGTCTCAGGAGGGCAGCTCTCTGACAAGCTAGTAAGATTATCAAGAACAGTTAGCCAGCACGTAATTAATTCCAGATGAATTAAGGCAGTTCGCTTTTCTTACCATTGCTGAGTTTTCTTTCTTTCCTTCCTTTTGGTTAAGAGCTATCTCAAGAGATTGGATGAGAGGGAAGCAAAGAAGTATTTCTGCCAGCTGATTGATGCTGTAGACTACTGCCATCGGAGAGGTGTCTACCACAGAGATCTCAAGGTCAAGAACTCAGATGCTGCTGCTGTCTGTTAATTATCTGTTAGTCCAGTCTAGTTATCCCCATTCATCATAATCTAGGGCATGCTGACTTGTTGCACTTTCTGATGGTGTAAAACAGCCTGAGAACTTGTTGATAGATAATCAAGGTGATCTCAAGGTGTCTGATTTTGGTCTCAGCGTGCTGAGAAAGGTGATGACTTGCAAGCATTGTCAGCACTAAACTTTTACATCAACTGGTTCAGATTCAACTCTGAAATTTTGAATTTAAATTTCTTCCATCCAGCCGGGGCAGTTGCTATCCACATCTTGTGGATCACCATGCTATGTAGCTCCTGAGGTAGGACAAGTTTCTTGCAGAGTTTCATTCATTTGCATTGCCATTTGCCAACTTATGATTCAGATTGTTTCCAGGTGATTCAGCACAAGAGTTATGACGGGGAGGCCGCAGACATCTGGTCCTGTGGGGTGATCCTTTTTGAACTTCTTGCTGGCTATCTGCCATTTCAAGACCGCAGCTTAACAAACTTGTACAGGAAGGTAAACATCCAATTATATGGCACGTTTCCTCTGTTGTGTTATACTGAGTTGACAATTCCTAACTGAACTGAATATATTTCTCTTAAAAGATATCTCGAGCTCAGTTTGCTTTTCCACAATGGCTCACAGTCCCTCAGAAGAAGATTATAATCAGGATGCTGGATCCATCTCCTATAACGGTAATATAAGAAAAATTATTATGCAGCTCTGTGTAGTATTAGACAGTTGCAATTGTTTATTTCGCTAATAAGATCCTATGTTAAATATTGCTCAGAGAGCAAAGATAAGTGATATTTTCGATGATACGTGGGTCCAAGATCACTTCAATCCATCAGTAAGGATTGAGGATGATAATGATGATTGTGTTAGTATTGAAGAGACCAGCACAGACAGTGATAGCAGTTACAGCACAGAGGCAAGCATTATAATTTTGATTATAACATAGTTCATTTTAATTCTTTCCTTACCTATGTGCCAGTTCTTTCCTGTTTGTACTTTGCTAAGGTCGCCCTTGTATCTAGGTAAGGGAAGCGGAAGAGGAAAAAGCAGAACCTGACCGATTCATCAATGCATTCCAATTGATAGCGACATGCAGCGATCTTGACTTGTCAGGTCTCTTCCAAGAGCAGGTGCACCAAGCTTCACAACAGTTTAATTTCATATATTACCTACACCAACAACACATGGTTGTAAACTTATATCTGTGACTGATTAACTGATGATTAGCAGAAAACAAAGCTTGCCTCGCCACATCCACTCCAGGAAACTTTGGACAAGATCAAGGTTGCAGCTAAGGATGCAAGCATGGCAGTGAGGAGAATGAACTGCTCCGTGGTGATTTCTCTCACCAACACATGGTTTCAGTTTGTTGAATGAAACTCCCAGATTCCAAGAGAAGTTCTGAGTCTGATTTCTCATTATGTCAATTGCAACAGGTAGAGCTTCAGGACAGCAGATTACTATCAAGAAGCAATCTTGATATTACCCTTTCAGTTGAGGTGAGGGATCCCTTCTTGGCTTCTTTGGAGTGTATCCTTTTTCTGTTGCTTGGGGATTGAAGCTTATCTGAAAATATGTGAAATGCAGGTGATACAGGTAACACCGGTACACTGCGTTGTTGAAGTGTCCAAGTCCACTGGGGATCTGAGATCATATAAAGAGGTTTGTCAGTGTCATTTTTTTGTTTCAGTTCATTTTGATTTCACCTCAAGAAGTATGCACAATTTACTGAAAAGAAATGCAATGGATGATGTCTATTTGCAGTTCTGCGGAAGCCTATCGAGCTTGCTCAATGGTGAACATCAATTTGCTAGCTCATCTGATACAGAGTGATCAATCAAGTTGTCTTCTGAGGAGATGAATCATGAATCAACAAACCTGCAATATCAAACTCATGGAGGTCAAGAAGAAATGATAGTTCCTACAGGGTAACTAGTGACCTGGAAAATGGCAATAAAAACGAGCAGGTCCAAAGTCAACATCCTCGCCATTGCACAGTGTATGCAGGGTAACTTTACGCTTTATGGCAAACAAAAACAGGTGCATATAAAGGGATGATGCAACCCTTTTCCATGTATGCTTTGAATGTGACATTGGATTTTTTGCTGACTGAACTTACAACCTCTAAGTTTTCATTACTGAGCTTTTTCATCAACACCCCAGTCACTCTGAATGATCATCTTGCCCGCCTTTCTACCATTTATACATTGTATCATCGCTTTGATCACATAACATGGAACTCAGTATGTGAGATGTAATAATCCAAGAAAATATGGCCACACAATTCAGGGTTTTCACAAAATGAATAAAGTAGCCAGCTCAGTGGTCACTGGCAGCAGCCATAGACCCCTCCTGCAATGCTTGTGCCATAGCTGAGCGATGGGAGAGTTGTTGCTCATACAGGGATCTAAATATCTGATATTTTGCATCATGGTATTTCTTCACCCTAGGATCTGAAGATGGATATACAACCTACAAAAGGAATAGCTAATTTAAAACAAGCAAATGAAAGCAGTATCCAAGTTAAGAATATAATAATACTTCAAAAGCTTCAGTCAAAAAAATAATATTTCAAAAGCGGAATGTAAGTTACGTTTTTAAAAATATTATAACTAAAATATGATCCTAGGCACTGAATACCTTCCCAGCTGCATTCAGTGATTTCATTGCATCACGAACACCAGGATACTTCTTTGCAGCAACAGCACCCAGGACAGCAGCGCCTAAAAGCACAGACTCATTCTCTCTAGGAAGTATTATTGGACATCCTGTCAAGTATATGTAAAAATTAAAAGATAAGGGGAGGAAGGGAATTGACATAGATGACTGTAGGACAAGTGAACTTGCCTGTGATATCTGCATGTTCTTGGATATACAAAAGATTCTTCGCAAGTCCACCGCATGCAAGAAGAGTGTCGATCTATGACACATGAACCAAATATATTATACTCTCTGCATCTAATTATATGGCACATGACCAAATTCGTTTGGAACTCTTCAAAGCAAACAAATACCTTGTGCCCATGAACATTACAGTGCTCTACTATGTGACGAGTACCATAGCCAATGCCCTGAATTGTTGCTAGATACAGAAGAGCTAAGTGCTTATCACTTGTATCAAGTGTCAAGCCACATATCACCCCTTTGGATTTTGGATCAGCCAAAGGAGACCTAACCATTAAAAAAAGTTAATTCAAGTTAACTGCATTGGAATATTATTTGTTGGTGCAAAGTAAAAAAAATCAAGAATACCGCGAATTTAGCCATCCATTGTGGGTCAAAATTTGAGGGGAAAGAGAACAAACAGTAGTGTGTATCTCGTAAAAAGTATGCATGTCACAATCAGAAGATTAACTTTCCATAGAAACAAATGAGACTCCTTGCTGCTCACTGATCGTGTTCTGATGTCATATTAGTGGTTGTGTAAGTATTTTGGGGGTGGCAAGATGAGACAAACGCTTCCTAGTGAGTTTTATAACTGCATCGTACAAAAGTTAACATGTGTAACCACAGTGGCGGCTCCAAGGGGTAGTCCAGGTGAAAATTTGGCTCAATACATGTTTAGATTTTTTATTTAAATATTGATTATGTTTATATTTTTTATTTAAGGGTTGATTCTAGTTGATTTATGATATTAAGGGGTATTTGGATCCAAGGGCTAAAGCAAAAGTGGCTAAAATTTAGCCCCTCTAGGGGCTAAAAATCCAAACACCAAGGCTAAAAAGGGGCTAAAAATTTTTAGCCCATTAGCCCCCAAGGAGGAGTTAAAGAGGGGCTAAAATGCTCATTTTCCACCCATACCCCCACCATGCATGCATGCATGAAAAGTAAGAGCAATAAATGAGGGATATTTTAGTCATTATACACAATAATAAATATTTTAGCTCTTTTTTAGCCCTTGGATCTAAATAGGGGTTGACTAAAATTTTAGCCCTTTTTTAGTCATTTTTCTTTAGCCCCTTGGATCCAAACAGGCCCTAAGAGATATTAATGTTATATTTATCATATTTTGAAAAAATATATTACAATTTGAGTTTATAATGGTATAAAATTTTGGGATATAAAACAGGAACACCCATGAAAAAAATCCTGGAGCCGCCACTGTGTAGCCAGTTTTCACCACCTGAATGGATATAGTTGATGTACATGTCAGGACCAAATTTTAATTTTGCACTACAGGTTACAGCCAGCTGTCTTATGGGAGATATGTATGTATCGCACAGCAAAACTGCAAAAAAGTGACCTAGATAGCAAGCATTATTTCTTTAGCAATGAATATATGATGACTCTCATACCTATTTCCATGAAAATCTGGGAGGACATGGGTGTCTTGAGTCAGGGCAGAAAGAAAACCAACATTTTGCTCATGTGTCATCAAAAGTAGTATCCTGTTCAGTAGTTCATATATGGATATGCCTGGATAATTTGAGCAGAAAATTATTCACCATTTACAGGGCTAACAACTATGATTATAAGGTTAAGTGCTTCACTAGACATGAAACTGATGAAAGACATGATGCTTACTTTGAGAAGCAGCATGATTAGCAAGAAGAGGCGCAGCGGCATGATTTTCAACAATGTAATCAAGGAGAGCACCAGTTGCACTTTGCCCACCTTCGGTGAGCCAAAACTCAGGCACCATTGCTGAAGATGTAATCACGACAGAATATCAACTACCATGCTCACCACGATAGCAGAGAACCAAGAACCAAAACAAAATAACAGATTATCTCAAAAAAACAAAATAACAGAGATCCAAGAAAACAAAACAAATATGTGATGTGAGAAGGTAACTGTATGGCTGTACCAGACCAAAATGGCCCCCAGACACCAGGGATAAACAGCTTGTTCTTTGAGACAGCCATGTGGCATGTAGATGTCCCACAAACCAAGACCATGCGGTGGCATATAGCTTGCTCATCAGATACTGAAAGAAATGTTGCAATACACAAATATAGTTTATAGAAGTAATTTCTTTAGAAAAATACAGATTAATCATACTGACTGTCAGCTTTAGATTCTGCATCTGGCACACTTTCCATGACTCCAACGCCACCAGCATGAGCATCAATTAGTGAAGTTCCAACAGGAATCCCAGGAAGCAAACCTAACTCCTGAGAATTGGGAGACATGGACACCAAAGATAAATACTGAAAAATAGCAGCAGACATTTATTCAAGCAGAAAGAATAGATGAAACACCTGGATAAACAGAAATGGTGCATTTTATCATAATTCAACTTAAAAAATACCCCCTCTGATTCTTATATAGGTCGTTTTGGACATGTACACAGAAATTAAGAAATCAACTCAAATGATTCTATTGATCCTCATTTATTCTTCTTTGGAAAAGATGGATTGTTTATTTCATATTTGTGAGAGTAACATTTATTTGACAAAGACAAACATAGAAGTAAAGATGAAAAAATGCCTAACCGTTCTAAAAAGATGAAAAATTGCCTAAAAGTTCTAAAATGACTCTATTGACCCTCATTTGTTGCCTAACAGGGATCAAAGGGAGTAACATTTAAGTAATGAGCAAACACAAAGTTGCTTGCCTTGGCAGCAATAGGTGTCAAACCATAACCCAGAGGATGACCGGGAAACGCAACACTGCGTCCTGTTTGAATTGCATTGAAAATTAGCATGTATCTGAAAGTAATTACAGCATAAATTGTTTTATCACCGACAAAGTGAAAATAATTACTCACCTATTTTTGCATGATTTCCTTCAACAAGGTCTCCCAAACCTATTTCTTCCCAAAAGACTTCATCCCATCCACATGCTTCCATATCACGTGAATCTGACTCCTTCCACTGTTCCATGTGTGCATGCCCAAGATATGTCCATTTGCAAACTGTTGTGCATAAACTGCGAGTATCATCGCCAGTTGCTCTAAAATAGGAATCACCAGAACAGTATATGCTACAAAAGTCAACACATATCTTCCAAGAAGGGGAAATAACTAGACAAAGTTAGCAGGAAACTTGCCTATATGCTAACCAGTCACTGAGGTCCATCCACCTACATACCATAGTCCACGACTCCTGAAGGTTTTCCTTTACCCATAAGAGCTGTACAATCAGATAATATATACCAATATTAACTGCCTCGCCACTTCTCATTACAAAACTGTGAACAGGTCAAAACTCTGTATTTATATTCAAAGCAGTAATTTTAGTGACTGAATCTAAACCAGTATCCATGCCCATGACATTATTAAGATCACCTTCATTCTCACAGAGCAAATTAGGTGCAGGAAAAAACTGAACTTCAGTAACATCAAAAATTAAGAGTTGTGATCACTAGCAAATATTCACTAATGCCAACGATAAGTGTGGATGTGCGACAATTTTTCATTAAAACTTCAAAAGATTGATATGTTCCACATAAATACTATCCAGATGCTAAATCATCTCAAATCACGGAGGTGTTTAGCATTTTAATATTAGGTTTGCCCATCCAGTGTTTGTCCTCACTCACACTCTGCCCCTGATTGTAATGTTCAGCTTTCTAATACTAGAAAGTCAAGCGTAAGTATCAGGATTGCAGTGTGACGATTGATGACACAGTGCAACCAGGTAATGAACACAATAGTTGATATTCCAAGAGTAGATGAGCAGTTTCAACTTTCAACCAAGAGTGAAACACGAAGATACAAACCAGTATAGCACTTGTAGTGAGTCATATGCATGAAATTAACCTTTGGAGCTTGCATTTCTGGGGAGACACCCCCACCACAGTATTGCAATACTGGTGAATTGCGGGCATTGATACGCTCAGCCTGGTCCACAGCCCTATGGTCCATCCACACAATGATGTTCCTCCTCGCATCACCACTCCAGGAAACCGAAACAGGGGAACCATCGGCATCAACAGCAACTACAAGCAGCATCCTATTTGATCAGGTCAGTGAAATCATAGACACCTCATGCAAGCAGTTACTATGGAGATAAGGGCAAACCAAGAGAGCAAGTAGCGGCAAAGCCAAGGCCGACGACATTCTCAGGGGCAACATTTGCCAGCGAACATGCAGATTTTACTGCAGCACAAACTGCATGCCAGATGTCAGTTGATGATTGCTGGTGATGAACACAACACACAATTAGCAATACAGTACAACCCAGTATCATAAGATACATTTGATGGATTAAAACATAATTTTCAACCTCAATGCAGTCCTTATCCTTCCATATTTGTATAGGACTGCTGGCCGAGCCCAGCAACTTACCCTTCTCATCAAAGAGACCTGAATCAGTAGAAAACGAACATTTCAGTACGTTTAAACCTATTGTGCGCAGTGCGCACACAAACTGAAACTGTAACATGTTCAGCGCAGAGAGAAAAATCATTAAACATGTATCCTAGTAATATTACCCTTCCACTAGACCCCTACAGCAAAGTTTCACATAGTTTCTACCATTTCACCCCATGAAACCTTCATTTTCTTCATCCCTGGACATTTAATTTCCTGTAAGATCCCGATTTCCGCACTATGCAACGGTTAAACCGATCGACGAAAACAACGATGCTACCACAGTACCACAGAATCCAGAAACGGCCGGCGCGACTAGCGCTAGCGGAGAAGAGGGGTTTCAAAAGGGTATAGGATAACGAGCCTGCGCGGGCGCTGCCGGTACCGACGTCGACCCCGAGGAATACGGCACCTATGCCGCCGGTGGACATGCTGACGGCGGCAGCGGCGGCGGCGGCGGCCGCCGAGAGGAGGGGAACGGAGCCGGAGAGCGGTCGGGGCTCGGGGAGGAGAGTGTCCACGTGGGCATGGCCTGCGTCGGGTGGACGCGTGGTTGGGTCGGTTTGATCTGATCCGTATGCCCGCCCGGGCCCACCTGGCAGATCATCTGTTCTTGCTCGTTTGCTGTACTCCTTGACAACGAAAATGGGAGAGAAAATAATTATGAAAACACATGAAAAATTTCCGCAAATTAATTTTTGATATGAATTTATAATTTTTGCCAAATCATGGGTTAACACAATACACAATTTAAGGGTGTACAACATACATTTAATTTACGAGAAAATCATTCACCTCAAGAGATTTTTTCTCAAAGATGTTGGATGAGTCCATCCTAAACAGATTTATTGGATGGACTCATCACTGTGTTCATGCCAACATGGAAACTATATCTCCCTATTGATCATCGCTACTACAACACTTATCTATTGGCTAGCTTCTTCCTATCGAATATAATGTCTCCTCGTGGACCCCTCTCTCCTCATTGTCCCCAACACCTCTATGTCAACCTCTTTATTCTCGTGCCCCCTAGCGCCTCTCCATTGACCCATCTCTGTCTAACCTGCAACCAAACAAAAAAAAAGATGATCATATCAACCAGAACAAAAGAATTTTCACATCCAACAAGATCATTTCATATCCTTCAATCAAACACTGCCTAACTAGGTATGTTTGGGTTTGGTTTTGTTTATGTCATATTATCAAACCGAATTATGACACTAAAAATATAATCTCTTAAAAACTATATAGAAGTTTTAAAATATATATATTATAAACACATTTATCGATTATCTTAAAGCGTTAGGTTAGTTGCTCGAACGTTAAAATTGTTTAGTTAAACAGTGGCGCGGACAGGAGACAAAAGCAAAGCTGAAACGAAATCATTTTCTGCGTGCAAGTTGGGCTGGTGGGCCCCCTCGAGTTTAATTATTCTCCTGAGTTGTACTAATCACGTGGCGTAAAATAATTATCTTATCCAAACCCCGCAAAAAGATCGCGCCGACCCACTCGGAAACCACGTCACCCCCAGCCGGACGCCGACGTCACTGGCGCCGCGGGCCCACCAGCGAGAGCGGCTTCTCTCTTTTTTCGGCGCGCACGTGCATTTGAGCGGTGCACACGTCACTGTTCGGTGGGACCAGTATTACGTGGGTCCTAGATGTCAGTGTCGTGCATGGGTGCGGTTAAGTGTGAGAGTTTCTCGTGGGCCGGTGGCTTGTCCAGTTCTGCTAGTAATTTGCAGTTAAGGGCTTCTAAGATGGTCTTTTTGGGCAATGCTATTTTTTGGTCTTTGTGATTAGGTGAGAATATAAGGGTATGTTTGGAAAGTTTAATTTGACTAAAACATAAATAAGTTGACTAGAATATAAAGAAATCTGTGATTTTTATATTCCAAATATTATTTCATTTGTAAATTCTATAGCTACTAACTTTTACATTTTAGAAGATAATTTAGAATATTTATAGGAGCTGATTATGAGGACCTATTTATTTTAACTTATATAAGTTGGAAATTATTAGCAACCAGATAGTCTGATTATCTAGCTCATAAGAATCTTGCTTTTAAATTCTAATTTATTTCTAAATTACAAAATAGCTATTAATTTTCATATTTTTTTATAATTTATAGATAAGTATAGGCCCAGACTTAGAGTCGTGTGTAGTGTGAAGTGATAGAAGAAATTCTACTAACACGAAGGACCATTTTGCTAAAAATCGGCGCTCTATTTCGTTCCTACCGAGAATTTGCCAGAGTGACATCTCCCTCAACCTCCCCCCCGTCGCCGATGCGTCCTCGCGCTCTCTCCCCTCTCCGCCGCCGCCTCCAGTCCAGATCACTTCACTCCCACCGTAGTCTCCGAATCCGGCTTCCAGTTCAGGTGAGGTGACCGAATTCTCACTCTCCCGTCTCTCGTTTGGGGGGAGCGGAAGCCCGCCGAGCTAAATCTGACGCGAGTTCTGCTCAATTCGGTGCAGATTTTGCGCGGGTGTCGGCCTATATCGACGTGCCGGCGATGAAGGAGAAGCGTGGGCTCGAAGCATCGGCGGCCGGCGACGGCTGCCCTGAGGCCAAGCGGCCCCGGCCTCCGGCACTGGCTAGGTTAGGTTTTTTTTTCACTTTAACCTCCAGATATGTCGTTTCGATAGTTGTGGTTGTAGTCAAACGGATTCTAGCCATAGTAGGTTAGTATATTTTGCTCTTGGAGAACTGTTCAGTCGAGATTTGTGAATAGTTTGCTTAGCTTTACTCGTTCTGATGTGTAATTTGAACATCTGTAGGCATGATGCTGCAATTCTTAAAAGGTTATAACTGATAAGTTGATATTTGGAGTGAAGATTAGTCTTACTGTTGCTGTACTGAGTCATAAAATTGTAATTTTAGCTTTCGTAATTATATGAGCTGTCAGGGAGTGTGCGAGTGTCAGCAATCTTAATAGGTCGGTGTGCGGATCCATGAATTGGATGCTTTTCCTTCTGTGCTTTAATTTTGGTTTTGGGGATGGAAACAAAAATACCTTAGGTCGGTGGTATTAATGTGCTTGTACAGAGCTCTGTTGGTGCGCAGCGCAGTGTTCTTATGCAAACATGTAGCATCAGATGGGCTAGTCCATTTGCTTCACTGTATGACAACTTATGGGTTATAATTTATTATTTTTGTAACAACCAGCATTTGTGGCATGTGCATTTGTTTGCAATCATGGATCTGTCTGCAAATGCTAGTTAGCTAGTACTATGAAGTGTACCAAACTTTTGGTGCTGATTTGTGGTCTGTCAGTTGTTGACTTTGAGTACCATGGTTAATGGTTTTAATGAATACTTCTTATCAGGTTTGTCCTTTTAATTTAGCACATCATTTAATAATGGTCAAATTACTTATTTATGTTAGTTTTAGTATTTTTAGTTATTATTTTCAACCTTGTTTCCCTTTCTTGTGTATTCATCACTGTAAGCTACTAAGCTCGACACCTTACTTCAACATGTGAATAATTATGCCTTTTTGTACTTTTTTCATAATAATTTGTCACTTTTCCTCTTTCAACTCTCCAGTGTTATTGTTGAAGCACTAAAGGTGGATAGTCTGCAGAGGCTTTGCTCATCACTGGAACCAATTCTTCGTAGAGTGGTAAGAACTAATCAAATCTCTTTTAAGCAGCAATTTTACTATTCTACTGTTTCTATGTTTTATGTTCCTTTTACTGTTGATTATAATCTTGTACTTATTTACAATTTTCTTATTATATTTCTTTGAAACATCTTCTCCATGTACATGCTAGGTTAGTGAAGAAGTGGAGCGCGCGTTGGGCAGACTTGTTCCTACAACAATAACTGCAAGGTACTCTATTCTACATTTCTTAGTTGCTTATGAATATATTGTTCTGTGCACTTATATTGCAAAATCTAGCAGCATACCTAGCACTTCCTTATGAAGCAAGTAACTTTAAAGCTTACAACAACTTTGTTTAGGAACACCATGTTGATAGATGTATCTTTTTTTGCTCCTGGTTGGAACAATACAGGTCTTCCCCAAAGCAAATCGAAGGTCCCAATGGAAGAAATCTGCAACTCCAGTTCAGGACAAGGCTGTCCCTTCCTCTTTTTACTGGAGGAAAAGTTGAAGGGGAGCAGGGAACTGCAATTCATGTTGTTTTGCTTGATGCTGAAACTGGTTGTGTTGTATCTTCTGGACCCGAGTCATCTGCCAAACTTGATATTGTTGTTCTAGAAGGTGATTTCAATAACGAAGATGAGGAGGGATGGTCCGGAGAAGAGTTTGACAGTCATGTAGTAAAGGAGCGTGAGGGAAAGCGTCCTCTTTTAGCTGGTGATGTTCAAGTCACACTAAAAGAAGGTGTTGGCACGGCAGGGGAGCTTACATTCACAGATAACTCTAGCTGGATAAGGAGTCGCAAATTCAGACTTGGGTTGAAGATTTCCTCAGGATTTTGCGAGGGTGTTCGCATCCGTGAGGCAAAAACTGAAGCTTTCATGGTTAAGGACCATAGAGGAGAGTGTAAGTCCTCTGAAGCAATCATCGTGTCCATCTTCTTGATATGTCTATTTAATATTTGGATTTCATTTCATTTCATTAGTGTATAAGAAGCACTACCCACCTGCATTGAAAGATGAAGTCTGGAGGTTGGAAAAAATAGGGAAGGATGGTTCATTCCATAAGAGGCTGAACAAATCTGGAATTTCTACAGTTGAAGACTTCCTTAAGCTTGTGATTCGGGATCCACAGAAGCTGCGTAGTGTAAGATTATTTCCTATCCAGTGTTTTCTGTTCTTCATTTTTATTTTGAGTTCTAAAATCTGTGCTATCTGTTCCAGATCCTCGGAAGTGGTATGTCTAACAAGATGTGGGAAATTCTTGTTGAACATGCAAAGACTTGTGTCTTAAGTGGAAAATATTATATATACTATTCAGATGAGAATAGATCTGTTGGTGCTATTTTCAACAACATATATGCATTCTGTGGGTTAATTTCTTGCGAGCAGTTCTATTCATCTGAAAGTCTTGATGATAGCCAAAAGGTTGGTTATAGTAGTCTATATTGATAATGTTGCATAGACTTTTTTAGTTGTAGGAGATGGTATCCTCATCAGAAATTTTTTATGGTAACTTCTCAAACAAGCCTGTGTATGCGACTCAGACCAAAAATGAACCCACAGCTACCAAACTGCACATTCCACTGCTAAAATGACAATTTTTCCCTACAAGGTCATGAGACATTACTCTTAGTTGATCTATTCGACCCTGTAAGGTCTCTAGACTGGTAATGATTCAAGTATTTAAGCATGCTGATGATTGATGAATACATCTGGACATCAAACTGAATATATTGTGTTCACAGAAACAAGTCAGCAAACCATAAACTTTTGAACTTTCCATTTACCATTCATGGGATTTATTTGTGATTTAGGTAGTGCATGCACTGATGTACGTCTGCTGCTTGGGTGAAATTGCGTATTGCACTTCATACCCAGAGATTCATTTTTTTTATGAAGTGTGTTTAAGCCATTGTCCTTATGTTGCCTTCTAAGACCAAACTTGAATAGTATTTCCATTCATTTTAACATTTACTCATGTAAGATAAATGCATTAATCTTTTTCAATTGAATAGCTTTCCTTTTGTCATATGTTCCTTTTTAGTTTTTACAATATATATTTTGTTCTAAAAGGTGAACCCTTTTGGCCGTGGCCATCAACAATTTATGGTGGTGTTGTTTTTCTGTGTGGCATGGTTGAATGGTTTCATATTTCAAAACAGTAGGAAGTTCCATGTGGCTCAATGTTTTTTTTGGCTACACCATAGTGTCACATTCTCACAGCCCAAAGGGATTTGTTTTTGGAAATAAGATAGGAAGGGATGATAGTAACATGTAGTTTTGTATGTTCAGTTCCATATTATGTTAGTACATTGGTATAGATCAGTTCACACATCATTCTATATGTTTCAGTGAGTGTGCTATGAACCTAGGTGTATCAAGTATCCCGTGCTACAATGACCCAAGCATACTATGGTTCTAGTAGAGAGGTGCCTCATCACATGTCGATTGTTATTTTCTTCCTCAGGTCTGCACCTTGTTGAGTACTTTTGCAATCGGTTGTTGCAGTAAACTTTCTTTGGTACTTAGCAAATCGGTAGTGCCCCTATAGCTCTGTGATTTTTATTCTTTTGAAGGATGTGTGCCTTGTTTAACTCCCCAACATTCAGTACAGAAGGCATCGGTAAACCATTGAGTTCAGAATATCTGGTGTAGTTCAATGAATAAGCACTCAGTCTTATATATTCACTCTAAGCTAGTAGACTAGTAGTACTCACCTAGCACATTTTTGAGTTCTTTAAGCTGTTTGTTTTAATACAATGCTGACTGGTTGGGATGATACTGTTTGCTACAGCTCTTTGCTGATGCATTGGTGAAGAAAGCATATGATAATTGGATGTATGCCATTGAATATGATGGTAAAGCTCTCTTGAACTCTAAACCAAGGAAAAAAGTTGCACCCACCGGGCAAGCTGAGTCACATCCTCAGAGTCATTCTTCTTCATACGAACAAAGCACCTCATCAGCGAGTATGTCAGGACCATCTCTGGCAGGTTAGAAAGCATATGAGTTATTAACTATTTCTAAATTGCTTCTTTGTTAGTTTAGTTGAAAACTAGGAATATATCAATTAATATGGTGGAAGCCCTAAAGCGTTGCTTAGAAATTTAAATTAAACAGATGGACTATAGCGTGCATGATATGTCACTATTGAAGAGCCTTAGAACATTGTACTTCTTTCATTCATTTCAGGCGAAACTGATTCCCTAGGATATGATGGCAACCAGGCAGCTACACAGTTAGCTCAGCTTCAAAGTACATCTGCTAATGTGCCAGCGCCATACGATGACGCCTTTTCATTTTTATCACCCAGTATGTTGATGGGGTCTGTTAATCAAGAATCCGGGAACGATGCCATGGGCCTGGAACTAGGCCAATTACATCAAGAAATTTCTCAAAGCCAGTCAATTCAACCAGCAAATGTCGGCTATGATGATTGGTCTCGAAGCCGTGATGGCCAGTTTGCTGATGACTTCACAGAAGACATTCGCATGAAAAGCCACCAGATGCTTGAGAGTGAAGACATGCAGCAGCTGCTCAGGGTCTTCAGTATGGGTGGAGCTTCTACCAGTTTGCCAGAAGATGCCTTCGGCTTCCCGTCGCTGCCGTCGTCGTACGTGCCGTCTCCATTAGCAAACCTTGGGTCTGAAGGTGAGCGCACCCGGTCATCTGGCAAAGCTGTTGTTGGGTGGCTCAAGATAAAGGCTGCTATGAGATGGGGGATCTTTGTCCGGAAGAAAGCTGCCGAAAGAAGGGCAAAGCTTGTTGAGCTGGACGATTAACATGTATGTTGCCGTGTGTTGGCCACCGTTATTAGGTGTTAATGTTCAAATGTCAATACCATCAGATGCTGTAACATTGTCTGGCTCTCTTCATTGCCATTGAAACAAAACACCCGATATGTGCAGCGAGTGGTTCTGCTTTGCATTGCTTTTCCTGTAAAAATCTTGTCTGCTTGTCTAATTTCAATAGAAATGCTTTGCTCAACATTTTATTTGGCTCTTGACAAAATTATGTGAGTTTATTTCTGCACAAGACTAAAACACTTTATTAGTACTAGTCGAGATGCCTATGATTTGCAACTTGCAACAAGGTATTTGCGTAAAATTCATGTTTCTCCGTGATTTTTTAGAAATCAAAATGTTTTTACACAAAATTTGTACATCCGCGTAAAAATAAAAAAAAATAAAAAACTGAAATGCAAAAATATATATTTTTTCTTTTTTTTCTTCTTTCTCACGTTTTTTTTCTTTTCAGTTAGGTGCATGCGTGCCCCACTGCGCGCGTGGCCGAGCGGTTGCACGGGCGCCGGCTGTTTTCACATGGCGTAAGTTTTAGCCGATTTTTTATGAGATGTAGGAAGACATGCACGGCTTTGCGGACGGATGACACGGAAATCTAGACGCTTTAATATAGTTAAGATTTCTGCTGCCATTTCTTATTTATGTAATAATAGAAAATTGTTTTTATTAATAAGAAAATAATACTATATCTGACAATGTAGGTGGAGTAGGTAAGAGAGTATCGAAGAAATGTATTTTTTTAAAAAATTGTAAACTGAGAGTATATAAGGATGCAAAATTAAATTATTGTTAGATAAAGTGGGAGATATAGAAGTAGTCTTTTTAAAGTACCATTTTTTAAAAAAAAAACACCCATTTTTGTCTGAAACAACGCAAAATGAGAAGAAAATCCCCAACCTAGAGAAACGGGATGTACACTGTATTATAATTATTTGTAACGATCAGCCATGTTCTTGTGGTTAAAAACTCAAAAACAATATTACATCTATGTATGATATAATAGATTATGCATCACACAAGCTACAGTCTCACTGCGTCCCTTCGCTGCCGCCATTTTCGTGGAGAGCAACATCTGTGCACTTCCACCAGCTGGAAGAGAGGAAACCGGCGGAGCTCCTTAGGCGGCGGCGGCGGTGGTGCCGGCGGCGAGCCTGGCTCTCAGGTCCTTCCTGAGGATCTTGCCGGAAGGGTTCTTGGGGATGGAGTCGGTGAAGAACACCCTGTTGATCCTCTTGTAGAAAACCACCTGCCGCAACGTGTCAGGCAAAAGCATCAGCCCTGAATTCTACACCTTTGTTCAATTGTTCGCAAGAATTCAAGCTGAATTTATGTATCCATTTGTGACATGGTGTGATTGCTTAGTACCTCTTTTGCGACGAACTGCTTGATCACATCCTCGCTGATTTCTGAACCTTCCGTCCTCACAATGAAGGCAACTGGCACTTCACCGGCAAGTTCATCCTTCATTCTGAAAATCGACAAGAAGTTTAATAAGCAGTTCAATGTCGTCGACTAATGTATAAAAGATAATAACACTAATTTGTTTTTTAGAGTTCGGCGAAAAAAATGTTTTTTAGAATCGGATGGCAAGACCGGGTGGCCAATGCGGCTCCGCCCCTCGTCGGCGGCGATTTCGTCGGAGGGGGAGGAGGAGGAGATGGGCTTACGATACGACGGCGGCGTCCTTGATCTCCGGGTGGGTGATGAGGAGCGCCTCCAGCTCGGCCGGTGGCAC
This sequence comes from Zizania palustris, assembly GCA_019279435.1. Classification (NCBI taxonomy): domain Eukaryota; kingdom Viridiplantae; phylum Streptophyta; class Magnoliopsida; order Poales; family Poaceae; genus Zizania; species Zizania palustris. Next base: position 29,903,597 of record JAAALK010000287.1, on the reverse strand, counting down.
TTGGAACCCCTTGTACTTGATGATCTCCTTGAGCCTGTCCACGATGAAGATCTCGTCATCATCGTCGACGAAGCCGATGTCTCCGGTGTGCAGCCACCCGTCCGCGTCAATGGTGTTCTTCGTCGCCTCCGGGTCATTCAGATACCCTGCAAAATTCCACACACACACACACACACACACAGCTCGTCAGTACCGAAAAATCGTTTCTTGCAGTCTCTGAAGTAGAAGACAGTTTCAGTTGTGACAAATACTTCTACTGCAGTGGAAAAAAGTGAAATTTTGACATGGATGTGTAGGATGCTGGCAGCTGCATCCATCAAAACTAGAATTTGGTTTGGTCAGATGGACTTTTCAGACTTCATGAAGGAAAAAAAAGGTTAGGATTGACTTGTGACGCCATCATATAGCCATCACCATCTTTGATTAATTTGTAGGTTTGACTTGGAGTAAGTGAATCCAGCGGTCATGCATCCAAATTCCCAAACTGTGGTTTTCTTGGTCACATAATAGGTTACCAAACATTTCCAAGCTAGTGATATGATGCAGTTAGGTTGGTGGCGATCGACCACTCATTTGGCCTGTTCTACTTGGATTGGATATATACCATCTAATGCAATTTGAAGCTTGCATTGAGATGCCTTGTAGATCATGCATTGTGACGATGATATGATACTAGTTCCACATGATGATGTGGACTTGAAGAGTTGAAGACTATGCTTGTAGATTTTGTTTGGCTATATCAGTAGTGGTAGATGATCATAAACATGCAGCTAGCTAAGAGAAACATATGGACCCTGAAAGTCTGAATATCTGATCAATTCTTAGAATTTTTCCCGAAATATTATATTTGAAAAAGAAAATTTCAAATCTGTACGGTGATTTTGAAGAATTGCAAAAAAGGGTACCAGTCGGTACTTGAAGTGCCGACTGGTACCATATCAGCTCCAGTCAGCACTTCGTCCCCCTACCAAATTCTGCTACGTCAGTTTCAGTCGGCACTTGAAGTACGGACTGGATATGACGTGACACCAATCGGCACTTCAAGTGTTGACTAGAGCTGACGTGGCATCCAATCGGCACTTCAAGTGCCGACCGGTACTTACTTCTGTAATTTTTCCAAATCGCCGTACAAAATTGAAATTTTCTTTTAAAAATATTATTTAAAAAAAATCTCAATTCTCATATCACAAGTTCAGACGGTTCTTTTTCTGTTGAGTAAAAGATGATCATGTTTCTGTACCAGTATCAGCATCAAGATATTTTCATTGTCTAAAAAACTTATCATGCTTGCATATCCAGCACATGTTGCATATCGGTGGCGAGCAAATAGTGAGTGAGTGAGTGAGTGAGTGAGTGAGTGAGTGAGTGAGTGAGTGAGTGAGTGAGTGCGTACCTTTCATGATCTGTTCCCCGCGGACGCAGATCTCCCCGGAGTTGTTCCGTTGGAGGGAGGCGCCGGAGTCGGGGTCGATGATCTTTAGCTCGGCGTTGCGCACCACCGTGCCACACGACCCAGACTTCACCTTCAATGGCTCCTTGGCAAATGCCAAACACATCGCTAGCACTGGCCCAGCCTCGGTCATACCATAACCCTGAACAATCACCTCACTTTTTCAGTGACTCCGTTTCAGATTGTAATTTATTCTAGGATGATTTCCATTGAATAGTTAATCGGTTTTGATAGCCGAGTGGATGCACTTTGATCAATAATATGGCGTTGCTTACCTGTCCGAGAACGGCATTGGGGATCTTGGCCATGAAGGAGTCCTGGAGGTCCTTCCCCATGGGAGCGGCGCCGGACATGACCATGCGGATGGAGGCGAGGTCGTCGGCGGTGACCTTGGGGCTCTTGGCGATCTCCACCACGATGGGCGGCACGAACGGGGCGATGGTGATGCTGTGCTTGCGCACCAGCTCAACGAGCGCGCTGAGGTCAAACTTGCGCATGATCACCATGGCCGCCCCGGCGCGCAGCCCGGCGAGCAGCACGGAGTTGAGCGAGTAGATGTGGAACAACGGCAACACGCACAGCACCACGTCGTCTCTGCTGAAGTACAGATTCGGGTTCTCCCCATCCACCTGCAAGCAATTAAATATTTTAGCTCTCAGTTTGTAAAACGGAAATGGAAGTAGAGCAGAGGGAGACGTGGCACCTGCTGCGCCACGCTGGTGATGAGGCTGCGGTGGGTGAGCATGACGCCCTTGGGGAGGCCGGTGGTGCCGGAGGAGTAGGGGAGGGCGACGACGTCGTCGGGGTGGATGTCGGCGTCGGGGTGGAGCTCCTCCGCCTCGAGCACCTCGCGGAACTCGACGCAGCCGTCGAACGCGCCGTCCACGGTGACCACGGGCACACCCTTCCCCGCAGCGAACTCGCGCACCTTGTCGACGGCGCAGGCCTCGGTGATGATCACCTTGGCGCCCGCCGCCTCCGCCTGGCGGTGGATCTCGTGCGGGGTGTAGAACGGGTTCGCCGTCGTCGTCGCCGCGCCCAGCCGCGCAGCGCCCAGGAAGGAGAAGGCGAACTCGGGGCAGTTGCGCAGCAGGTTCATCACCACGTCCCCCTTCCCCACCCCCATCCGCCGCAGCCCCGTCGCCGCGCGCCTTGACAGCGCCGCCACCTCGGCGTACGTGTACGACGCGCCGGTCTGGCCGTCGATGATGCACGGCCGCGACCCCACCTCGTCCATCTTGCCGAAGCAGTACTCCTGCAGCGTCTGTCTGTTGTTGATCTCTATGTCCGGCAGCTTCGACCGGAACACCACCACCGACGACGTCCCCTCCGGCGCCGCCTCTATCGACCCCATGCTCTTCTCCGGCGATCAAACAAACTCCAAATCAATCCAACCTAATCTTAGCTACCTAGATAGTCACGGTACCGAGGAGGTGGGAGGAGGAGACGGCAGAAGAAGCTGCGCTTGCTCGCGGCGATCTCCTGGAGCGGGGAGGAATGGAAGGTGGCGGGTTAAATACGGGTGGAGCGGGAGCGGGAGCGGGAGCGGGAGTTGGTGGACAGGCGCCCGGTGAGAATGACGGACGGGACCCACGTGTAAGCGAGAGTAGCAGAGGAGCTTTGGGTTGGTGAGAGAGAGGGTTCGTTGACCGAAATTTCTCGTTGACTGGGCCGGGGCGCCACGTCAACGTCGTTTACCAACCCCATTGTCACCGGCTGCTGTTTGGGTTGGTGATTAGTGAGGCTGTGAGACAACATTCATATCTAGAAAAAAAATCTTTTTTTTTCAATGAGAGAGTACTTTCTTAATTCTTATAATAACTGAAACAAAAACTGTTAAATAAATCAAATATGTAAACTGTTAACTATAGTAACCGAATAACCATGGAAATCCTGGTGACGACTGACGACGACTAGCGTGTCACTGTCCAGGCTCCGTATCTGCATAAAAATTTCTGCCACGGCTCGTTTCCTTTCCTGGTTCTGTCTCTCTGCCGAGCAGCCGTTTTTGTTTGCACGAAGATGTGAAAGTCCCAGACCAATTGCGACGTTCAAGTCTTCATTCAGTAGCCGTTTTTCTCTCCCTCGGCGAGATGCGATATTCTCGCGCTACATCTTGTTTTGTGTACACGTTTTCAATGCCCCTCTTTCCCTAAGCATACAGGTTATTTAAGGTATGTTTGATTCAATCATGAACTGTGAAAGAGTTGTTGTGAACTGTCTACTGTTAAAAAGATACTGTGAGTTGATTGTTGTAGAAATGTTAAAAGTCGTTTGGTTGAAACTACTGTGAAAAAACTGCTGTGAACTGACTGTTTTTTATAACTTATATGATTTTCATTATTATAATATTCTCTCTATATATAAATAGGAAACACTAACATTGATGCAACTAAATATCTGAAAGATATATTAGATAAATAAAAAAGTGCATATTTCATCTCATAAAGTAACCAACAACCGCATATTATTTCATGAAATTGTGCAATACAATACAATACAAACCACAATAATAATATATTAGATAAATAAAAAGTGCATAGTTCATCTCATAAAGTAACCAACAACCACATTATCTTATGAAATTGTGTAATGCAATACAAACCACAATAATATTAGATCAATCAAGACACCTTTAATTCATATTATTTAATCTATACTAAAAATCAGAAAAACAAAAAAAACATAATTCAAACTGTTTCTAAATTTATATTAGAAAAAAGTTATTTTTCAACCGCAGAAGCAAACGCACTTTTAAAGTCACACATAAGTATGTTTGGACGAAACGATGTCACCGTGACGTACGTGCGCCACCGCGAGTGGCCGTGTGCACGCGCCGGGGTAGGTTATCGACGGCGAGATACAGGGAAGGCCACCGGCGGAAAGGATGGTGGCGACGGCGGCGGGACGTGCGCTGCTTGGTGCAGCACTGCAGCAGAGGGGGTTGGTCGGCCGGTCGGAGGAAAGTCGTCAGTGAGCCGGGGGTTGGGTTGTTGTGTGGGCCCCACCGTCGCGTAACGCTCGTTGACTGTGGTGGCCTGTGGGTAACTAAGGGTGCGTTTGGTTCGCTGGATATCCCTGGATGGGATAGGGCCATCCCATCCAGTCAGCTGTTTGGTTGGAGGGCGAAGGTGGATGGGATGGTCACCGAGAGGAATATTCCTTCAATATGCTGGATGGAGAGATTCAGGAAATTTTTCTGGATGAGCTCATCCAATATTGGATGAGATGACGTGTCGTCTCTTGATTGGTTATTACACATTTATTTTTTTGTTTATAAATATTCAAATGATTTTTACTCCCAAATTATTTATCCAAATTATGATCTAATTACATCATTGTATTGATTATAATTTAATCTATAAAATAAGATCTCATTTGATTATATTTTTGCTAAAAAATATATTTGATAAGTGGGTCCCACTAAATTTAACCTTATCTCATCCTAGTCGTATACATCTAACCAAACAAAAATTTGTCTCATCCCATCCATCCAACCAAACAATTCAAATGTATCATCCCATCCCTAAATCCATAGATGGGATCATCCTATCCATTCTCGCCCCCAAACCAAACGGACCCTAACTGCTCTACCCGTCTGTTCCGACGCCAAAATCTTAAATGGCAAAAATATTAAAAATAATTCCAATAATAAATGAAAAGCAACTACGATTATAAAAGTTTTAGATACAATTTAATCAAAGTCAAAATCTTAAATCTTAAATAATAAATGATTGAAAGCTTAACTTTCGAATGTAACCAGATACACACGACGCAATCGGCATGATGCTACATTTTTTTATAAAAAAAGTGAATGTGTCATTTTTACAAAAGTACACACGAGATCACATTTATACAGATTAGCTGCCGTGTCACTTCAGTTACCCACTCCACCAGCTCTATGAGATCATCGCCATTTGTGTCTGCTAATCGCCATCAAAATATAGCTCCAGTTTTTTTTAAATAACCGGGTAAAGGCTAGGGTATTAAACATCTAGCTTTTTATTAAAAAATGTGTTTCTGCAATCTTTTTAAGTACAACTAATGACACATACCTCATATACACAAATGCTTCCTGCTAAAAACAATGTGTTAATGGATGGAGAGAGTTGTGTATAGATATATGATGCTTGAGTTTATTTATTAATTATTTAGTGTAGATATAAAATAATTTATATAAGTAATAAAAGGAAGAAATTTCCTTTTATTTCTTTATATAAACACAATAATTTAAGGAAATTGACACGCGGAGGCCCATTGAAGCCGGCCTACTACTATCCTTTATCCGGGCCGTCCTCCCTCTCATAAACCCTAGTTAGGCCGCCTCCTCGCTTCGCCTTCGTCCTCGTCGGCTTCCCCCTCCGCGCACCCAACCAGCGGCGGCGGCGGCGGCGGCAAGTCCTCTCCGATGGCGGTACTGCCGTTATTTCTCTTTCTCTCTCGACGTCACTCTACGTACTTGGTTTTCTCGTCGGCTGGATCTGTTTATGCTTCGATTGTTTTGTCATGCGATTTGGCGTGAACTGTTCGAGTATCCGCCTGGCCGTAGCTTTGTTTGCGCGAATTTGGGGTAGGTGGCTTTTGGTTTAAGCGGAGAGTTGAGAGTGTGTAGATGCCTAGGTCGAATTCGTCTAGAATAGATAGGTTGGATGCGTGATTTTGGATATTCTGCATTTCTGCTTCCCTTTCGTGTCGAATTATGGTGTGGGGGGGAATTGAACTCAATGTTAATGGAATCCTCAAAATTTTCGTTTTTGGGGTGTAGAGACTAGAGATGCTTGGGTGGAGTCATGGTTTCTTTTACAGCAAGCGCTGGAGTGTAAGTTTGAGCCTCGGATTAGTTATCCTTTTACGAGTAGTTCTTCACTTCTTCCTAGTGCGCCTCTGTTGTGATCCTGCTCGAAGTGGTAGATTAGTATAAGGCTGAAACTCTTATAACAAGGGTACTTTCAGCTGAATCTTGTAATAATGTTTGAAAGTTGAAACTTACAACTCGCTGTTCACATCAAGGTTGTCTGGGCAAACTATGTTAGACTTTGAATTGGATTTTCAGAAGAGAGCTGGGAAAATAGTGTATCACATGCTGTCTCCTCATGTGAGAAAACTAAATGATTTCAATGAGAGTTTTCTGAAAGGTGGTTGCCTAGTTTTCCTACCTGCGCCCTCCTGCCTTGCAATTCCTGCCTAGGCTTATGACTGTCTATTCCTAGGCCCATGTTATCCATTATTGATCAGCCAGGGTAACCACTGGTCTGCCGATCAACTAGTGCCTAATGCCTTTGTGAACATTGTATGAGATAGTCAGACTATGAGAGCTTCAACATAGTACCCAGCTTGTTGTTCAACTGCTGTAGCTCGTTGCAAGAGAAACATGATTTGATATAGACAATACATATTATTACACTGTACACATCACAGAACTAGAATTTTTTGTCGTGATTTTCTTTCCTAATTTATTCACCATATCCAGATTTAAGCAGAACATCTGCATACATGGAATTTTGCTAGCAACAAATGGAATCATTGTTCTGTTTATACATCTTTCCAATACTTATGTATTGTATTATCACTTACTGCAGACCGTGCCTGTTAACCCAAAGCCATTCTTGAACAACCTGACAGGGAAGCCTGTCATTGTCAAACTTAAGTGGGGCATGGAATACAAAGGTAATTTATGCTTTTACCTGCCATATATTATTCACTTACATGTTTGCCCCATTTGAAAGAGCTAAGTTTTCTAGTAATTTCTTAGCATGGTTGTCACGGCGCCCCGGCGAAACCAGTCGCCAGGGGGCCGACTGGACGCCTAGGCGTCGCCTAGGCGACCAATTAAATTCAGCATGCAAAGGTCAGCACTTTGCATTTCAGCTGGAAACTGCTGTTGCTGCCTGCCAGCTGGAAACTGCACGTCGCCTTCTCTGTTGCTGCCTGCTGGAAACTGCTGCCTTCTCTGCTTGCTGCGGCGAGGGAGCACAGGGGAGGGGGAAGTAGGGGAGGGAGCACAGGGGAGGGGGAAGCAGGGGAGGGAGCACAGGGGAGGGAGCCGAGGCGGCCGGTGGCCGGGCGGCGCAACTTCGCAAGGGGAAGCAGACTAGCAGAGCAACTCGCTAGGGGAACCGGAGATCTGGCGGCCGGCGGCGCCGCCCGGGCGGCGCAAGGGGAAGAGGAGCAACTTGCTAGGGGAACCGGAGATCCGGCGGCTGGCGGCGCAAGGCACAGGAGCAGATCCGGCAGCCGGCGGGCGGCGGCGCAAGGGACTGAGGCGGCGGCGCAAGGGAAGAGGGACGGACCCTAGGCAAAGGCGCCCGCCCAGAGTCTCCTGGTGACCGCCTAGGCGCCATGGGCGATGCCTAGAATCTCCAGGCGGGCACCTAACTCACCCAGGCGAGGCGATTCAGCCAGGCGTCCGGCGGTGACCGCCTGGACGACTAGTCGGCGCCTAGGCGTCGCCTAGGCGACGCCGTGACAACAATGTTTCTTAGGGCAAAAATATCCACTTTGACAGGATGTCTTTCTGTGAAATTGTGATGAGAACCATGTCTTTAAATGGGTCCTCTGGTTGTGATTACTTTTCATATTTTGCATTATCCTCAATTATGCTGACAGATATGTTTTATCCTTTCAGGATATCTTGTTTCTGTGGACTCTTATATGAACCTGCAGGTATTACTTCATTTTTTTGTTAAATTGTTCAACATTTGTTCTTTAATATGGATCAATATGACATTTTTTCTGTCATGAACTCATTTCTCCTACTGCTCATAGTTGGCTAATACGGAGGAGTATATTGATGGACAATTTTCTGGAAATCTGGGAGAGATACTGATAAGGTAACTACATTTGATCATTCAGTCCTGGACCTGATTAACCCTTGCATGCCTGCATGCCTCCACCCTGCTGTCTATTTTGACTGGTAATATGAAGAAATATAATTATAGCGTCCATCATTCCACGACAACTAGCAGCTCTTATCACCGAAGGAAAAATTTGCAGATCAAAATGTTTCATAATTTTTAAGGATTTTTTTTTTCAAATGAAATCGTTGTAGACACCATATTCTTGTCTGCCGTGTAATTCATATTTGTTTTGTTCGACCTACAGGTGCAACAACGTTTTGTATCTGCGAGGTGTTCCCGAGGATACCGAGATAGAGGATGCAGAATGAGAACTTTGACCAGGCCTAGATCGATTGATGTAATGTGCGGCTGACATGAACAATTTAAATGCCATGTACATTTGATTTCGGATTCCTTGGTCATGATGATCATGATGTGGTAATATTATCCGTGGAAAACTGATTTCATATCTACTACATTCATTTTGCAGAATATGAAAGACATTGCATATTTCTTGTGAAAATCCTGTTTGCCTGTGACGTCGAGATGGATGATGTGTATCAAGCACAATTCTTGGCAAAATTGGATGAAGTTATCAACTTATGCTCCGTGATTCGATAAATTCAAAGGCAATTTGCATTCTACATGACTTTTTCCAACTTATGACACAACTCGTGAGAAGGGATAAAATCGATCAAAGCAAAACAATCTGTTCTACACTGTTTACTACAAGCTCCAAATCAGGCATACCACAAGCCCGAAAAGCAAGCCGGCGACGCCCCACGAGCTGGCCACTCTGTGTCCGGCGGCCGACGGTAGCGTCGCGTTCATCCCGCCGTCCACGCTTGGTATCGGAATCGGAATAACGTTTCCCGACGGCGGCGGAGTGTTCGTTAGATTCGGTGTCGCCGGCGTCGGCCTAGCCGGGGCTGGGGCTGGGGCCGGGAGCAGTGGTTGCCGCGGCGGATGTGCCATGGGCCCCGGCGCTGGGCTTGGAGCCGGAGGCATTGACGTTTGTCTTGCCCGAGGCTGCGGCGGGATGACGCCCGGCGGGAATATGAAACCGCTCACCTGGAGCACCGACACGCTGGGCGGCAGCTGGGCGATGGCCTTCTCGAACGTTGCGTTCCACGGGCTGCCGATCGCGCCGGAGGTGAAGGTGATGCGGTCGTACTCCTCCTCGCCGACGGAGATGTGCACGAACCCGGCGTAGCGGCCCTGCGCCTTGCCGTTGGCCTGGAGCAGCGTGGTGACACGTGTGCCGTCGCCGCTCCGGCCTTCCGCCAGCAACTCGAGCTTGTCAGCGTCGATGTACTCGAGGATGACGTGGAGGGAGAGGACGTCGGAGAGGAGCGCGCGAGTGTCGGCGCCGCGGGGGACTCCCCGGAGCGCCGCGACGACGGCGGTGTTGTTGGGCGCGAGGACGGTGACCGCCTCGCGGCTGTTGGTCGCGCGCGCGACGCCTGTGCTGGAGAGCAGCGAGCTGAAGAGGCTGAACTCGCGGTGCTCGCCGAGGACCTTCCCTATGTCAATCGCCGCGTCAGCCGCCGGGAGGACGCCGGCGAGAAATATGACGAAAGTTAGCAGTTTGGTCGCCATGGACGCACTCACCTAATCGATCGGAGTAGATGTGCATTGCGATGGTTGTGTGTAACCGTGTATATATATCAGAGTGTGAGCTGCGGAGACAGTGGAGGTGGCGGGAAGGGAGTGATATGCGGCGTTCGGACCTGACCACTTCCAACGGCAGACACGGATCGGCATTGCTGTTTTTGAAATAATTTAACCGACGGCCCTTTGTATTTCAAAGATATTTTGGCTACACATAACTTTTAACCCCAGACTTCATATCTCTAAAGTTTATTTTAATAACCTGAGATCTCAACACATTCTACATGGATAAACACATGTCAAATTAGACATAAATAATGTATAAATAGATGTACAAAATTGTTAAAATATTTGATAGTATTTATACGGTATATATGTATATATATATCACTTTATAAAATTTTAAGTTTAAATATTTACCACACGTCGAGAGGAAAAAAACAGATAAATCCAGCGTATAAACATTACGTATATATGAGTTCGTTATTTCCATATCGAAGGCGTATTCTACTTTCCGTTTTCAAGATTTTTTAAATAATATTTCTTTAAAAAAATTCAAATCTGTATGCTTATTTGAAAAATTTGCAAAAATAACATGCGATTGGTACTTAAAGTGCCGACAGAATGCCACATCAGCTCCAGTCGATCATTATTTGCTTTGCGAGGACGATATTTAAAGTACTGGCTGATGCCACGTCAGCTCTAGTCACACTTCAAGTGCCGACAGGAATTGACGTGGCAGAATCTGATAGGGAGACAGCATCCAATCGGTACTTCAAGTACCGACCGAATGCTATTTTTGCAAAATTTTCAAACAGCTATACAGATTTGATTTTTTTAAAAAAAAAACCGTTTAAGTGCCTCTTCCGCATGTTATTTTTGCAAATTTTTCAAACAACTATATAGATTTGATTTTTTTTTAAAAAAATCCCATTTTCCAACGTGAACCGAACCCGTAAACCTTTATTCACAATCGAGAAAAAGTCTAGCCAAAAAATTCAAAAAAAAGAGACTCCATTTTATAGGAAGTTACAAACCGCAAGTCCGCAACCGCCCAAAAAACAAAAACAAAAACAAATATTAGTCTCGTTCTCAATCCCCTTCCCTCCAATTCTCCCCTCTCCCCATGGCGTCCGCCGCCGCAGGCGATCTCCCGCCGACGCCGGCGGAGCGGCCTGGAGGGTGGCTGTCCGGCCTCGTCTCCGGCGCCGGCCGTCTCCTCGCCGCCGTGCTCGGCCCGGACTCACCCGACTCCGGCACCGGCACCGGCTCCGCTTCCTCCACACCGGAGTCGTCCCAGTCTCCATCGCCTCCGTGTGATCCCCGCGGTAGTCGCGGTACTCGATCCTTCCTCCGAGAGTTATATAAACTTGCTGCCCTGTTTTTGTGCCGTTGTTCATGTCGCTGCCGTCGCTGCGGGTGTTGGGTACAAGTGTGGAAGTGGCACGGAACTGCTGCGTCGGTCGTTGCCGTCGCTTATAGTAGAGATGGTGATGTGGCTGCTTGGTCTTGGTTAGCCTGGGAATATCCGGGTTACATGGCGCTTAGTTGAATCGGCTCATAAGATGTCGCCGACGATGATAATTTTGGGACGATCGCTTGGAACGGAGCCCAGCACACACGAACAAGGAGTTGGAGGCAGAATCGGATTCTACCAGTGTTAATGGTTGGTGTTTATTAATTTGGAGAGAAGTGTTTTCCTTCTGATTTTATGGTCGTCGTTAGTGGTATGAAATTGCAAATGCCAGAGTCGTGGTTCGTTGTCCAAAAGCATATTGGTATCAGATAGCACAACTAAACATGCGTGCCTGTAGGGCCTAGTGTTTTCTGTATGATTTCCTTGGGTTTATGTTAAAAATAACGAGGTCAATGGTCTGGGAGATCAGGCTTAATCCTCTTAATATAATGCTTAAAGTTTTCTGTAGAACAATGCCACACTTACCATGATCAAGTCCTTTTGATGCAACAATTCGTATAAGAAACAAACTTCATGTAGCCCTGGCAATGGATGTATGATTGAATACGTAGCCTTGTTGGTTGTTTGGTTTGTTCGTTGTTAATGTGCTTCACATTTCTTCATGATGAACGCACCTCAAAATTTTATCCTTTTTTTTTTTTGCCTGATGTCTTCTTAAATGAACAGATCATTGCAACACTGGCCACTTTGCTCGAGACAGTTATCAGTTCAACCAGGTATTTCCATCTTTGTATGCCTTCTTACAAATCCTTTTTGTAGTTTACACGGAGTGTAAATCTTGGGGTTAGGAGTGATGAATAAATTTATCAAGACCAACCTTTTTATGATTTTAGAGTGGAAATGAGATTGTTCTGAAAGACTGTGGTGAAGGATCCTTAGCACTTGTCTCAGAGATAGAACCAAAGCATGCTATAATGCAGCTGCTTTTGCAGGAAACTTACTCGAGGTATCATACCTTATACCTTGTTTTCTTCTACTGTTGTTCTCGAGATATATAATCATTTTTTCGCTGTTTGGATATGTATTGGCTTAAGCACACATTCACTTTTCAACGAATTTTAGTCTCACAGGTGAAATGTGTCTGTGGCTTGCAATTACTAATGCGGATCTGTCACACCGAATTTTTAGGGCACTGCCTTCCTGTTACTATCTCCTTGAGATGACGTAGAAAATAAACATAAGTTTGACATGCAAGTTTTGTTCTTATAGTCACTATTCACAAAGGCAGTTTCTGAACATATTGGCTTATAAGTTTGACTTTAGTTCTTCAATTATGTGCCAGATCAGAATGTGATAAACTGATAAAGATAATTCAAGAGAGGGTTGTGGACTCAGACCCTGGTGTAGTTGAACCCTCTATTGTTCTTCCTATTGCTTGGCAAGCTAGCCAGCAACAAGATCCTGTTGAATACTCTTCATTTATCCCAAACACCTGTTCTGCAACTTCAAATGTTCCTGGTTGTAGCCAACAGTTTGACAGAAACATTGCTGAGGAGAAGAGATGGCTTGACATGAAAAGGTTGAGTCCTGTTGAAGGGCCTTGTGTTCTGAACACTGACTGGAGTCAGTATGTGAGTGCCCTTACCTTGAGGAATGTACTTTACCCTGAATATGTAGGAATTCATGCTCACAGAATTTCACGAATTATGTATTTACATTGCAACTTATATTTTCCTTTTTCAATACCATACAACTATGCCCTATTTTTGTTACTATTTGGGATACTGTAAAATGCCAAAGGACACCATGTTTTTTGAAGTTTTCTTCATGTTACTTTCTTGTTGATTTTTCTTTCATTACCACAAAATTATGTGCATAGTACATGTCATTGGTTTGATAATTATGGACTACTTCTGTGGTTTATAAAGACCTTCTAGTGGCATCTTAATACCAATCAATTTTCTAGCTAAAGCTATGCTTCTTTTGTTGCCAACATTTTGTCAAAAATGTCTTGTGTGGGCAAGACTTTGTTGAATCTTAGAGCAGGCATCTCATTTCGTTTGTTTTAATTTCCTCCATTTTTGTTCAACTTTGAGAAGTGGAATATCACGTTATTTATAGTTGGAGCAAAATAAACTGTATAAATAATGAAAAATAAAATGCAGAACTGCAACCCCCAGTTAAATCAACCAAAGCTAACCGAGTTGGCATGGTTCAAATTATCGGAGTTTAACTTTCCACGTTGTTGAATAACTGCAGGATTTGAAAAGAAGTCATTCTAACACTGGAGATACTGTTGATGAGTCTCACTGTCGAAGTATCAGACCAAAGCTAGATGGATTGAACATTTCAAATAAGCAGGACAATATGATTAATAGTCGTTCAGGTCAAAAGATTACTGGAATTGCGGCAATTAAATTTCAGAAGTCATGGAGCATATTCTAGTGGGGTATATGTTGGTTACCAGCTGCTGTTTCTCCTTTTGTTCTTGTGCAGATATAGCTTCATTTGATGAAGCAACCACCAAGGACCTTTATGCTTTCAGGGATATTCCAGAAGATACCGAAAAGCTGTTTAAAGATACCCCCCTTCTTGGGACTGACAACCTAACATTTTCTGACATTGTTTCATATGATGACACTGCCAATGATATAGCAGCGCTCCACGGAAAACTCCCTGCCGCAACTGCACAGAGCTCCTGTCAATCTGACTGGGATAACCGTGGTACTACCATGTTCTATCCATACTCTAATCAGGTACTTGAACTATACAACACTATACTATGCGTGTCTCTTTGAAATTTGTCAACTTCAACTATGATGTGTTGACAGTGTTGTGACTGAAAGTAACTCCAATTTTTGCCACAGGATCTAGTGAATACCTTTCCTATTAAGGTGAAAACTTTGGATGATATTGTTCATCTTGAGCCTGACATAATGGACCTTGCACGCAAAAACCATGACAGTATGTCGATCCATTTGACATTAAGTTTCTGATTCTCTGAGTATGAACCTCAGGCTTATGTCGTAATAATCCAGTTTTTCTGCAGCGCATACCATTTGCAATGACACTTGCTCCGTCTCAAAACTGATGTTTCAGGAGGACATTGAGTCCATACCCAGGTATTTTCTACGGCAGTCATGTATTTTCAAATGAACAATGCTTGCTTGCAATGAACTTGTGATAAACTCTAAATTGTCATGTCTGGTTCGATTGCGTCTTTAATCTCTTGTTTGAGGAAGGGTGAAGTTACGTCTGTGAGGGGGTAATTGTGCTAGGTTGAGATAATCCCAGACGATTCTCTTCTATCTAGAAGGGGTGGTTCCTAGGATTCTCTTGAAATAGTTGTCAAGAACGAGGTTTTTTCTTCTTCTTGAGTTAACCCTCACGTGGAAGAATTTCGTGTTTGCATCCCCTTCTTTCAGCCAGCTAATACGAGCTGCCTGTTTTTTCCTTAACTTATCAACCACCGCAAGGCATAGCACCCTTCGCTTCAGCTTGGTCCTTTGAGGGTAGATTCGTCCTATGAGAGGTTTTTATGCTCCATCGCGCAGTCGAGGCGAAAGATGACTTCTTGAGCCATATGAAATTGCAGCTTTGCATGCGCAAAGAGCGACTTGCTCCAAGCCTGCAAACCTTTTGTTGTTGCCCTAATCTTCTTGTGGAAGTTGATTAGGGGTCTTGAGCCATTGATGACTCATGAAAGCCTGGAACTTAGAGTCCGTAAGTCTATTCACAATGGAGGTTTTATGGGGTGTTTCATAGTATTAATTACCATGCTACATCAGATTTTTTGTTTACATGACATTTAATTAATGAGGAAAGAGAATGAAGTAGTGTCATTACCATGACATGGTACTAACCTGTTTCTAAGACGGATGAAACGAAATGAAACAACCATTGAGATCTAAATTGTTTCATCAGAGAGAGGGTATTTCATGAGAGCTAGTTGCATTTAATTACACTGGTTAGTCTAGGAAATAGTGAAATGAAACTCTCCACTGAGAGAGAGTATTTCATTCGGTTGTAAAGCTGACGTGACATTCTAGAAAACAGTGTTATGAAACCACCATTATGAATATCCTAAGTTTTCAAAATGAAAGTCTCTTGTTCGCTTTGAGGCCGAAGAGTTGGTGAGGAGCAAAGGGTAGTGGTTAGAGATAGACGTAGATAGGGTGTTGAGGCAGTGATCTTTAAAGATCAGATCCCATTTGTTATTACAAAAGACTTGATCAAGCTTGACCAAGGTTGGCCGATCACGTTTGGTTAGTTTTGTTGGTTTATGACTTCTATTATATTCTACAATATACCAATATGATAGGAATTTATTTGTTAGTATGTAGCTTCTCCAATCTATCTGCGTGCTCTTTTATTATGATCTGTGATGGCCTATATATCTTTACTAGTTATAAATAATTTGAAATGCATTTATTCTATCGAGTTATGTAGTGTTATCCATGGTGAACAAATAAATTGACTGTTCTAAACATTTTCAAGGTTAAAGAAATCATTGCACCATATAACACTATAGAAGTTATTGTGCCCCTTTCACTTTTCAGCTCATCAAGGGACTTGCAGCTTGAAAATAGCTCCAGGAATTTCACAGACCGAGCCAGCCTGCAATGGAGCACTCCAACTAAGAGAAGGTCAACTGCTAATGTCTATCGTCGCCAAAGCAATAACAACACAATCAGACCAAAGAGTGAGCCACTACATCAAGGCAAACCGATGGCCATGGGCCATGAGCCGGACTTGGGCCTCATTCAGGCCAAGAAACCAGTTGGAAGGCCGAAGAAGTCAAGAAGGTGAGGTAACCCAAGGCTTCTTGATTCTCTGTTCCATCCATGTTCTAAACAACTTTCAAAGACAGGATCATATGTAAATTTGAGGTATGCTTTCTTCTGCAGGTTATGGAAGGCCACCACACAGATGGAAAACGCACGAAGAGTATGACTGTAAAAAGTTCACTCCAGGTTCGAATTAACATCCTCACTTTCTATTTTGTAGAAACCGCTTGATCATTGCTATCTTCCTTAGACCAACTAAACGAATGCCACTGCGAATTTAGCTCCCGTTTTCTCCATGATTAAGCACAACTTCTTAGCCCTTTCCCAGTTCAGAAACTTTTCAAGTGTTAGAGCACGTGCAAATAATTCCGTTCCTGTGCCTTCTCGAAATTCACAATGACCTCCAGATTAGAAAAGAAAACCACAAATTCACCACGAGCTGCTTTCCTTTTGATTTCACCATGTTTAGTGGTCACACTGCACGATCCTACTCCGGTGGTCAGAAGCAGCTAGCACCACCATCTTCTCACTGAACCACTACACTACACGATTCCGAACCATGGGCGCCCTTGTTGTTCCAGCTACGTACTCAGCTAGAGAACTAGCACCCACACGCACCTAGTCTAGCTACAGCAGTACCAACAAGTTGAGAACAGTAGCAGGAGGCAAGCTAGTGAGCCTGGGAAGGCAGGGTATCCCCTGCTCCTTAGCACGAAACGGCGCAAGCAAGAGGGCCACCCAGCACCAGCACCAGCACCATGCCCCGCCAGCCTTATCACGAATAACTAGCAGAGTTAACAAAACTGCAGGTATCAAACTGGTTAGCAGTAGTCAGATGATTGGTTTCCACGCTAATCGGACTTTTACATATATAATTACCAGTCTAGTTTAGTGGTTATTGAACCGATTTCTATGATATACAAGATAGCCAGAAATAAACTGTAGTTTCGTGAACACAGACACGACCCATTCGGCGTGTCACCTGCATGCAGACCAGGCTTTCTGGATTTAACGCATCACTGCGCGTCGCAGCTGCTAGCTAGCCTTCCCTTCATCCAATTCCACGCCGGCCTATTCCACCACTGGCTGCCTGCAAGTCCACCACCACCGTGCTGAGGACAAAATACCCGTGTAGTTGCAGCTGCTACGACCAACGACATCTCATCTGGATCAGTAGCTAACTAGTAGGTATGCATCCACACTCACATGGAACTAGCGAAAAATAGTTTAAATATAGATGTTAGACTTAAGATATAAGTATAGACATATAGTCAATAGGTGGTATTAACTATTAAACCCTTATTTTGCACGCACGTAGACATATATTCACAACTCTGACAAGCACCAGTACTAATGGTCCCTTGAAGCTATATAGGAACATACTTGCTCCTGTTGCCAATGCAAGATCGCTTGCGCGGGAAGAAAACAGTAGTAGATTTATTTATGTCCAACTCCGTAAAGTGCTTAACAATTAAATTATTTTTATTATTATAATTAAAAGCTCTATGGAGTTCTAATCTCGATCGGTATATATATAGGCATTTTTTCTCAACAATTAAAACCCATTATGGTAAAGAAGCAATATAATTTGTTACTGAAGATAAGGTCAAGACATATTTGGTGACGTATTAATCTATGTTGTGAATGTCAGCCTCAAATTAACTGTGTACGTACGTTAATTCCTAACTGCACGTACATATCGAATGGCCAAACGTACATAAGTTAACCGTATAAAATATGGATCCGGATAAGCTAGCTGTATATATATAGCTATATATGTAATCGTCTAGAGGCAAAGTTAAGATTTTTATATGATTTCGTAACCGCTTTTATGTCATGCGAGTACGCTCGATCAGCTGGGTGGCTGGGTCGATCGCTAGCTAGCTTGTGCTGCTCACACACATATATTATTATCCGTGCATGCAAGTGATTGTGCGTATAGTACGTGCATCGGACGAGCTTCACGGCAAAAAAAACTTAAAAAGTCGCCGATCGGCCGGCCTCAGCAATCGTACTCTCTCTGTCCTTGATTGTTAACATCTAGTATTTGTTTTTACCTTGTTTTCTTTGTTTAATGTGTGTGTGTGTGTGTGTGTGTGTTTAGTAGATTCTTGCATTGCTAACTGAGTGACGAAATTTATTTATTAGCTGCATGTCTGCATATTTTGTTCATATTAGAGTTAATAATCTCCCGTATTGTACTACCGAATAGATAGCTAGATCGTTAAGTTGGGGGGAATTGAAGCATGATATATACACCGGCCCAAAGGAATGGAAGGTCCCATCTTGGATTGAATTTCATAAAAACAGTCAAGAGATCTACCTCTCCTTTTGCTGAGATTGTCAGCTTTTACTCTGTACTAAAGATTTACGCTACGGATTTGGTCGACAGATCAAGATCCGATTGTATCTACTAGTCGTCGTAGCTTTTATTTGGCGTTAACTGCTGGAACATTTGATGTTCTTGGAGCGTTGCATTTCACTGACATAAATTTAAAACACGCAGGCAAATGGATAGCGCGGCATGCATCATGTATATAAACAATGCGATGCGATCCCAGCCCTGTACGTCCCTGCTTAATTGATCGTACTTTCTCATCTTTTTCCTATTGGAATCCATTGCTTACTGCGACTGTAGTGCAGCAGTAAATGTGTCATGTGTGTGTGCATGCTCTGGTCCTGTTCCTTTCAATTCGCAGATACCATAGTTAATGAGAAAGATCACCCTTTCAATTCAGTGCACATTAGTCCGATGAGATTTAGGTTGCGTTTGGTTCTGCTTTTGAAATCTGCTTCTGCTGTGAAAAAGTAAAACCTAAACTAAACAGGTTTATCAAAACTGCTTCTGCTGTGAAAAAACAGCTTTTTCTAGTACAAATTTGGAATCAGTTTTGATCTTGCTTTTTTGTTTTTAAGTATACATTAAATATATGAATTCAAGGTATCTTGATTGATCTAACATTATTATGGTTCGTATTGCATTGCACAATTTCATGAGATAATATGTAGTTGTCGGTTATTTTATGAGATAAACTATGCATTTTTTATTTATCTAATATATTTTCTAGTTATTTAGTTGCATCAATGTTGAGTGTTTCCTATTTATATATATGTATAGAATATTATAATGATGAAAATTATGTAAGTTATAAAAAACAATCAGCTCACAGTAGTTTTTCATAGCAGTTTTAACCAAATGACTTTTAGCTTTTCTACAACAGACTACTCACAACAGTTTTTTCACAGTAGGCAGCTCACAATAGGTTTTTCACAGCTCACAGAAGAACCAAACGCACCCTTAATTATATACTACTAGAAATTTAATTGCCCCCGCTAATTATTACTCCACGATACACTACAGGAATCCAGCAAAACTTTTATCGGTTAAAACCGATGAAAGTTAGATCAATACCGACAGAAGAAGCTAACTTCTGTTGGCAAAATGCTTATTTTCGTCGGTATTTTATCGACGGAGGTTCGTTTAGGCCGACGAAAATTAAGTAACTTTCGTCGGCTTTAGGGAATGGCGACGAAAATTGAAAAAACCAATGGAAATGTCCCGTTTTCGACACTTGTCATGAGGCGTAAACCATATTTTCTCCACCACCACTAAGCTATATATCTATATAAATCCCCAAATAGGAGAAGTTGGACTTCCTAAGAAACAATATTTTTAGGTAAAACTTTTATATTTGTAACAGTAACAGCTAGCCCAAAACTCTACATACTTTTTAGAATTGAGTTAAAAATACAAATATGGCTATAATAACTTTCTTGGAAGGGAAAATAACAAGCACCCCTCTGTAATATATTGCCTATTTAGTTATTTAAAATTGATTTATATAATCAATGTTTTTATTCTATAGATAGTCTATATATATTTGTATATTATATTAATGATATACTAGATATCAAGATGTTTGTTAGAATATATATGTTGATTAACAGACGAAATTCAATGGTGTAATATCAGTAGAAAGATAATCTTAGTTATTACAAGCCACGGGCATAAAACAATAAAAAATCAACTTATTTTTTCAAGCCAAGAACAGGGGTGATCTGTCATCGCCATCCTACATGATCAACTTATTTAATTCGCTCGAGATATAACGGTCAATTCAGTGAGATTAAACAAGAACCATGAGCTTCTCCAAATTAAGATCACTAGCTTACAACAAGTCAAGAGACTCAAACATAGCAAGTGTTTAGTTGTCAGGAGCATGCACGTCAACTTAATTTACACATTGTTACAATAAATGTAAAAACACACATGCTGCACACTATTCCCTTCGGTCAAAAGGGCATGCAGTAGCCAAGTACGAATTAACACAGTAAAAAGAAAATCCAAAAGAAAAGGGTAGCTAGCTTTAGCGACACTTACACTCCAGACATCCTATTGCATGCACCCTAGCTAGCAGCGCAGCAGCAGCAGCTTTGCTTGCTTTTCCTTTCAACTCTCTCATCATCTCATAATAATGCAGCACTACATACATACCAGGATTCAGCTGGTAGTGTCTGCATGCAGTCAAACAACCAGCAGGCTATACCTGCAATAATATATAGCTGTTTCTAGTCACTCTTCTCCTTGTGGTGCAACGGTCTCTGAACATCTGAAGCACAACTACACGTACACGTACGCTGCATGCATATGCACACACCAATTAACCTGCAGATAGATTTATCAACTAGCTTGCTAGATAAAGTCCACCTCGAAGAAGTGCATGGCGCCGTTGCAGCTGCTGTTATGTTGTTCTGACGCCGACGAGCATGACAAGATGTTGTCGTCGTTGTTACTGGCGCAGCTGCTGTGCCGCTGCTGCTGGTGCGGCTGCGCCAGCGAGCTCATGATCAGGTGGTGGTGGTCGTGGGTGGTGTCGTCTTCTTGCACTCGCTGCTGCATCATCAGCACCGTGCCCAGGCCGCCGTCCTCCTCCTCCCGCGGCGGCAGCGCGGCCAGCGACAGCGTCGTCGGCGCCGCAGCCTCCTCCGCGATGCCGCCTGTCTGGCCGTCGTTGTCTGCCAGCTCCTGCAGACAGCTCACGCCGCTGGCCGTCGTGGTGCTCGCAGCTGCTGCAAACGTAGGTATAACAGGCCATCGATCGTTGCCGTCAGAACAGATACATTGCATGTTGATGATCCCATGCATGTAGCATGCAGGAATTGCAACTTTATAGCTAGTATATATGCATGTCATAGTACGTTCTCGTAGCTAGCTAGGGTGCATGAAAGCTTAATTAACTTGGCGCGATGCGTGCATGATCGTCAGCAGTGCGTACACATGTATGTCAGATGTACGTGGTAGCATCTAGCTAGCTAGTTTATTAGGCGTGTCAACTGTCGAGTCATGTGGCATATATATGTATCTGCCACGTTCTTGCATGCACAAAGATCATATCTATGGTAGTAGGGACTCCATTATTATAGATTGTACATTACAACGATTATACTGTGCAGTGTGGCATGCATTGTTTTTTCAAAAAAAAAATGACTGTGGCATGCATTGGTCGAAACTCGAAATAGTGAAGAACAACAGTATATAGTTTTATTTTTAGACTGATTTTACGGTTTTTGAGAAGATACTAGAACATACACATTTTTCAGTATTAATTTTAGTACCTTTTACTTGAGATACCGAAATTAATATTAAAAAATATGGTCTCTCCTCAAGGATAGTAAAATTTCTCTTGGTTTTAAGCATAGGTACGGTGAATTGTTGTCCGTTCAATTGAAACAAAAACCTTTGATATCATATTTTCCATGAAAGATGTGGATCTATGTTACACCTATAAGTTTGAAATTTGTATATCAGTATCTCAATTTGGCTTCGAGATCTATTTAATATAAGGGTTATTTTATAGTCCTTAAGGAGGTACCACATTTTTTAGTGTTAATTTGGTACCTCATGGTACCTCATGTGTCAGAAGGTACCAAAATTAACACTAAAAAATATGGTACCTCTTGTTACCTCCTGGTATTACTGTAAAATTTCTCTTAATATAATGGTCAATACATATCTAATTAATAATTCTAAAATTATTTAGTAATCAATATATATCGAATTGTACTTTGTTTAATTGGAGTCTCGATTAGCCTTTTTATGATTTAATAGATCAATAGATGGGCCCGCTTTAGATAGATCCCATAAATTTAAAATATATATTGCCCACGTTATAAATATCATATAGGATATATGGCCGTGATAGTACGTATAAATCATTTAATTAACGGTATATATTCCTTGAATTGATTAGTTGATTTGTATATGAAGATCGAGAGAGCCAGGGAGATGTGTGTTAGTGTGTTAGTTACTACTTACGTACCCTTGTGCTCATTAGTGTAGGAGTTAGCAATGCTCGAGTCTGCTGCTTTCTTCAACGGCGGCGGCAAGTCCTTGGCTTGAGCGCCGCCAGCCGGCTTCCGGCGACGGCGGTTGTGCTCGGTGAGCCTCTTCCGGCAGCTCCTCTTGGCCTCATCAAACTCAGCAAGCACATGAAACCTGTTCAAAACACAAAAATTAGATAAAAAAATTAAACACTAGCTATAGTACGCTGTAAACTGTCCCAAAAAAACTTTATATCTATCACTTCAATTTTATAAAAAAACATATTTCTACTCTTTTACTAATTTATCGAATTAATTGTTCTTAAAAAAGTTTTTAGTTGAAGGATGGAATTCTGCCTAGCTGGAGCTGTAGTTACTAGGTGTACAATCTGTCAGTACATCTACGAGTGCAATAATATGTGGTCGATCGTGACATATATGTAGGCCGGGCCATGGACGATCATATCAGTTCAATTCTGTTGCATGATGAGCGTGCTAAGTACACACCGGTCAATGTAGGCAGCTAGCTATACTGCTATAGTGATAAAGTGCAGGCATTGCATATGGTCGTATATGCACGTAGACCTGACGCCCCCCTGGTCTGATTTGATCTGATCTGACATGCATCATCTGATAGTGGCAGCGTCTGTGAACTCTGAACTCTTGGATCAAACGCTAGCCGCAGCTAGCTGAGCTTTTTACACAGAAAGAAGAAAAGGCGAGAACTGAACAAGAGAGAAAGCAGCTGAGATGTTAAGAAGCAGCTGCTAGCAACAGTGACGAGCAAGCGAGAGAGTTGCATGGCCATGAATATGCATGTAGCTAGTAGCTAGCAGGTAGTGACCATCCACTGACCGGCCAGCTGATCGATCGTTCCATGGACGATCGATGCATGCATGGTTCAGAATTATTTGATCAGAAGCTAGCTTGCATGCATGCAAATCGTCAGGTGAGCTAGTCGGTCGAGCACGACGACCATTCTACGAACAGTTAGCCAGAGATCACCCACACTTATTAGCTTCAATGTAGTCGTCGATCGTGCGCGGTAGCTAGAGGAAAGGACGCTGTACTGTGTGTCAGCGCCTGCCTGCGTGCATGCGCCCTCTAGCTCGCATCACGCATGTGCATGCAGTTGCAAAGCTAGAACCACAGTAGCTAGCAAACAGTGCAATGCAATGCAATGCAATGCAATGCACGTAGTACTACTGCTCGCTAGCTCCGGTAAAAAACAATATACATCTACAGACGTTTCGATCCGATGGGTACTTCAAGATGTTAGTAAATTTAGCTAGATATGTGTGTAAAACTGGCACATTTTATGAACACGCATGTAAAGTGAGTGAGTGTATGGGAGGAGACAGCGGAAAAGACAAGCAAACATATCTCAAGAGCAGGGAGCACTGCTAGCGAGTAGCGAGTGTGATTATTGGCAGTGCATTATTGCGCGGGAGAAGAGGGGAGGGGGGAGACGAAGCTAGGGGAGTGGTAGTGGCGCGTACGGACCTGCTGCACTGCTGACAGAAGCGCTGCTGCTTGCCGCCGGCTACGACGGCTGTGGCCTTGGCGTGGTAGTCGCAGACCTTGTGGCGGCGGTGGTAGTGCTTGGCGGAGGAGAGGTCGGCCTTGCAGCCCTCGGCCTGGCACCGAGGAGGCTGGTGGTGGTGGTGGGATGCGCCGAGCCCTAGGCCCAGCACGCCCATGCCCATGCCCATGCCCATGCCGCCGAGGCGTGACCGGAGCAGAAGTCTGTCGACGGCGAGGATGTCGGCAGGGGAGAAGTACGTACGGCGGCCAAGGTTCAGCCCGATCCTCCCGGCGCCGCCGCCAACGTCCAAGACGGGGACGTCCTCCCGCTTCACGAGGCCACCGGCGCCGGAGTCGAACGGGTACACGTCCGCCGTAGCCGGCAGGCCCGGCAGCGTCATCATCATCGGCATCTGCAGCGACGACGGCGTGGCAGGCGGCGCCAGCTGCTGCAGCAGGTTGTTTCCCTGCCCGACCGCCGAGCCTGGCAAGGCAAGAGCCGCTTCCTGGAACGACGGGAACGCCGAGGCGGAGGCAAAGTCGAGGCCGCCGTCGTAGAGGCCATGGTACGGCTGGAACATAGGCCTCTCGCCGGCCATGGCGCCCATGCCGGCGGGCACATCGAACCCGACGTAGGCCGGTTGCATCGGAGCGTAGCCGAAGTCGACGACGTCGTAGGCTGAAGCCATCGCGCCGTTGTTCAGCCTGCTGCTCATCATGTCCGCGAGCGCGCGCGAAGACGATCGAGTGCGTGGGCGTCGCGTGCTTGCTTGCTAGCTACTGGCCTTTGTGTGTGACTACTGTGGAGGAGACGAGTCGATCTGTGGCTGGTTAAAACGGCAGAGGAGAGAGAGAGAGTGTGTGTGTGTTCTACTAGCTAGCTAGCTACAGAGTAGGTGTTAGTGTTACTGCGAGTAAATTTTTGCACGTTGCGTTGCATGCTGTTTTTGTGTTACTCATGGAGTACATGCAAATTGCAATAGCCGTTTTGGTGTATCAACGTCAAGTGGATGCCTATATATGCTGGTTTTTAACCCCCCCCCCCCCTAAGGATGTTCTCTCGTATAATTTTGACATCTTAAATATCAATCAAATAGTGGTTGTAAAAAATTGATACCATTGAGACCATAGTCATCCATCATCTCACAAAATTTCATTTCAAAACTTGCTAATCAACAGATTGAGAGAAAAAGGACAAAAATGATTTCTGGATAGCATGAGCAATATGCATATATAGTCATATTCAATCTAAACGAGGCTTCGTGAGCTTAGAGTAGTTTTTTGTCTACCCATAATGCATGGTAGGCCAATATTGGGATACGCGAATGGCAGTTGGATATAGAAAATGCGAGGTAATTAAGGAGCATATATAATTTCCGGGTTTAATTATTTATTATACTGTTTTAGTCTCATGCACCAAGGTTCACTGTTAATTACAAAAGTGGTAATGGAGAGAGAGAGTTATCTAAAAATAAATTTGGCACACTTATATGACAAATTAAGTGTTATATATTCCATCTATTTCATTCTCTCCCTCGTTTTGAGACGCGTTAAGTTGGTTATTTAGCTATTATTAATTGTGAAGGATATGATCCTGCAGGCACGAGCTATATATATGGACAGTGCAATGCAAGTGCGATTACGTACTCATGAAGAACAAAACACTATATATATAGAGCCTTAATTTTGAAACGCACTTTATTATTTATTTGGCACTAGAAGCACAAGCTAGATTGGAATAGTTATGTCCATCCATTTTGTACGTACAGCACGCTTAAATGTGTAGGCTTAGTACGTAGGAGTACTTATGCTGGCATAATTGTTGTAATTAATGTTGATGGCATCCAATATATCCAACAAATAAACAGGCTCGACAACTTCTCAAAAAAAGGGAATAAATTAAAGAGAAGGTACAATATATTGCAAGTAATTATTCTTACCTTAGCTTCCATATAAATATCCTACACCACAGGTGTAGAATAGCTATTCTACCGAAAAAACTACTACTGAGAAAAAAGTAATACTCAATTGCTATTCTACTGAAAAAATCTACTACTGAAAATAGACAATGTAGAATAGTTGTTCTACACACGTGGTGTAGAATAGCACTGGTTCACAATTTTTCTCCACTTTCTTTCTTTCTTTCATATATATATATATATATAATCTTCAGTATCATATTTAGATATAATATACAAATAAATTGTATTACCATATTCTTCAAACTGATCGAAGAAGAGATAGATCATAACCACAAACTTGATTGATATGATCATGCCCGCGGGCCGTACTCTCTCGATCGATATTACGCTTGCTAAAACTTGATTGCATTAATTATTGGTTGATTTATTGGCCAGTAATTAACTAATCGATCGATATATATTTGCTGCCATGTCCGCTCTTGATGGATCATCCATCGAGGTGTGTACTAATAAATAGCATTATTTTCTAAATGATTGATCGGTTCGTTACCGCTAGGTTACTACATACTATCATCATAACGACGATCTATGGGAGAGACGATGAATATAATGGAATTGAAACTAGAAAGTAGTCAGTACTGCTGCTCCCTCAGCTCCTGGGATCGAGAGCGCGTCCTGCTCGCGATCGATCTCGATCGACGTACGCCTCTACTAGGTCTTAGCTAGCTGCTGCTTTGTTGAATAATGTTGATATGCTCCCTGCTCCGTCCTCTTCTCGTTGTTTATTAGGACATCATATCATATCGTATCGCCACACAATCATCTCGTAAAGTTGTGTTATAGATATAATTGCGTGGAACAGCCTCTTGTTATCAGTTATAAATATTACAACTAAAAAAATATCCGGCGATACTTATTTTAGAATCTCAATAATAATTTTATTGATGATTTAATAATTTTATTTTTATTAAATAATAGAAAGTAAGTTATGCTCAGTTTGCATTGGAGTCCCAGTATATAGGACATCAACTATAATCATATAACTTATCTAATCATCAATAGTATATGGAAGCTCTCTCTCTCTCTCTCTCTGAGTAATCAATAAGCTACAGTACTGGTATTATTATATAGATAGTTAATAGTTATATTGTATGTACTTGCATGAAAAATCTATTGATGTAACTTTAATTTCACGCGCGCGTTAAATACTTTGAAGTTTGATTATTGCGCGCTATATATCTGATACGATCGATGATATGCATGATTTCTATCTGAAAATATAGAGAAGCATGGTTTGATGATATGACATATTTTATGTATGGAGAAGGTGCAGTAGTGGTAGTGGTACTAGCATCGATCAAATGCAATGGCGTTAGTTACTGTTCACTGGGGAAGATCCTAAACTGCTGGTGGGAAGATTTGACAGAACAAACAATGCAAGGGGCCGGCATTTAAGTGGCCAGGCACTTACTGCCTCTAACCAAATTACTGTTACTATAGTTACATGGATTGCACTGTCTCTAGCTCACTAGTGTGCATGCATGAAATGAGCTGAGTGACAGAGTGAGTGAGCTGAGGGATGTGTGTGTGGTCAGCTAGCTGTTTCTTTTCTTTCGAGTTCTAAATTAACGTTATGTGAAAGATTAAAATATTCTGGCGACAAAGGATCAATTCAATATGATAACTGTCAAAGAATTATTTAAAACCATTTATTAGCATGAAATATGTTTGTTTCAATCTTTAAATAAAGGTTATGATAAACCTCAGATTATATTTATCTTATCCTACCTCCATTTCAAATCTGTGCGGAAGGCAGCATACTCTGGCTGTGGCGCATTATATGCATGCATGGCTGCATATATACGTACGCTAGCTACAGCAGTTAGCATTTAGCTGCCTCCGAGACGATCGAGCCGGCGCCTCAGCTCGTCCTCCAGCTAGCCCTCGATCTGCCGGCCGGGCCGCCATGGCGAGGGAGCTGAGCTTGCTGGGGAGCGCGTGCCCGCCTGTTGCTAGCCCTCGATATCGATGGCGAGCTTTCTTCTCTTGTCGATCGTGTACGTAGAGATGATCGAGAAGGGGCCGGCTCGCCGTCGCAGTCGCATGCACAGCTGCAGCTGATTTCAATTGCATTGCATCACTTGAACACATTATCACGAATGTGTCGTCGATGCCATTATTGCCGACTGTTTTATTTTTCATGTTTCCTAAGTAGTATATATAAAGATGACAATTAGAGGATGCTAATATATATGTGTTTGCTAATACACTCGGCAAACCCTCAGACACTCGGCAAACGGTGACTTTCCGGTAGTGTATACTTTCCATAAAGATTTTAATTTACTTTTAAGACAAAGTTTGTATATTATATTAGTGCTAAAAATAAAAGACGAAAGTGTCTTTATTATTAATAACAAATTAGTATCATTGCGATCCAACATATATATATATATATAATGGGTGTATAATTAATATGAAAGGAATAGAACTTTTAAATTTGTGAATAATCAGGGGTAGGTAATTAATCAAGGTACGTACGGTGTTAGAAATGATTTTTTGAGACAAAATTAAAGTGACATAAATGAAGTATTTTTGAAAGGAAGGGGTACACCGTACACATATATACAAGAGCAGCTAGAGTAAGGAGGAAGGAACGACACACTAGAGAATTAATAGCCGTTCGTTTGTGGTTATGAAAGATAAGTAAATGCTACTAATTAAACTTGCTTCGGTACGTACTCCACTCCAATAATTTTCATTTTACATTCATATGGTGTGTGTAATTTGGAAAAATATCGGAGGTTTAACTAACGGTGAAATCAATCACACAGAGGCAAAAAAACTTAATTATATTAGCTTTCTTCTCTTAATTAACAAAGTTTTTTCTCCTTTGTCCTGAAAGCTAGCAACTAATTATAATTAATTAAATGTCATACACACGTTACGTGGTTCTTACTTCAGCTTGCTAGCAACTAATTAAATGTCATTAACAATGCTAATCTATAGGAGAATTAATCAATAACCTTTGCTACTTGAGCTTAAAACATTTGCAGCAGCTCCAATAATGCATGGATTAATTATTAATCTTTGCTTGCTTGAGCTGCAACTTGCTGTAATCTGCGCGCGGTAAAATTTAAATCTTGAAACTTAAATCTAGATCTGACTTAGGAGTTTTCGTCGTTTTTGCTATTTTCCAGATTTGTCGCTCGAATTAATTTTCTCACTAATTTATGTGCTTTCGACTTACTATAATTCAAAAAATATCCTAGTTTTAATGCTCGTCTCTATAGATCATCAATTGTTTTTCAATTTAATTGAAATAAATAGGACTAGCTAGCCAGAGATTATTATTGCATGCAGCTAGCAACTAATTAATTGTCATATACACACACACGTTACGTGGATCTTGCATTGCTTTAGATAGGGACGACGATATGATCATGCATCCATATGATTAATGCGATATATATGCATGGATACGAAAGTTACGACGTTGTCGAGCGATCCATACGGACAAGTAAATGTGCGTGTGGTACATATTGTAATATTATTACGTACCCCATCATGCATGGCTTATGGCTACCAGCTGCTTAATTAATAATACTATGATTCCAAACGCGCAAAAGTGCATTATATTGCTTTAGACTTAATTTATGCATGAGGATTATTGAAAAGCTAGGCAATTTTATCTACGAGAAATATATAAGTGGGATGATTCATATCTAATTAACCAGAGCAAATTTTAGCAAAAAAGACATATGTAGGCAATGCACGTTCTGTACCACCAAAATATCAGCCCGACACCGCTGAAAACCACTAGGTTATTAAAGGAAAAGTTGGATCCATACCATTATAATTTTGTGACTTTGAAGAAATATGATTACTATTCACGTATTTATATTCATGTCATTACAAATTCAGATAACTCCGAACTATATACCATTGCAAATTTAGATAATTCTGAAATATACCATTAGGTTTTATGAGAGCTGCAATTCTTAAATGACATATATCTAAATAGACGAATTGTAGTGACAAAGTTCCAAAGCACGGTAGTTGTAACGGTATATATCTAAAAACCCGTTTACGCCTTAAACCACTGTTTTGTACGCGTGAGCGTGAGTGTTCTCGAATGACTAAATATATAATCATATTTAGAAAAACATTAAGAAAACCTACACTAGAAATAATTGAAATAGTACTGCACTTAATTCTGCGTGTACTGTTAATTAGCCTGCAGGGTTTGCCATGCTCCCCGATGCATGTGCAAAGCACGCACTATATATATGTGTCATGTGTGCTATACTATAGAGCATGCCCAAGTACGTACCTGCAATTTACCCGCGCAATTTGGATCGTCATTAAGACGGCGTGGCGTCGCCGTGCAGTGTAGATTAATTAGGGTTACGTTGTACCGTCGTCAATCAATGCCAGGTAACTTAATTCCCATGCATTTATATATTAATGACTTCAAAAATGAGCATTGATATAATGTTGCGCATTCAAGATCGGTGGTCTTTTAAAACATCATATCTACCCCTCTTACGTTTCACAAAATATTTGTCTGTTAATTAAAATAAGGAGATATATAGCAAACATCCAAAAAAAGTGCACGAATCCCGACATCGATCGACCAATCGGCAGAGGAAATATATGATAAAACTGAATGCCGTACGTCGATCGTCAGCGATCGATCGAGTCGAGTGAGCCTGAACCAACGGTATAGCTAGCTGGGTGCCTGGGTATTTATTCAGAGAAGAGATCTTAGATCTATGGCAATTAATATTACAAGTGATTTTAGTGTAAATTTTCCTCAAAGCCTCGATCAGGATCAGCACGTATATTGTGTGTGTATATATATATTATTCATCTGCATCTGAGCTAGCTGGTCTGCTCAAATCTTGTTTAAAGCTGCTTCCGATCTCCACACTGGTAGCTACTGCTAAACATTACGCGCCGGTCCATGCATATGGGCATTACATGCAGTGGCAGAAATGCAGAACTAATCAATCCCACTGGATCACCGCATGCAGCTGGGATATATAGATATGATCCTATCGGAGCTACTTACTACCTAGGTTATAAGTAGTGCGTACAGCATACATGTACAGCTAGCTGCTGCATATATATGTTCATTGTTCATTCGTCAGAGAATTCGTCATCAGAGATAGATATATAGATTCAGAGTTAGTTTACTTGAGTTATTGAATTAATATAATCATCGACGACGAACTTGTATATACATACGGCTGGCTGTAGCCCTTTTGAAAAGCAGGCATCTTTTTTCGTTTCACTCCAAAAAGAAAACAGTTGAGGCGTGTGTGAGGGTACTAGGATGGCCCAAGGACGATGTGACATATATATATGATGTGTCAGATTGTTTTACCCATGCATGGTCGTCTGGATCAATCGGAGGATTCCGTTACTATGTGAAATTTTTTTCGCTAGCTGT
Organism: Zizania palustris; assembly: GCA_019279435.1. Taxonomy (NCBI): domain Eukaryota; kingdom Viridiplantae; phylum Streptophyta; class Magnoliopsida; order Poales; family Poaceae; genus Zizania; species Zizania palustris. Next base: position 29,872,277 of record JAAALK010000287.1, on the reverse strand, counting down.
AGCAAAGAGACGCATGCCTGACTGCTGCCACGCACTAGAGTTCTTGTTTATGCTAACCGGTAATATACTATTATCCTGAAACAATACAAGTATTACCGTAAATCTGCCTTTGGATTAGAAACTCGTAACTTATTAACTCGTTAGGTTCGTGATCAGCTCGGCTCAGTTCGGCTCGATTCGTTTTATTTTCCTAACAAGCCGAGCTAGTGTTTTAACTCGTTAGTATAACGAGGAGTTCAAGCTAGAGCTTAACAAGCTCAGCACAAAGTAGTCAAACCAACCTACTAAACCAATAATAAAACACTATCTTAGAGTATGAGACTTATTATTTTATAATTTATTTGTTAGTATTATATATTACTTGCTAACTTGCTATTATAAATTTATTATTATGCCTATATAATTTATCATATAAAATTATATCGAATTTGTATGAGACAAATAACATGCGCGCGATGAATTTAATGAAATCATAAAATAATGATGGAATGATTAATTTTTGAAACCTTATATATTCTATTTATTTCATATTTTAATGTTTGATACGTGATTATTTCAATATTTATTATTTAATCATCTTTTAAATAGTTGGCTCGCGAGTTAAACGACCTAGCTCGCGAGCTTGACCGAACCAAGACAAGCCAAGCTAATTCATTAACATAATGAGCTATAACGAACCGAGCTAAACATTATCCAGCACTAGATCTTCCCCTAACTTAGTCATTTTTTAGAACGAGAAGAAAACAAGAGAGTCGTTTGCTTTTATCAAGGGGGTGTTTCGGATACATAGGATAAATTTTACGTGATTTTCAATACATGAAAATTTCTTTAAGTTTCTTGCGCCACAGAGGATGCATTAGTTTGGGCCGGCTAAAAGCCAAACAAGAGAGAGGCCCAAAGCAACAAACAGCACAAGCATGAACAAGACCACAGTTATATCCTGCTGTGATATATAGCCCAATTTTGCCCCATCCAGCCCAGAAGGCCACGCAATTTCCGTCGAAAAAACACTTCTTTTGTTTTCAATAATACATTTTTATTCAAAATTTCAAATTTTTATGCGTATTTTAGAATTTTCAAAATTTGCAAAATTAGCCTTCTGTCACACACTGGATGCTAGTGCATTTTAATAAGACTAGCCAGATGTCTGTGCTTTGCAACAGAAAACGTTATTTTCAACAGGGTATTTATAAAATTCATGTTTATGCGTGATTTTTCAGAAATCTAAGGATTTTTATACAAAATTCGTACCTTCATGTAAAATAAAAAAATTAAAAAAACAAAAATGCAAAAGTATATTTTTTTCTTCTTTTTATTTTCTTTATTTTCCTTTTTCTTTGTTCTCGCGTCTGACAGTTGCAACTTGCAAGTGCGTGCCTGCTGCTTGCATGCGCAGATGTGCGTGCCTGCTGCTTGCCTGCGCTGCGAACTGCTCTGCGCGCGGCGGGTTGTTTGGACGGTTTTTTTAGGCGTAAGTTTTAGCCGTTTTTTTTATTGGTTTTTTATGGGAAGTGGGAAAACACGTACGGGGCTTGCGGACAGAGGCACGGAAAACTAGCCGCTTTATAATAGTAAAGATTTGCCTTCCCATTTCCAATTTCATATCATATCCTGTTGTTCCACTTGCACTACTGGAGTTGAAGTCGCCATCGTGTTTTTGGTGGAAAAGATGGAACCAGATACTATTTCTTACAGATTTGAGTGCTCCATCCAAGATTGTGATCGTTGACCATGACAAGAAGAGACTCAAATTATCGTAATTTTGCGTCGAGCGGTCAAATGCCGATTTCTGGATTACTCGGTATTGTTTATCATTCGTGAAAAAATATATATTGATTTAGAAGAAGAAGAGGACGTGACCCTTTTCAGGCAGCGTGCCAGCCATGCCATGTTGCGTTGGGAGCGGATATGATCTTCTTCTCTTTTGTTTCCTTTGGCTTTTCCGATAAAAAAAACGCTGCAGTGTGGGCCGGCGTCTCTCTTCTTCTTTAGCTTCGATTCTTTCTCTTCTTTCCAGGCAACTCGACGTACGTAGCTGTACAAGAGTTTTCCCTACGTGCACCACACCATTACTTTTATATTTAATTTTTTATACACTGATTTTTGAGCAGCTAATTAAGGAGTCCAAAAGATTAAGCTTAGTAATACATATATAATTTACTGGAGATATTAGACATCTTTTAAAAAAAACTCTAATCCTAATCCTAAGGTCTCGTTTGATCGTAAGAACTAAATTTTAGTTCACGTCGAATGTTTAGATACTATTTTGGAGTATTAAATTTTAGTCTACATCGAATGTTTATATACTAATTCATAATCGGTGGATTATTCACGAGACGGATCTAATGAGACTAATTACACCGTGATTTGACAATGTAATGTTACATTAAATATTTGCTAATTGTGGAATTAATTAGTCTTAATGGATTCGTCTCGCGAATAATCTTCCAATTCTAGAATTATTTTTATAATTAGTTTATGTTTAATCTTTTAAATTGATATCCAAATATTAGATGCGATACGGACAAAACTTTAGTGCGCGAAATAAAACGTCCCCCTAAATCGAGAACTCCAGATGTACCTGTAGGGTACGCCGCCTTTGATTGCAGCTTTGCCAGAGAGGGAATAAAGGCCTGTGTTGCGTTTGATGCTTATTAGCCGACACACGTTCTTTAACTCGTAAAATTATATTTTAAATATGGTTGTCATTAAAATTTATTTTAATGAATTTCATTAAATTTTTAATATTATATTTGTTCGTAAAACAGGACGTCCTTATGAATGATTTATGTGTGCAAGTGTAGACGCATGCAATAGCTAGCTAGCCTTTCGGGAAGCTACGTATTTAATCCGAAAAAACTAATGTTTTCTAGCTTCTAAAATCTATTTAATTTATGAATTATATAGCTATCGAGTTTCACAAATTTGAATCATTCACATGAGTTTAATATTCTAGTAGTACATGGCCCGAACCGTAATGTCATAATGGCTCTGCTTGCTATGATACAATTTATAATCTGTGGCCAAATTTGAAATTTCCAATTTGATTTATCAGTTTTTCTATCTTTTTTAAATTTATATTTCCAGCCATGCATAGCTTCTAGACCGTTCAAACTATAAGCATCAAAATCTTAGCTTCCGTTGCATTGCTGATTTACATGTGTTGGACTCAGGTTCTTTTCGCTTCATCTTCTTCTGACAGCTAGATATTTTTAGTAGCTAGATAGTCGGATAGTTTGAGTATCTAACTGATGAAAATCTGAAAAAAACAAATGTTTTACATCTTTTGAATTTTAATTCATTTTCAAATTCTGCGGCTACCGATTCTCATAATCTGAATGAATCTAGACCGTTTTTTCAGTTTCAGATTCTAGAATAACTGGGGCCGGCAAAAACCGAAACAATCATGCCTTAGGGCCTGTTTGTTTCAGCTTCTAACAGCTAGAATAGCTAGTGTTTTCCAGATTCTGGATTCTAGTTCATTTCTAAATTCTGTAGCTATTGATTCTCACAATTTGAATCCAGAATTTAGACCGTTTGTTTTCCATATCAGATTCTAGAGCTAACTATAGCTGTCAGAAGCTGAAACAAACCGCTCTTATAATCATTCATTGCCGGCACACCGGATAAGATGTGAATCCTAAGATAATAAGCCGCAGCCCTGCAGGGTCTGACGCCAATCGGCTAACTGCTCAGTGGACGACAAATGTGTGCGGCCACCGGCATTCAGACAGACACTACACTACCACTGCAGATGCATGCAGGTTCGTTAATTAGTAATATTAGTGCATCTCTCAGTTGTCAAACCTGCTTGTAGATAGCTATATATATATATATATAAACTAATATCGTCATTCGATCGGATCATGGTTTATACATATATCAGATGAACACTTATATGCGGCCGGCCGGCCGGTGATATGATGACGTACGTGCAGTAGTAGTGCAAATGCCAACCGAGATCGATAATATATAGCTAAATACGTAGTACGTCGTCATGCATGATCAAATGCGAATCGGATATGCATGATCGAGCTGAGCCCAACGGCCGTACGTACGCACACGCACACAGATCGAAATGAATTGAACCTTCAAGTCTCGATCTTGAATACACACACGCGCGCACACTACAGTACGTACTGTGTAGTGCTGCGTGTCGTTGTTCATCTGATCATCGATCCAGGCATCTATTCTCACATCTCTAATAATAATCCTGTTCCTGCAGTAAATTTTCCTTGTTTGATTAGTCTAATATTTGAGTTTTTTTTCTTTGTTTTTTTCAGACTAACGTTGAGTGTTTTCTTTGCTTTTTGAGACTACAACATATTGAGTGTTTTTTCTTTGTCAACGTGTTTGGAAATAGTTGATTCTATAATTCGTTCGGTAATAATTATTCTTTTAAAATTGCATCGTAGTGTTTTTTTATTAGTCTTTTTGGCCGTTTGAGGTAAGTCTTATATTATTAATATAATGTTTCTAATTTAATCTTTTAATTTAATATTTATCATATTATTTACTATATTTATATCAAATTATGGTGCAAATTTAATAAGTATCTACTCAATAGAATTTTTTTACCGAATCATATATAGAAATTTTGACACGACATACCTATAGGTAAAATCATGGGTCCTCTAGCCTCTACTATCCCTATATATATGTACAATCCATTGTACGACCATAAGCCTATACATGAATATGAAATCCAGTCATCAAACGACCAAGTTACCGAACGAACATAAAACGTACTCCTTTAATTTTGTTCATATTTTTAATACTGCAGTTTATTTTATGAAGATTTCAGATGAAGTTGGCAAACATCTTTCAATATATAATATCGTAGTAGTAGTATTGCTCAGTATTACTTTCAAAACTGGCTCAGATATATTTGGACTGATGGTTGGCTTGCACGTGGCTGGCCATGCATGCCGTTGCGAAACACTCAAGCTAGGAATAAAGAGTGGCATATATGCAGCTAGCAAGCTTTGTCATTTACCTTTTTTTTTCTCATCTGGCCATATCAAAAAGAGAAGAAGACAGCTTTAATTTATTGTAGTGCTAGAATATTTTTTATAGCCTATAATATACATACTCCATATTGGAGGAAAATATGCAGTAGTGCATGTGCACACGCTTAGGGTGCGTTTGGTTCTGCTTTTGAAATCTGCTTCTGCTGTGAAAAAGCAGAAGCTGAACCAAACGGAATTACCAAACTGCTTCTGCTGTGAAAAAACAGCTTTTTTCTAGTACAAATTTGGAAGCAGCCTGGACCCTGCTTTTCTGCTTTTGCTTTTCTGCTTTTCTGTTTTTTAGTTCAGAATAAATAGTATGAATTCAAGGTGTCTTAATTGATTTAATATTATTATGGTTTGTATTGCATTGCATAATTTCATGAGATAATATATGGTTGTCGATTACTTTATAAGATGAACTATGCACTTTTTTATTTATCTAATATATTTTTAGTTAGTTAGTTGCATCAATGTTGAGTGTTTTCTATTTATATATATGTATAGAATATTATAATGATGAAAATTACGTAAGTTATAAAAAACAGTCAACTCACAGCAGTTTTTTCACAGCAGTTTCAACCAAACGACTTTTAGCTTTTTCACAGCAGGAAGCTCACAGCAGGCAACTCACAGCAGCTTTTTCACAGCTCACAGCAGAACCAAACGCACCCTTAGCTTGCTCGTGAATTGTCGATAGTACGTACGTACTGTAATCGGCACAAACTAACTATAACTTGCCCCGGCCTTGCAAGGAAACTGACCGGAAATTACTCATTTTGTCGATCGATCTGACGCGTGACGACCGAGACCGATATCTCCTCCCTGATCCCCTGATGATATGATACTGATCAGGGATTCAGAGTTAGGCCTCGTTGGACTGAGAACACAATTTTTTATAGTTTTAGAAGTAATACTATAGTATTATATACTGAAAGATGTTTGACAACTTTATCTGAAATCGCTGTAAAACTGCAGTATTAGAAATATTGTACTCAATCTATAGTATTGAAAACTTTGGTACAAAGTATTTTTTCCAAAATTGTGGTAGTATAAATTGTGGTATTGTCATTGATGTTGTATAGTGTAGTTTTTGAAATACCGTAGTTTCTAAAAACCCTGTTCTCAGACAGGGACATATGTGACAATGACTTCTCATCAGTTGTCTCAAATATGCTTTTATAATTTAGTTGACACGTTCGATTCGTCGTGTTGCACACGATCGAGCAACGTCTCTGTATATATATATAGCCAGGCAAATAAATGTGCACGATCGAAGAAGGAAGGTACACATGCATTGCCATATTCTTAGCTAGCAGTAGCGTGTGCTGTGCGTCACGGCTATATATCAGGGAGAAGAAGCAGCGCGGAAATTTCCCGGCGAGATCGACGACGTATGTATGTAGGCGCGTGTGCATGCCAATGCCACTACTAGTAGTTTACGTGTAGCTAGCTGCAGGGTGCAACCTTAACTTGAACTGCATGCTTGTTGTCAGCTAGCGGATGAGCAATACTCTACTCCACCAGCTGCTATATGCATACGTACAACAAGGTGAAATGGAGACACCATATATATATTTTCAAGTATAAAGGCACATTGAGACGATGCGACGTCTATTTGACCAACCAATTCAAGGGTTCAAACGAACCTACATATTTAATGTAATTTTTAAATAATTGTATATAAAAGATTATTACGAAGAAATTACAGCTTTCAATATAAGCATGATAGTGTGCGCCCACACATATATATATGAACGCTATTCTACACCACGTGTGTAGAATAACTATTCTACACCGATTACTTTCAGTAGTTGATTTTCTTAGTAGAATAGGAATTGAGTAATATATATATATATATATATAGACACACACGTAGCATATCATATCCTTCTCGTCTTCTTTGACATATCAGGACTGCTCCAACACCACCGCCACGACAAAGGCCAGCCTTGCTGGACCTGGAGGCGAGAGTGCGGGGGACAAGAACCTGTTGTTTTGTACTCCTGATTAACCTAGAACACTTGCATGCTCATGGTGTGTCCATCCGCGGCAGCCAAACTAAGAAACATACATGTTTTCATGTTCTAGCAGCAAATAGCACCTCCATGTTTAGAACATCAGCGAGCCTTGTGAAATCTGCTTTTCAACAGTAATCCAACAAATTAAATTGCATATTTCCACATTTCAGATTTCAAATAGAAAGTAGGTTTATTCAGACACGAGGATTTCAGATTTCAGATTATTTTGTGTTTCACTTCTCTAACCATTGTGTCAGTCCAGACATAGATAGTTCATAGCTGCAATATTTTAGTAGCAGATCATACTTATCATTTTATCAAAATAACACATTTGGGGTTTCTAAAAAAGGATTTGAGATCATTCTCAGTTTTAAAACCCAGTCGACGGACCAATTGGGAACCGCATGCAAGCTCAGCTTTCACTGCAAGGTGCAGTTATGCGCTTTAATTTATATAAGAAAGTATATGCACATTTTAAAAAACTTGAGAATACGAGTTGTTTTTCATGCTTACAATAGAATAGATTGATGGTCAAAAATCATTTGGTAAGCAGTGCAATCCACATTATAGTCTGAAACTTATTTTAATCCTAGGGCCCTTCCAGGCTAACCATGCTTTTTGTTTATGCAAAAACGTTATGAAGAAATTGGGGTAAACAAGGGTCTTACGCTTGATGTGTTCGACTATGTTGGTGGAAAAAAATTCCATTTGTATGGATGTTAGTGCTAGTGTCATCCAACATCGCTCTAAAAGACCTTCCTGTTCAGAGAGTGGTGATGACCATACGGCTAGGTTGTTGGACCAAAGAGAAGTTGTTCAAGAAATTTTGATGAGTCCTATAAATATGATGCAATGTTGTGCCAAACTTGTGAGATGTGGTTTTTCAGACCAGCTCCTTCGGCGTGCTATCAATATATTAAAAAGACTGATTTAGAACTGCGTCAGATATTCATCGAATTAGAAGATCCTAATGCAAAAGGGTATATCAGATATTGTAGATTGATGTCTAATCAATGAATAATTTTTTTATTGATTTTGTAACAAAATGAAAATATAGCTATCTATCTCAGCAATGAAGGTTAACGATTAGGATTATTGTGTTTGTACCTATAACCAATATTTGCTGACCAGATAAGTCTTAAGAGGTATACGATAATAAAGCATACAACAAACCAAAGGAATTACATATAATATGGTTCTATAACAGTCTAACCTACTAAGAAGAGCAATTTATCTAAATATTCCATGCCTAATATAAAGCTGGATGGTGAAAAGTCAAACTAGTGTAGCACAAATGGTTCCCTAACAATCAACTATGTGCCATGTACCCATATGCAACGATTCCTTTTAAAAAACTTATTCTTTGTTTAATACAAAGACGTACAGATCTCATGTGAGTTCCAAAAACGGCAGAAGAAATGTACATGTAAATTCTGAGGAGAGTTGACCATTTAGGAATTTTAGCATCATAGTTGCAAAGTATGGATCATGCAACAACAAGACAACATATAGTGTGTTGATTTAATCCAATTTATAAAAGTTTTGCTAGTAGCATGACTAGACTTGTGACAACTGATTACACATCTAAAGGAAATGGAGCACAATTGCACATCATACCTTCAATATATGCGTCATGTAGCTTCCTGTTGTCCTCCTCAAGCCGTGTAATGGAGAGTTTCGTTGCATTATTTTTTTTCTCCAAATCCTGGAAATATCGGTTCTTTGCCTCAATCTGAGTTGCCAGTATTGCTACCATCTTCCCCGACTTCTCCGATTCACTCTTGGACAACTCGTCTATGGTGGTCAGGTTAGTATGCTTCCTTAAGTATCTGCCCACCACGTTTCCTACATGAAAGTCCCCCTCTCGAGCAACCCAACCATAAACCTTAACATCCACTTCCCCATTCTGCTCTCCATTGACAACATCTCCGACACTATCCATCGCCTCTCATTCCTTATTTCCAGTCATATTCTTGTCGAAATAGTTCTCAAGTGCGAGTGCAATGTGAAATCCACACCAACCATTAGCAAACCTCACAATTGCAAAGCTCTTAGTGCCTTCCACCTCGACAACCAAAGGCACAACATCATCCACACTAAACATTGTCACTCTATTTGCAAAGTCCTCGGCATTGAACCCTGCAGCAGCCACAAGAACCCCACTCCATGGCCAAGCAAACTTCTCCTCCTGTGGAAGTCCATGGGCACTACTACCGAAGTGGATCCATTGGTATCACCATTAGCATCATCACTAGAAGTTACAATGGCACCTGATTCGTCATTGATAATGGCAAGGTTAGAGCATGTCGTATTATACCAAACAATAATACAAGGTAGGCCAGAGTATACAAAAAAATTATATGGAATGAGATATGTTGTATTATTATTGTAAAAAAAGTTTCAAGTTCAAACAAAGATGTAACAATAGACTAGCTTTCAACACTTTCAAAGGCGAGGTACTTCGTTATAGTCTTAAATTATTGAAGGCAGATTTCAAAGAACGTCAGATATTCATTACGCTAGCGGATTTTGAAGCAAAAGACTATCTCTTAGACATCATTGATAGTGCTAATAGCTAGAGGATGTTTCACCTTCTCTAGCCTTTCGATAGAGTTGCAGCCGGTTCTCTTTGACAAATTTTTCACTTCTAAAAATAAATTTTGTCTCATCTACCATCTACCCAAATTGAAGGCCGCTGACCACATCCGGTCAGATATTCATTACGCTAGAAGATTCTGAAGCAAAAACACTATCTTTTAGACATCATTGACAATGCTGATAGCTAGAGGATTTTCACTTTCTCCAGCTTTTCGATAGAGTTGCGGCCGATTGTCCTTGGCAATTTTTCCACTTCTAAAAATAAATTCAATCTCGCCCGCCATGGTTGAGTTGCTGAAAATGTCTCACCATGCATGCCAAAAAACGCGTTGGTGTCTTTTTTGGTCACTTTGAGACACACGTGGCATGGAAGATCTGCTTAACTCTAGTACAATATATATACTTAACCCCAGTCTTGATCGTTACGAGAACCACGTGGTGCAGCTTCATCTTCCACTTTAGCTTTGCCTGCTATTTTATCAACATTCTTTTGCGCATTTTGACTATCAATTTGGAACTGCTGTTCGATTATTTTGTACATTTAAAATTTGCATTCATATTGAATTTGGTTTTAGGTTTTCTTAACTCTTCGTAGTCAACATGCTCTTTTTTCCATATACAACCACAGTGTCGGGTGTGTTGTGGTGAGGTGCACCTAATAAAGAAATACGACTAAAAAGTGACTTAAATCATACATAAATAACCTACAACGATCTCGCCGCACTGTCATAGGGCGGCAAGGGGGCCGCCTGCAAAATGGCTGCCCCCGTGCGCCTGTCGCGCCCCTGCATCAAGGTTTTCTTGTAGTGTGCCAAACCACTTGCCTCCGATCCCACACCAACGGCCACCTCCACCTAGTGTCAGGAGGGAATGGAGACATAATAGGATGTGATCACTTGCCAGGCTACTTGGATTCTTGAACTCACGTGGTGATCCCCTCACGTCGTGTATCGCACAGGGTTCACGTTACCGCTGGTTCTGCGGTAACCGAACCTTACCTCTCCGGGTAGTGGTATCAGCTTCCCACGGTACGAATTGTCAAAATTTGTCAAATTCGTTCAAAATTAATCAAAATATACTTCAATAGAGCAAAGGGGAGAAAGATATATACTTAACCCTAGTTTAGATCGTTACCAGAACCACGTGGTGCAGCTTCATCTTCCACTTTAGCTTTGCCTGCTATTTTATCAGCATCCTTTTGCGCATTTTGACTATCAATTTAGAATTGCCGTTTGATTATTTTGTACATTCAAAATTTGCATTCATGTTTAATTTGGTTTTAGATTTTCTTAACTCTTCGTAGTCAACATGCTCTTTTTCCATATACGAACATAGTGTCGGGCGTGTTGTGGTGAGGTGCACCTGATAAAGAAATATGACTAAAAAATTACTAAAATCACTAAAGTAACCTACAACGATCTCGCCGCCCTGGTAGAGGGCGGCATGGGGGCCGCCTGCAAAATAGCAGCCCCCACAGGTCATCCGTGCCCTTGCGCATTTTGCACACACATTTTACTTGCTTGGGCTTACGTGCATACGCTCGCATCAAGGTTTTATTGTAGTGTTCCATGCCACTTGCCTCCGATCCCACGCCGATGTTGGAGCCAACGGCCACCTCCACCTAGTGTCAGGAGGGAAGGGAGACGAAATAGAATGTGATCACTTGTTGGGCTACTTGGATTCTTGAACTCACACGGTGAGCTATATATATATATACTATTTAGTGAAGAGACAATGGCAGAGCGAGGCCCAAACTATAGGAGGGCTAAGTCTGGGCTGCGAGGCGCAGAGCCGACAAGGGGATACAAGGTGGTGTGCCGGCGCAGCCAGCGCATGCTGTAGGGGGCGTGGGGTGGAGGGGTCGGGTCACTGGGGTGCCGCTAGCCTAGGGATGGCAACGGGGAGAATCCCCGGCGGGGAGGGGTCCCCGTCCCCGTCCCCGCTAGACAAAAAAATCCCCATTCCCCGTCCCCGTCCCCGGCTTCGGGGATAGATTTTCACCATCCCCGCTCCCCGTCGGGGATTCGGGTACCCGTCGGGGAGAAAATCCCCGTTTAGGTATATATATATACACACATATATATATACATATACATATATATATACATATACATACACACATATATATACATACATATATATACACACAAACATATACACACATACACATACATATATATATATATATGTTAGTTCCCTAGTTTACTTAGTAAATAATGTGCCAACTCAGATAAGAAGCAGATTAAATGAGACATTTTGTATGTCTTATTTAAGGATTCTTTAAGAATCATTAAGGCATATTATGACTTAGAACTACATCAGATTGATATAAAGACGACATTTTCAATAAGTTTTAAATGAGAATGTCTATATGACACAACTAAATATTTTGTCATAGAAATGAAAGGAAATTTTATGATATCGTTTTATCTAAGTCCAATGGACTTAAATAAGTTTTAAGTAAGGGTATCTGAAATTTAATTAGACTATTAGAAAATTTTGGGTTTTAAGAATAATGAAGAGGACAATTGTGTTTTGTCTAAGCTTAAGAATGGGGAATTTATTTTCCCAGTTTAGCATGTGGATGATATTCTGCTTGCAAGTGGTAATGTCCATCTAATATTAGAAACTAAGAAATCTTGTCCTTTCATTTTGACATTAAGTATCTTGGAGAAATTTTCCTATGTGTTAGGATTGGAGTTTCTCTAAGATATCATTAAGGGGGTATTAAGATTATTGCATATGATATACTAGAAGATATACTGATAAAGTATATAGTGTGCATGCGTATAAGCTATCGCCTGATCCGCTAGTCAAGGGTGATAAGTTGGGAACTTTTAGTATCTCAGGAACCAATATGAGATCGATCAAATTAGATTGGTTCCATATGCTTCTACTGTCGGAAGCCAATGTATGCTCAATTATGTACTCGTCCTGACTAAGTTTATACCGCCGGAATGCTTGGCAGATATCAGAAAAACCAGAAATAGATCGCTGAATTAAATTAAGAAAGCCTTGAGATTTATATAAGGCACAACGACCTCATGCTAATGTATGTAAAATTAGATAACTTAGCGATTGCGGGTTATTCAAATTAAGACCTTGCGAGATGAGTGAATGCTAAGTAGTCCACATTAAGTTGTGTATTCACACTCGCGAAGAGAGCTGTGTCGTGGAAAAGCTCCAAACAAACTATGACGACATCTTCCACGATGTATGCCGATTTTGTAGTATGTTATGAGGTCGCCGGACAGACACTATGTTTTAAGAAATTTATTCCGGTTTTAAGAGTGGTCGACAGCATTTAAAAATCACTTAAGTCATACTGTAATAATGAGTCAACAGTATATTTCTCCTATAACAACAAGTAGTGTGTTTGCTGCCAAACACATCTAAGTTAAGTGTTATATTGTTGAGGAGAGAATCCAAGATCAAATGATAAGTAGAGCATATAAGTACCAAGCGAACGCTTGCGAATCCGCTCATAAAAGGCTTACATCCCACTGTGTTCAGAGAACACTTAGTCGACATGGGTTTAAGGTAAGCCTATGATCTCTGGATTTATAAGGGCCCAAAATAAGTTTAGAAACTATTTCAGAGTAGAGAGGTGTATTGTAGCTGTTGAGTCACATAGTACGTAACTGACTACTGTGATGCATCATGCTCTATGCATTGATTTATAATGAGATAGAGGTAATGTTAAGTTAAGATAAAAATTAAGATGAGATATAGGGGGAGAATGTTAGGATTAGATCTCTCGAGAGGAGAGGGAGGGTTGAGTCCCTCTCTTCCCCTTAAGACTCGCCATACCTAACCCCCTCCTGGTCTTCAGGCGCCTTGATCGGAGGCGCCCCAACTGAAGTTGTTGAGGGCCCCTGTCGTGCGGCATATAAAAGAGGAAACTGGGCGTATGAGCCAAGGTTGGTTGATACGCCCAGCTCCACACATTATGGCTACCGATCTAAGCCATGCCGAAGCGATGGGAAGCCTCCCTCACCTCCACTCCGACTGGCCGGACTTCTACGACGTCACAGCACCATGCCATGGCGTTCTCCTCATCCTGGAGCACACTCAAGTACACACCTAAGTCTCTACCCTACTACTCGTAACCCTAGACGATCCTCTAAGAACCCTAAGTAGACTAGGGAACTAACAATATAGTTGTAACTGCGCTTACGTATATGTATATGTGTGTGTTTTAAATATTTCTTTTTGCTCGGTGTTCATGTTAATTTCGTCTATCAAAAAATTGTGTGTGTACACAAACTAAATAATCGAATCAAATATATGCTTTGAGTGCTCAAAGTGGTTAGTTGACACCGCGGCCATAAAGTGTCCGTCGGCAACTCGGTATGACAACGGCCGGATTGAATATCCTCACAAACGATCAGTCCCATAAAGTGATCTGCATATATATATATATAATATATATATATCATATATATATATAAATATATATATCCTCACAAACGATCAACCCCATGTACTCCTACGATTTGACATTTATATATAATATTGATTCTACTATGTATAGGCTCACTGCTACAGGCTCAATCTTCTTCTCCCAAGCGATCACTGTGTGTGGATTATTCTACTATCCGCGCGAATTGAACTCGATCTCTGTTAGGTTAACACTCTCGTCTTCTGCTTGATCAATTCCAGACCATATGCATGCATGCAGCTAATTTGCAGATTATTATATATACGTCTAGATCATGATGCATCACTTATTTTAAACTTATAAACGATATGATTCCTCAAAATACGTTCGATCGGTTAGTTCCAATCAAACTTCTTATGAAAGAGTGATCAGATCTCAATTTCAAACAGCTAGCTAGTCGGCCGTATAAAAACGCTCTCTCCAGTCTTCTCCTGCGGAAAGCACCGACGTTAAAAAAAAAGGAGGCCGGCGCGATTTGTTGATGGGGCTAGCTAGCTTCCTTGTTCACTGCCGGAAGCAAGATGGCTATCGATCGCGAGCTCCTATATAAAGCGGCATCAGACAGTAGCAAGGCTCACTTGACCGACCGCCCGGAGACCCGAAGCTAGTATATATACAGCTCGTCGCAGGATCGTCATGCCGTCGACCGAGAAGCAGCAAGACGGCGGCCGCTAGCTATAGCTCGATCAGCCGCCGACCGGGTATCGATCGATCGATGGAGCAAGCGAGCGGCCGGAGCTAGCTATCTAGCGCCGGCTATACACCGCATGGTTCGGAGCGCGTTCTGACGACGGTCTGTGAGCTCGCTGTGGTTTAATTTCCTCGGTCGGACGCCGCCGGCGACGGCGACGGCCGCGGCCGTCTGAGCGCCGCCGGCCGCGCACGCGTGCGTGGTTGCAGAGCGAGCTAGACGATCGAGCGAGGTACGTACGTAGCAGCACACAGTACACTATTACAGCCAAACTAAACTCCTTCCCTTTCAATAATACCTGGGTGTGACGAGGGGTGAAAACTACTATTACTGGAAATCTCAAGCATTATTATCTATATTAAATATGGTTTCACCGTTAAGTTTGTCGGTTACGAGCACGGCGGGATGGTGCGGCACTAGTGCGCATTTTTGGGTTTTGGTTGAGAATCCCGAGGCGATCCGTTCTTCAATTCTACAAGAAACAGACGTTACAATTAACCCAAGGTATGTCGCACGCACGACCACAACGTGCAGCGCGGCTCCGGCATTAAAAATCTAATATGTTTTTTAAAATATGTATATTTATATAGGCTAATTTCTAATACTAGCGGTCTAATGAGCCAGATTCTAGGTAGTCTAGAGCCTACTTAAAGCATCTCCAAAAAAAACTCTAAAGAACTTAGTTCTCTAGATTAGAATTAAAAAATCATCTCTAACAAATACTTTAAATAACTCCTAAAATAAAAGATCTCTAAAATTAATTATTTTCTTCCCTACTTTTAGAGAACATACTCATATACCTCAATTTAGAGACTTTATTAGAGAAAAAAACATATTTACAATAATTTATATAAAAATGAATCAAAAAATATATAGGAAATTGATTTTTAAAGTAACTCTCGAATGAGATGCTACCACCCTTGGAATGCATAAGTGCGTTCCCAAAACAAAATTGCTTCTTTTTGTATAATTAAATGACGTTGTCTATTTTTTTATCGCAATCCATATACATAATAATTAAATACAGAACGTATCATAATATATATATGCTATTCTACACCACGGGTGTAGAATAACTATTCTACCGAAAAATCTACTACTGAGAAAAAATAGTACTCAATTACTATTCTACTAAAAAAATTAACTACTAAAAATAGTCAGTGTAGAATAGTTATTCTATACCCATGATATAAAATAGCATTTATATATATATATATATTTAAAACAAATATTAGCAAGGTAAGCAGGAAATCAGCAACAAAATGCTCAGAAACAAACAAAGCCGGTTTTATTGGAGCCTCGGCACGCAGCACGTACCGTACGCTATAGGCGGTACGAGCCGATCGCCCGTGGATTCTGGTGAGTTTAAGCGCGTGAGGTCGCACACCGACATCGACGGCGACGCCACTCGCACTCGTAAGTCTCGACTGAGCTAGCAGCGGACGCCACTCTGCCGTCCTCCCTCGGCGTTGCCGGCGCGGAAGGCGCGGTTCTCAAAAACCCCCGATCTATCGACGGATCGAACCAACGGCGGCGCAGGCGCAGCACGGGCGCGCGCGATTTGGTTCCAAGTTAAAGCGAAGCAAGGAAAAGCGGAGAGCTCGAGATTTGGAGCGGGAAAAGGGGGCGAGAAGGAAGAAGGGAGTGGGGGAAGCAACGCGGAAAGAGGCGGAGGCCCCTCGATTCTCAGCGTTCGCTTCGTATCCTCCGCCTCACGCCTCCTGCCCCCCCCCCCCCTTCCCCGTTACGACTCCACCACTACTAGGGCCGCCGCGGCCGCCGCAACCGCGCTCTCCTCCCCTCGGCGCAGTCTCCTACTCCGGCTAGCCCTCGCCGGCCAATAGGTGGCCACCGTCCACCTTTCGGCCTGGATTGGCGCTTTTCCTCTTTGGTTTAGGGGCTAGGAGGTGTTGGATTTGTGCTCGATGTTAGTGTGCTGCTTGTCCCTTCTGATGCGCTGTTGTGGAATGTGCTGCAGATCGGTGGGTGTCCGTGTCATCTCTCCTGAGGACGATGCCGGTGGGCGTGCAGGCACCCGAGGCGTCGCCGGGCCGGTACGTGCGGCGGCGTGACGGTGACGACGACGGGTGCGGCGACGTGCTCGGCGTTGAAGTGCTGGACGATGGGGCCGACCCATTCGACATCCCTGCCAAGCGCGCGCCCATCGAGCGGCTCCGCCGGTGGAGAGTGAGTTTCCTTTCCCTCCGCAAACTGCTGTATTCAACCAGGCTATTGTATTTCTAATTGGCAGATTCTTATGTGGGTATAGTGGTAGGCATAATCTGGGTCAACATTTTAGCTTACAAATGCAGGCACCACGCAAGGTTAATGGATGGGGTATAGCCCAGAAAGTTATGCCTAACAATTTCATGTGTGGTTTTGGATAAATGCATCTCTGCACATATTTGTGAATACATGCACCATCATTCCAGTTGTTATTCGAGATTTCTGCAATGATGTTATAACGAATTTAAGTGGGTTACTTCATTTGAATTTTGAAAGTTTGCATCAATTTCGTGGTGCACATGATTGTGGTGATAGGGCATGTAACCTCAGTACCTCACGTACATATGGAGAACCATTTTTTTGTAGTTTTAATGTTTTGAGGACCCATGGAACTTATACACTCGTTAAATGTTCCCTGAATTTGCAAGCTAAACAATCACACAGAACTTTGTGTGTTCACATCATTTCGCAGCAATTATTTTAACTAGTACTGCATATGCAATTTTAACAAATGTTGTAATATGCTTATTATATTTACACAATAAACATGTGTTCCATTGGCAGCAAGCTGCACTTGTGCTCAACGCTTCTCGACGATTCAGATATACTCTTGACCTGAAAAAGGAGGAGGAAAAGGAACAAATAAGGAGGAAGATTAGGGCTCATGCTCAAGTCATACGGGTATATATATTAAGCATATGTTTCTGCAACACATATTATATCACAGTACACATTTCTTTCTTTTCTTGTTTGATGGTTTCAGTTTTGAATTCAACCAGGCTGCATTACTTTTCAAAGAAGCTGGAGAAAAGCAGAATGGTGAGAGCGAATTACCAGGTAATTTCTGTGGACTCATTTTGTGGCTGGAGACACAAGTGTTAGCTGTGTTATTTATGTTGTTTATCTCTTATGGCTACTATTTTTGTCAGGGATTAGTTGCTCAGTAAGTTGAGGACTAATCTGCATGGCGATATATATCTATGCCAAAAAATAAACTTACACATTCCTCTAATGCAGAAGTTATCCCTCGGGGGTTTGGAATTGGAGAGGAACAGCTTACAACTATGACAAGGGATCATAATTATTCTACTCTGCAAGAATATGGAGGGGCATGTACCATTCATATTTGCAAATTAACTTGAATATCCTATTAACAGGCTACTAATTAAGTCATGGATTTCTTCTTTAAACATTAGGTTAAAGCACTTGCAAATTTCCTGAAAACTAACATGGAGAAGGGAATCCATGGAGATGAGGCAGATTTGTCATGCAGGGCAAATGCTTTTGGAGCTAACAGATATCCTCGCAAGAAGGGGAGGCGTTTTTTGGTAACTTTATTTACCCATTTTAACTAATACATGTGAAGTCATTTAATATACTGATCGTCTTCTCTCCCTCTCAATCTGGGTTGCGGGGGAGGTCTTGTGATAACAGGTTTTCCTCTGGGAGGCTTGCCAGGACTTGACACTTATTATTCTTATCATAGCAGCCATAATTTCTCTAGTATTGGGCATTGCAACAGAGGTCTCATTGCTGAATTTGAAATCCATGTTCATTACTGTCCACCAATGTTAGTTTAGCTGAGCACCTCAGTGCCCAGCAAAACTTTTGATCAGCATTTTCTTTAGTTCTAATTTCAAAAATTCCATTAGGGCATCAAGGAAGGATGGTACGATGGTACAAGCATTGCGTTTGCTGTCTTTCTTGTCATACTTGTTACTGGTATGCTGTTCATCACATATTCAGCTCTATGCTAATTGATCTTCTCTAAGCAATTCAATGGTAGAGTTATTAATTGATGAATACACCATTATTATATTTTACATAGATGCAAATCATGGTTAAAGCTCTTGAACTTTTTTCTAAAGTTTGAGTCATGCTCTAGTTTATTTTTATGAGATGGTCATGCTCTGATTTGTAATGATAATACACCTTTTTTGTTCTATACATCAGCAATATGTTTGCAGATTATCTTTACAATATTTTCTAATATAGAATACTGTTTTTATTGTTTTGCCATATACTTTTTTCGATTAGTAATACACCAGACTCAATTGCTGCAATAATGAGACTATGATAGATGTTGTCCCTGACCCTAAGTACATGATTACACATAAGGCTAGTACTGTTTACACATCTATTATGAAGATTCAAATAATTCAAGTTTAAATATCTCCATTACCTGTATTTACATCATACCAAAGACAAAGGAAAGGCAGCTAGAGATTGTAGATGATTTCTATGACAACAGGCCCAGTAATCATTGTTCGCAAATCCTACTGTGATATAATTGCCCGTTGCTTCTTCCGTTGAGCCACTTCCATCCTTCAGCATCAGACTGCCCCTGTGATGTTCCCAGCTTGCAAATCCTGATTCTATTGACTGGAGCCAGCAAACTGTTCCAATGCCTATGCTTGAGTCTCAGCTCTAGCCACAATAACTTGTTTGACATCATCCTAATGTAATCCTGCCCAATATTTCAGAAGGGAAGCATTGTAGGAAATGGTCCAAGCAGATCTAATTAAGTTGCTCTCAAAGCGTGCTCTACTTTAATTTCTACAGTTTATTTTATCATACGCTTAGCTTTTCAACCGTCGCCATTATTTCTTTCTGCTCCCTAAGTTCATGTAACATTTTGGTCAGAATAAGTTAGTTGCCTGACTAAGAGCTCATTTGCCTTATTGTCTTAGCTGTGAGTGATTACAAACAATCCCTGCAGTTCCAGCATCTCAATGAAGAGAAACAAAATATACAAGTGGAGGTTTGTGATACAAATATACACATATTTTGGATAATTAATCATCATATTTTGATCCTCTAATGATGTTTCAATTGTGTTACAACTTACAATTTTCAGGTTATCAGAGGTGGTAGAAGGATTCTAGTGTCAATATTTGATATTGTAGTTGGTGATGTAGTAGCTCTAAAAATTGGTGACCAGGTAAGATTTAAGTAAATTCATGCATGCTGATTTGATTTATGCTACATGTTGTATCTCTAATATTATGATGAAATCAAAACCGCCTTTTAGGTTCCAGCTGATGGTGTTTTGATTACTGGTCATTCTCTTGCCATTGACGAATCCAGTATGACTGGGGAAAGCAAGATTGTAAGTGACCTTTTCGACCGATATTGTCCTTCATAGGACTGACTTCCCCATGATTAGTAAACACTGGTTCTTTTATTAGGCTTTCAAGGATCACAAGTCACCTTTTTTAATGGGAGGATGCAAAGTAGCCGATGGCTATGGTACCATGTTGGTGAGTATTCATATCTTATTTCCTTGCCTCACTCTTTTCCCATTTTGTTGTGAAAATTGCATGCTTGTGGCCGTGAACAAAAAAGAGGCAATTGAGGCCCACTTGTTCATCTGTGGCCAAAAATTAGGCACTGTTGTTTAGTCTAGTCAATTAATTGACGCAGTCACAAGACAGAGTAAACTAATGCAATATACTTTTTAACATGACTAAATATAATGATATTAATTTTCACCTCTAATTGCACACAACACAAGTGCAATGATATTAATTACATTACTCATTACTCTGTATCATGTGTGTTTAGTTCCTTCCACCCTCGTGGAATGTGATGCGATCTTTTTTGTTCTTTAAAGGTCCATAATGTGGTGTAGAAGTCTTGTATGTATGAACTTTTGCAGCTCTTTGTAGGTAACTGCAGTTGGTCTAAACACTGAGTGGGGCTTATTGATGGCTAGCATCTCAGAAGACAATAATGAAGAAACTCCACTACAAGTTCTCCTCCAATCCTTTTTCTATGATCTGATTGGAAATTATGTTCAACATGCCTTCACATTGTCACTGACATCTTATGTTTTCTTCTCTTTTCTGTTGAAGGTACGGTTGAATGGTGTAGCAACATTCATAGGTATTATGGGGCTTGCTGTTGCTGCTATGGTCCTCGTAGTCCTTATTGCAAGGTAATCAATATTAGATTCCTATAGCCCTATCCAAATGTCTTATTGACGATTAATTTGGTATAGCTCTAGTAACTAACCTACAAACAAAGAGTAAACTGTCAGCATGCCAATTTTCAGCACTAAACCTTTGTAATTTTGCATTGTACTGGAACCTTAATTGCCAGATTAAAATCATTAGTTCATTACTGCTTGCTGATTGTGTATATGTGTAATATTTTTTGTTGCTCATGTATCCACTACATACCTATATACTTAGAAACTTTACTTTGCTCCCAGATATTTTACAGGACATACTATGAACCCAGATGGCTCTGTTCAGTTTGTTAAGGGTCAAACAAGTGTGAAATCTACAATTTTTGGAACAATAAAGATTCTAACTGTTGCGGTATGTAGTGATATAGTATTTAGTTTATCTGAGGAGTGAGGATACCCTTTCATCATCACATTCTCATGTTGCAAAGTATGATCTAGGTGACTATTGTTGTCGTTGCTGTACCCGAGGGATTACCGCTTGCCGTAACTCTAACGTGAGTTGATATAGTTTGTTTTTTCTCAATGTTTAGCTTTAATTAAAACTTTTTGACCTCTTTTTTATTTTGTCAGGCTGGCATATTCCATGCGGAAAATGATGGCAGACAAAGCTCTGGTACATATTTCTCAGCATGTTTGTGCACTGTACTTTTGGTTATTACATGCCTCTGCTCATGCCATTTTCAGGTGCGGAGGCTTTCAGCTTGTGAAACAATGGGTTCAGCTACAACCATTTGTAGTGATAAGACTGGTACATTAACGCTCAATCAGGTTGGTTGTTTTTGCATAGCAATGATTCAATTTTATTCTCAACTATTCAGTTGTAAATTGCCTTGGCGGCTTTATAATTATTTGATTGTGTGGTTTTTTCTTGCTTAAGATGACCGTTGTGCGATCAGTTGTTGGGGGGATAAAGCTGAATTCTCCAGTTGATGTTGGGAATTTGTCGCCTGCTGTTAGCTCCCTTGTGCTTGAAGGAATTGCGCAGAATACTTCAGGCAGTGTTTTTGAGCCAGAGGTCATGCCACATGTGTTTGTCACTCAACTGCTTTAACTACTGCTTTCTGATTACATAAATGAGTTTTCATCACATTGTGGTCTTTCTGAAACTCACTTTGTGAGTAAATATCAGCCATGTCAGTTTCATTGTTCTGAATTGGCTATTGAAGTAGCTGGTAGAGTTGATAGACTCTAGTTATGTATTTGGTAGGTATCCATCCAGCCATCCAGGTCTAATTATTTTGTTGAGCCTTACTCCTTTATTTTAAGATGTTCTTCTATGCTCTTTGCAATAGTGAAAAGTGTGAAATTTAAGTCATACTGAGAGTTTGATTTGCAATCACACACTGCTCCTCTACTAAGAAATAAGAATGCTGTTTAATTTCTTCAATATTTGTATAGTTTAGTTTATGAGAAAACACATAAGGATGATATATTTCTAAATCAATGCTGTTTTAGAAAGCATGCCATGGAAGTTTTAAAACTTTGATGACTAATATGCACATAAGTTTCTTTGTTTTTCACATGGAAATGATATAGATATTATTTCATCAAGTGTTTTTAATATTTGTGTACTAGAGACTAGTCTGTATTGATGCCTCGACAATACATCTGTTTTTTTTGCACGAGTCTAACCATTAATTGCCATGCCTGCTATCATTTTCAGTCATTGTTGCTATATTGGTATTTTATCCTTCTATCATATCCTGATTCTTGATTCATCAATCATCAGGATGGTAGTGTTGTTGAGGTTACAGGCTCGCCAACTGAAAAGGCTATTCTTTCTTGGGGTGTTGAGGCATGTTTCCTTGAATTCTAAAAACTTGCTTCTCTTTTGGTGGCTACATTTTTCTTATCTATCTGATGCCTCCTGCTGTAGCTTCATATGAAATTTGTGGAGGAGAGATCAAAATCTGCTATTGTTCATGTCTCCCCATTCAACTCAGAAAAGAAACGTGGTGGTGTTGCAGTGATTGTGGTAAATTTATCTTTAATGTTACTTGAGATTTAGTACTTTATTGTCAGTTTGTGCCTTGTATCCTATTTCCTTGAATGTTATCGTAGGAAGCTAATTTCACTAGATATGGCAGCTTCCTCCTGTGTTACCACCATGTACTTTGATAATGATGAAATGGTACTGAGCATTTTCTCAAATATAGCCCTGGAACTATATGATTACATGCTTAATCGATAAAAGTTTCTTTCTTTTCGATTGATAGTCATGCATATCCATTGTGTTTCATGATTGCGTTTTACATAGTTTACGTTTCCTCTGAGATTTTTTTACTTATCTATGATAATATCATAGTATCGTACGATACCAGTTCAGAACTTTTTTGATTTAGAGCAGTATAACAAAACTCAGGCTTACATATTAGAGGTTATGTTATTTGTGATTACCAATCTTGTTCTAACAAAAGGCCCCTGGAGTCAAATTGAAAAAATAGTCTCTTACATAAAAGATTGTTTAGATTGCATGGTTGACAAAGCATGTTTCAATTACATGACAATCTGAAATACCTGTCCATTTGTTAAGTACACTGTGCTTCGCTTACTGTTACAGATTTAATTTAATTAATCTAACGATATTGTTCATGTGTTACTTTCAGAGAGATTCAGATATTCATGTGCACTGGAAAGGGGCTGCTGAAATTGTTCTCAGCTTATGTACAAATTGGCTTACTGTAGATGGCACAAGGCATGAAATGACACCTGATAAGGTATAACCACACGAAACACTTGTTGAATTTATTTAGTAGTTCTCATGTCTCAATTCGGTCTTTCAGGCTAATCAATTCAAGAAATACATAGAGGAGATGGCTGAGGAAAGTCTCCGATGTGTCGCTTTTGCTTATACAAATCTTGAGCTGGAGCATGTTCCAAGTGAGGAAGAAAGAATCAACTGGGAGTTACCAGATAATGATCTGACTCTTATTGGAATTGTGGGGATGAAGGTACATTCAAAGGAATCTGCAAACCATAATCTCTAAATTCTTATATCTATTATATATGTGTGTGTGTATATATATATATTAAAATAAGGTTAAAAGAAGTTCCGATACTGTAAAGTCTGGAAAGCAACATGTTAATCAGTGGAAAAATAAAAAGATTTGCACCATTTATTGTGGTCGCCGGTGGGTCCAGATTACAGTGTATATTGATAAGATGTATATTAGAGCCATACATAGTATATAAAAACATTCAATTGTATTCTTTGCATTATGCATGGGTGTTATAGTAAATACAAATTGTATTATTAAATACAAACATCTGTTAGTATATAATCATGCAATTGTACGTGGAGTTCAGCTAGTTACATGTTATAGCTTGCTTTTCCTTTACTTCCTGGTTTTTTGGTAACATATTTGTTGCTGAGGCATTCATATTTGTTTGCAGGATCCTTGTCGCCCTGGAGTAAGGAATGCTGTTGATCTGTGCATCAATGCTGGCATAAAGGTTTGTAGTTTGTTGACATTATGTGTACTGGAGGATGCTAAGAACATTTATAAATAATACAGGTCACATTTTCCTCTAACAATGAGTGTGTTGAGACTTGAGTCTTCCTTCAAAGATTGACTCTAGTAACTGCCCATGATAGAAAACCAGATTTAGATGTACTTTATGCTCCACTATTGAATAGAATCTGTGGATTTTTTGCCTTCAGTATTTTTGTTCTCAAATATATGTTATTTTAGAATGTGCAAAATTTAAGCTTTGATAATGTGAAAAACTGAAAATAACATAGATTTCTCATGGAAAGTACTTCTGTAGTTATGTTTTTAATAGCTTCTATGGATGTGATTAGAAAGTAATGATAAGTAAAAAAGAATGGAGGGAGTAAATCTGTTTTATCTGTTCGTGTTGGATGTGTAGGCTAAAACTATAGTTGGAGTGCTTCACATCGCTATTACCTGACAAATTCCTGTGGTTTTTGAATAAGTAGGTGCGCATGGTCACTGGAGATAACCTACAAACGGCTAGAGCAATAGCACTTGAGTGTGGAATTCTCACCGACCCCCAGGCATCTGCACCAGTTATAATAGAGGGAAAAGTTTTCCGTGCATACAGTGAAGTGGAAAGGGAGGATGTTGCTAAAAAGATTTCTGTAAGACCGAAACTCACTTGTGCTTATAGTAATATTAAAATGTGTACCTACTACTTGGCTAGTTTATTGAGGTAACCTAATGGAAGTGATTTCAGCTCTTTAGGCCGATTATCGCTCTCAAAATTATCATTGTGTATGTTTACAACCATGCAGCATAGGCTAGTTGGAATGCACCAATTTTATGTCATTGACAACCCTATGCAATGTTTCTGTCTTTCCATCTTGTTATTTATAAGTTGGAATTGTAACTTAATTAATAGCCTGCACATTTGATTGAATAAATGTCTTTGCTAGTATAGGGATAAGGGATTGAAGTTGGGGGGGGGGGGGGTCTCAGTCTATCACTATCAGTCTATCACATAATCTGGTTTCTTGTGGTTCTCTTGTCGGTCGCCTCTGAATGCCTCTCTTCCCATCATAGACGCACACCAAAAATATCTCATATTTGTTACATTATCTCATGCGGTCATGCTTGACATTTACATTGTACAAACATACAGAAATTGAGAAAAGGAAAAATCGAAATTGTTTCCCACAATCCCACCATATGGTCCAGACTAGGTCTGTCCCTCCTAGTTTTCGGCAGGTCTAGTCACATGCATGAAGCATCACGACAACATGGTCAGCCTCTGACCACCCAAAGTGCTGCACTTGGCGATGCAAACCTGTAAAAGGACATCCCTTAGCCAGACAATAACTGCTGCACAGTGTGTTTCTTAGGATATAAAGGGATTAGGAATTTAGGATCTACTGATAGAGATAAACCAATTTAAACCATCTAGAGATAAGATGCAATATAATTCAAAAGCTATTTATATGTTGTGTCATCCACTAGCAAATAGGATATGCCACATCTGGTGATTGTGCCTGTAGCTTAGTAGTTGAATTTGCTGCGGAATGTCATACGCTTTAGTTCATACACGACATATTATCTTGTCCAATAATTGCAATTATTGTTAGCTTGACCATTCTACCGTAAAAAAATTGATCATATAACCTCCTATTTAGATGGAAATTGAGGATTTACTCTCCTGACTTACGTGTCATTGACCTGAGATGACTCTATATGTCATCCATATGTTAGTGAGATGTGGAGGGTAAATCCTCAATTTTCTATCTAAATAGAGATAGAGGGTATATGATTCAATCTCCCTTGTACTGCAAACAACCTGATTTCAACAATGCATGGTAGGTTATGGGAAGATCTTCTCCGAATGACAAACTGCTCCTTGTTAAAGCACTGAAGAAACACAATGTTGTTGCTGTTACTGGAGATGGAACGAATGATGCTCCTGCACTGCATGAGGTACATACTTGAGGGGAATTCTATTTTGATTTAGTAAAAAGGATAAACACAATGGTTGCATTTCAAACAACAACAACAACATAGCCTTTCAGTCCTAAGCAAGTTGTGGTAGGCTAGAGTTGAAACCCAATAAGAACCACAAATCAGGGTTCAGGTACATGAATAGCTGTTTTCCAAACACAATGGTTGTATTTCAAACAGAAAAAAAGTTGGTCATGCATGTTGATGCTGACATTTGTAATTTCAATCTCTGGTTCCTCCTAATTCAGGCAGACATTGGTCTTGCTATGGGCATCCAAGGAACAGAAGTGGCTAAAGAGAGCTCAGATATAATTATTCTGGATGATAATTTTGCTTCAGTAGTAAAGGTTAGGCAATTTTGTAGAACCTAATGATGGTCTACAATGAATGCAATAAATGCATTAACTTCTCATATTTTTAACATTCCAGGTGGTCCGCTGGGGTCGTTCTGTCTATGCAAATATCCAAAAGTTTATTCAATTCCAGCTTACTGTAAATGTTGCGGCTCTTGTAATTAATGTGGTTGCTGCTGTTTCTTCAGGAAATGTTCCTCTAAATGCTGTTCAGGTTTGCAAAAAGACTATTAATATTCTTACAATTACTGTTGTGCTATGCCATGCTAGAATCATGTTCTGTTTGATAATTTAAAACTTAAAATATTAGCCGTGTATGAACATTCAGTAAGTAGATTTAGATGCCTGGCTAGTTCGTCTACATGCAATTGACTGAAATATTATATTCGCTAAATTATGTGGTTGTTACTTTAGTATCACTGCACAGTTCAGTATATTATCAGTTTTTGCTACTATTGTTCTCTGCCCAGCAAAACCTTTGTACATGGCTGAATGTACTTCTGTTTGCCGTTGATATAGCTTCTCTGGGTTAATCTCATTATGGACACACTTGGTGCGCTTGCCTTGGCTACTGAACCACCAACGGACCAACTTATGAAGCGGCCACCTGTTGGACGTAGGTTAGCCCCTTTTCTCTTGTAACTGTTATGATATCCAAACAAATCCGATCTGTGCTCACTATAATTCTTGGTTGTCATAAATTTGTATACGACTAAAGGGAAATTCTAACATGCTTGCATATGTAATGCAGAGAACCTCTTGTGACTAACATTATGTGGAGAAACTTGTTCATTCAGGTATAACGGTCTTCTCAGACATTGATTGTTAACTTTCGAAAAAAATCACCTGGTTAGTTGCTGAGGTTTATTGTAACCACAGGCTGTCTTTCAAGTTGCTGTTCTTCTGACACTCAACTTTAGGGGCCATGATCTTCTGCATTTGTCTCGAGATACTCTTGATCATGCCAGTAAAGTGAAAAATTCATTTATATTCAATACATTTGTGCTTTGTCAGGTAAGCCATCTTGGATTAGCCTCATGTACCTTTCAAAACTGTGTAACTAATCTTTGGTTGCATTGTGAATATATTTTTCTAATCCATTTGGACGAAAGAATGCTTCATGTTAGCATGCATGCACACCATTTTGCAGCTCTAAAAAAGTCCTAACTTTCCCCCTTTTCCCATAGGTGTTCAATGAGTTCAATTCTCGTAAACCAGAAGAACTGAATATATTTGATGGAGTTTCAAGAAACCATCTTTTTTTGGGTGTAGTGAGCATAACCGTTGTGCTGCAGGTATGAAAGGATGGAGGGTATCAAGGTAGGATTTATCTGAATAGATAGAATTTAACTTACATATCTTTTTGATGCTCAGGCAATAATTATTGAGTTTCTTGGGAAATTTACATCAACAGTGAGACTTAGTTGGAAGCTTTGGCTTGTTTCCATAGCTATTGCTTTTGTGAGGTGAGATACTTGTTCACTTTATACTTATTTTTCTTCCAAGTATTAATCTTCTAGCAGTTTGAGGAAAACTGGAATTAGTTTGGTGTGGATATTTTATGAATGATTGACTGCAGCTTGCTTACATGTAATCATTGCCTTTCACACAGCTGGCCCTTGGCTTTTGTTGGAAAGTTCATTCCAGTTCCCAAGACTCCATTGAAAAATTTAATCCTAAGGTGTTGTCATAAACAGAGGAAGCGAGGTACCCACTATCTTCTAACATGCTGTTGAAATGATCTGCAACATCCCAAACTTGTTACCCTGTTTGTATCTGTTGTGTATAGCAAGTATTGCACCAGCAGTTCGTGTATTTTGCTGCTGTTTGTTGAAACTTGGAGCAACACCAGTTAATCTGTTCATTTCAGTTTTTCTCCAAATGAATCACCTTCCGTTCTATCAATTTACAGATGAGGAACGGGAAGATCCACCACCTGTGTGAGGGTGCATCTAGAAGTAGCCAAAATTATCAACTCCGGCTTCAAGCATAGTCGCATAGATGCTTGCATTATTTTGAAGGTTGATCTCTTCTAACCATGCTATCTTTTAGGCTGACTTTGAAGCAATGCGATAGATATGTTCTTCGTCGCTGACTCATGAATTGGGGTCCGAAGCCTATGTAAACAATGATGAGGAACTATAGACATACGTTGTACTGGTACCGCCCGTACAATTGTCTCATGCTCTCCACTGGAAAGCTCGCTAGTGCACACATTTTCTTTTATTGGCAGAAGCAGCTACAGCTACACTAGAGATGTCTACATTTTAAAACTGGATGACTCTGGAAGTTTAGTTTGTTAGTGCTTTTGACTTTTGGCAGCTGTTCAGGTGTTTTTTTTTTCTGCAGGATCAACCTGCAGCATGCATGTACTTAAATGCTGCACTTGTTTAGGTATTTTTGACGTCTATCAATTCGAAGTCATCGAAAAGAAATAATTTATATTGCAATCGCGTGCGAAAATTACTCACTGTCATTATAATTTTCAGAAATTGTCTATACGTCAATGTGTGGCGGTCCCCATCTGTCAGTGACACACCGATGACATATTGGACAAACCGTGAAAATTGTAATGACACGGAAAAAATTAACCCCTTTTATTACTTTGCAGGCCTGTTTTTCACTTTTGATAGTATCCTGTTCGATAGCGTAATCCCTTTTTTGTGTGGCAAAGTGCACTTGGTAGTTATACAATTCTGCTATTAACTGAAGGTCGCGCTTTCGGTGGTTCCTTGCTATGCATTTGTGTAGAGTTGGCTATTACTTCGAGTCAAATGTAGCCTTTTGCAGAAGGCAGCGAGGCAATGCATGCGATGCTCTCAAATCCTACCTTTTGATCTGTTTGCGGGGGGTCGTGCCTAAGCATGTCCCCCAGCCAACAATAAGTAGGCCACATGCGTTAGTACTCCTGTACTCGGTTGCTAATATAATAGCGAGCCGAGCCACGTTAGCATATGGAGCCTATTGATGTATTGCAGTCTAATCTGTTTGCTTAGATCAATTAAGCACGTACGGTCGTACCAGATGGTGGATCTTAGATCTCGCACCGGATCGATGGAGCTCTATACGTTCTGGTCAATTTTAGGTTTTGTTTGGAAGGTATCTAGTTAGTCGGCGATTCCTTCAATTCGCTTCCATTTGTTGTACGATGAAGATCACCAAAACAGCACACAATATAATATAACTTCCATGTCCATGTGTAAGTTGCGCGACTATTTTTAAGGGCAATTGAAAGACTTCATACTTCATGTATGTGAACTCAGCCATCTATCTGGCTGGCGGGATGCAACCCTACAATATTAATGATTATTTTTTTAATATTATAAGTTGTTTACTTTTTCAATGAAACTAATTTTATATTATTGTCGTTGATATAATTTTCTATAAAATTAGTCATTATTTTTTTTAAAAAAATCGACCCGTACAAAAATCCAAACGAGAACTTATCATTCGGAACAGAGCGAGAACAGAGTATAATTTTGTAGTGTTATAAACAGATTTACCTTGTAAAATTCTCATCGCAGTACCGTTCATTCCTCTCACAATCATCAGCATCATACCTCTCACTAGTCTGTCTCTCTCGTCAACCTTTTGCACCTGCCTTGCCTGCAGACTATCTCCTCTATCCACCCTTTGTGCACAAATACATAAGACTGATCGTGGCTCTTATTTTAAAATCTAATGATTTTTTGTTTTTGTAAAATCCACTCTAAATTATAATCGTTGAATTTTAGATAAAAAGTTTAGATCAATCTTACATATTTTGTGCACGATACGGAGCAACCATCACTATCACTTCCATGCCCGCCACGCCTGCCCCCCATTGCTCTCTCTTTGGCCGCGCCATCCCATCCATCCATCGCCACCGCGCGCGCGCCCTACTTAAGGGCTTGTTTGGGAGCCCACAATCCCGGCCCATTCCCTGGGGATGGGCCGGGATTTTGAACTAAAATCCTGGCCCATCCCCAGGGAATGGGCCGGGATTGTGGGCTCCCAAACCAGCCCTAAGTACACCTCGCGCAACCCTACCTCGCTTCTTCTTGCCTCCCACCTCCGCGTCACGCTCTACACCGCTGTAGCCTGTAGGTAGATACGCGCCATGGGCCTCGAGCTCGAGCTGCCGTCCGCTCAGCTCTCGCCGATCCGTACTGTGGCGGCAGCGGCGCAGCCGGAATACGGTAGTGGGGTCGATGACGTCGCCGTCGACGCCGTCGTCCTCCACGACGAGGGGGCGTGCAGCACGCCGAAGTCGGTGGATAGCATGCTGCTAACGCCGGCGATGTGCCCGCCGGCGCCGAGGAAGCCCAGGCCGCGGCCGGTGGCGGCGCCGGCGCCGGCGCCCACCAGGTGGAGGAAGAAGAGACACGCTCGCTGCTACGACTGCGGGCGGCGCCCGTCGTCGTTCTTCGTCTCCTTGCCACACGATCTCGCTGAGGTGTTCGTCTCTCGGCGGCCGACGGCCTCCACGCCGCCGCCGTGCCGACCGCCGGACGGCAAGAAGATCCGCGTGCACGTCGTGCATGCTTTACCTCTTCATCTTACCTAGGCGCGAGGCCACATATACCATATCTATCTGGCTTAAGTTAGTTTACTATATCTTAAATCTTAATTAGCTTAATTAGACGAGTTTAGTCTAGCTTAATTTTTACCGGGGTTTAATTTGAATAACAAACTGTACATGTTGTTGATTCATTCCCCCCTAGCTACAGCTGATCACTAGCTAAATGTTAAGAAAATTCCAGTTACCAATCTATTGGTGACTCTACCAATACCATATTAAACAGATAATTAATTAAGATTGCATTATGCAAGTAATTTAACCTATCTGTACTCATTTTTTTTAAAGTGTTTCTTAAGATTTATATTTATGTTCCTGTGTTAACTAATCCATGCACGGTGCTTCATCAAGTAAACGAGGCTAATTAGAGAAAGAGCATTTTTTTAATAATGGATCAAAATCCGACCTCTACGTCTACATCGGTTAACAAGTAATACAAGAGTACTAAGACTCCTATAAAAAAAGTTTCACACAATCGACAATACAACACGAACGCTAAGACTCTACAAACTTGTACAATCACAACTCGAAATACATGTTGTAATCGTACAAATACAACTTCTAACTTTCAACTTTTTACAACATGTGAAAGAGTGATAGAGAGAGTTTGCAGGTAATTGCTGCAGGAGAAAGGAGAATGGAGCATAGCTTCCAAAGGGTCTCTGTCCCCCATGGCGCCATGGTACTTTGGATACCTGAAAATGTATGCATGCATACATCATACATGCATTAGATAGGTAGCATGATTAGGGAGACAGATAAAAAATTATGTAGCAATAAGCTTTAAAGTTCTTAGATACCCTTCTACATTGGTTTTACTTAGATACGGTAGTGATCCGATGGAGTTCCTCAGCTCACTTCTTTTCTTTTCCCTCCACTTGTACCCTGAATTACTGAGAGTCTTCAGGTGATCTCAATTCATAGAGCTGTAAATTAAGACCTTAGAATCCAAACCTGCAGAATTGTTTTTCCGGCAGCAGCAGGCAATGGCAGTAGTCACATCTGATGAATACTGGTGGAGGGATTCAATGATTTTGTCCAATGCAGAAGCAGAACTAATTAACACTGGTGCAGACGAGGTAGGTAGCTAGGTAGCAGAAAGATGAGATAGCCCATCATATTTGTCTCTGAAAATGTTTCTACTATCATTACACAGAGCATCCATGCATGGCGGCGGAGGTGATACTTGAATCATAATCGGCATGCGCCATCACATGAATCATGTCCCTTCTTCTCTCTTCCTTCTATCTTCTTTTGGGTGACTAATGTCTGTTCGATAAAGTTTTAGATCCTGAAATCTATATTAAAGTTGGAGTAAAGAAATTGAAGCTGATTAGACTTCTGCTCCACCTCTTTAATTTATTTTTGGGAAGTGTTTTTAGTGGGATTCACTCCTCTTGAAAAGTGTTTGACTTAACTTCTGCTCCACATGACAAGAAAACTGAAACTGAAATCCTACCAAACACACCCACTCGCTCATGTACGTATGTACACACGCACGCAGATTTGTTCCCCACCAATACAACATTTGTACACCGTCCTCAGAGCATCTCTAAGAAATTACCTATACAACTATTTAAATTTAAATCTAAGTATTTTGGTGAAAAATGAAGCTCCAACAATTTTTCTAAATATGTTTCTTTCTTAATATATTCTCTAATTCTCTATTAATCTCTCTCAAATATAGGATTAGTTTGACCGGTCTCTATTTTTGTTTGCACATATTTTTTTCTCTTGAACGCACATTGTTTTTTCCACACATATTGTTATAAGCTGTACAATACACATATTTAAATATATCATAGCTCCATACAAAATTATTATAAATTATAAACCATATTTGTAAGATTTAAAAAATAAGAATCGAGATTATAGAGAAATTATTGTAGATTGATTAATTTTGAAGACAAGATAGAGTTTAAAATTATCCTATATGAGATTTAGGAAATTAAATTTAGAGTCTCGCATAGATCCTCGACATATATATATACATATACATACATATATGCATATATATACATATATATACACAGATATATGTATATATATGCATATACATATATATATATAAATACTACACCGCGTGGGTAGAATAACTATTCTACTGAGAAAAAAGTAGTACTCAATTGCTATTCTAATGAGAAAATCTACTACTCCGTGGTCGGTGTAGAATAGTACGTGGCGTAGAATAGCGATATAAATATATATATATATATATATACGGGAACGCTATTATACACTATGGGTGTAGAATGCTATTCTACACCGATCATCCCGTGCTCCCACACCCCACCCAATCCCAACCCCCTCCATTCCACATCGGTGTAGAATAGCATTCTACACCCGTGGTGTAGAATAGCATTTGTATATATATATATATATTATATATTATATATATATACTCTTAAGTATTGTAGTATGAAATACTCGTTCTTATAAAAACATAGAAATACCAAATACTCTTTGCCTTCCTGGGCCGCACAATCTACGCCCAAAATTCAATCAGCCTAACATCCCTTGGGCCCACCGACCAATCGGCCCAACATCCATTGGGCCCACCGACCAATCGGCCCAATATCCATTGGGCCCACCGGCCCATCGAAGCAACATCTCTTGCTTGCTTGTACCTTCACCCATCTCCGAACCTTCTGTCTCTCTCTCCCGAATTCTGATCCAACCTTAGGACCAAACCCAACCCAAGCCACCACGCGGACGCCGGCGAGGCGGCGAGCGAGCGAGCGAGCGAGGAGGGGGTGTAGGTCTGTAGGGAGGCGGGGCGGAGCCATGGCGTACGTGGACCACGCCTTCTCCATCTCCGACGACGACGACCTCGTCGGGGGCCCGCGCGGCGGCGCGCCCGTCAAGGAGATCGCCTTCGCCGCCGCGCTCCTCGCCTTCGGGGCGCTCGGCGCCATCGGGGGCATCCTCATGGCCGCCAACCGCGTCGGCGGCGACCGCGCGCACGGTGAGCGGCCTCGCACGCCCTCCTACCCCCCTCTCGATTCTAGGAGCCTCTTCCTTGGTGCATCTGGGGCCTCAGCGTTGTTACAATTTCCCCAGTTGACACAAGTCATAGATTGATAGTAGAGATCTTAGCTTACGGGCTTCTAGCTGGGGGGTTTGGCCTCAGTTCCCAGGGTTGTGAGGAATAAATCATAGGCGCTTGTTAATGTTTGGCTGAGTTATCATCCACTTGGTTATTTTTAGAAGAAATTTACTGCCGATATGCTCGTTTGATTTTGATTTGGTGATTATGATGTGGCTGCTGGGTGGTAAACTGGCAATTGGGTGATATGATATGCTCATTTGATTTTATTTTGATTTGTTGAATGTGATGTCGCTGCTGGGTAGCAAACTGTTAATAATTGGGTGAAGTGACCGTAAGGAAAGTAATGAACATATATGCATAACAGGACTCACTCGTTTCATATTGATAATCATTTGAATTTTTTTCTAATTGAAACCTACACTTTGATCAAGTTTATAAAAACACTGTATATATTAACATCTGTAATATCAAATAAATACATTGTTAGGATATATTTTATGGTTAATTTCATTAAATTAATTTGATGTGGTAGTTATTAGTAATTTTTTATAAAATGATTTATGATATGGAACGGCGAGAGTATGTAGTGGATGCTTGAATTTCGAGTGCAACATACTTACTAATTTGACATCTAACATTTATTTTGAACATGGTAGCATTTTACAGCTAAAAGCTCCAGATAGCAACCCTTTGAACGACAGAGATGTAGTGGCAAAGTATGGAATAGGTGCTTAGTTTGATACTCTGGTAACTTAGGGGCTAAAAGAATTCCACATGTTCTTCTCATCTCAAGTATTTGCTTACTAGTGGTTTTATTTAAAAGTATTGTAGGCATGCAGTGATGCAGACGAATTTAAATTTGGTATCGTTTGTTTAGCTTTAATCCAGCTGACAAAGGGTAGGGTACCCCTTACACAGAAGTAAGCCTGGTGTTGAACTTTACCCTCACCTGAACCCTTGCCCTATTGTTGGAAGCAGGAATCTTCTTCATGGTTTTGGGCATTGTGATGTTCATCCCTGGGTTCTATTACACAAGAATCGCCTACTATGCTTACAAAGGGTACAAGGGCTTCTCGTTTTCAAACATCCCACCGATCTAAAAATAAGAGGTGTTGTACACTTGTACGCTGGTTTCATCCTGTCAATTTCTTTCTGTCCGTTGTAGAATGAAGTGCTAGGGATGTAAAATGTAAATGTAAATATAAATTACTCCTCCCATAACGCGGTGCATTATGGTGCGGTGAGCTGAAAGCTTGTCCATTATGTAATTATGCCGAGTTCTTGCACCGTGCTGCTATGCCACTCGTCTGATCAAGAACATTAAGCTGTGTTGCTCTCATGCTATGTGCTGTTGTGTTGATTTTACGATAAGTTACTGTACTGTTGCAACTTTTTACCCTTTGCCAGGTAAGAGATTTTGCTCTGTTAACCCAAAATTATTCAGACTTACAGACTGTTGGTCACTGATCTTCAAACTACCACATCATTTTCAGCCTAACCAAGCTAACCATCAGCCACAGAAATTAGGGGCTATATCTGGAGGACGGTTTCGCTTTATTTCTGGCTTTTCAACTGTGATAGCCAAGGAAATGTTAGGACTCCTAGAGTATCATGATTTTCATGTCGGAAAAACTCACCATTTCTAGATGGGTTTTACAGTTCAACTCAATTCGTTGCGTTTCAACATATGGCTGTAACATACGAGGGGTTTCAAGTTCGAAAATAGATTAAAAGTTTCATGTTCCATTTTGCTTGGAACAAAGACGGATCATTTTCCCAGATGGCAACCAGAGCGACCGTCGGATCCATAAAAATCTATTCAAACGGTTTGAACCAAGCGGAAAATCGGCTTAAACTTAACAAAAAGCCGGAGAAATCCATGGAGAAAAAATTATGCCCGCTGTAAATTTGGAGGGGGCTTGAAGCGCACACGACGCGCCCATCCAATCGTGTAGCGGCCGTCGTCTCTCTCGGCACGCTTGCAAAGGGTGGCTCGCCCATGGACAAGATCGGCAGAGCACCCGTTCGTCTGCGCCGTCCAAAACAGACAAAATACAACGTAATTTCGTGCATCTGTAGAACGAATCAACAGATGAGAAAACGAAATTTCTTCCGTGGGATGTGTGGTGTGGCCAGGTATTGTGGCTTGGAACTAAGAAGATGGATCTCCAAACAATCTTCTCCTGGCTAGGCATCGATCTGGGCTCCAAGCGGCAGTCAGGACGCCATTGAGCGGCGCCTGCTGTTGACTCGTAAAATGGAGCCCGAGCTCAGCAAAATCAAATCCCGGATTGTTTCGAACACCATAGAAATCTACATCTACAGAGATGCGACGTAACGAAATGAAACGAAACGCGAGCAAAAGCCAACCAGAAGAAAATCAGAGGAGACGGAAGGCGACACAGATCTAGATCTGAACGAGAGAGGAATCGATCAGGAAGATGAACAGCGGCGGCGGCGGACAAGTGGAACGGATGGATTAGGGCTTTCGGAGCCCCTTGTTTTATAGCTGCGTGACGGAGTGGAAGCCAATAGGAGCATGACACGTGTTCGCTCAATCTGCGAGTTCCTGGGCCTTGCTTTGCATCTGGGCACTGAGGCCCAACAACAGTATTTCCTTTAAAACGTATTTGTATTTTTTTATCTCGTATTTTGGTAAAAAAAACGTGTTCGTGCTTATCTCGTACGTACCCGTATTACATACGAAGCGTGTACTACTTTTCTTAATTTCATATAGACGGTTCGATCTTGATCCACCGGTCAATAGCTCCCAAGTTCGGAACAGAGCTTTAGAACAGAGTATGTCCAAAAGAATTTTGACAGATCTAATTCAAATTTTATAAAAAAAATCTACGTTTCAAAGACGCCTACCAGTCTTTTCCGGACAAAGGTACTATAAATTAGACACTGACGCAGCTGAGCTATGCGAGTGGCCACATGAGATTCTCTCAAGTTATTTACACACACACACGTATAATATTGATGATATTGCTGTCTGAGTCATTGCTGACTCAGCCATTTTCCCTCGTCTTGGCCCATCCAGTTATTCAATTCTTCAGGATTATAGTGATCACTCTCGGTGAACTCATCGTAGAATCATGGAACTAGTATACAATATCTCAGTGACAGTTAGCAATCAATCTGAATACTGTTTTCTGTCGGCGTCGGTTGCAGTAAGATCTGAATGGTGTAGTATCATATTTGATCCAACTTCGGACCAAAATTAATTGTTTTTAATATGATTCCTTTTCTACTGTTCAACAATGTCAATAATGCATAGTTGCATACTGTATTTGACTATTTGAGCTTGCCCAGATGTTGCCAACTATTCCATATAATTTTACCAAGGAAAACTCAAATAATTCAGTACAGTAAAACCCGTCTCACATATGATAAACCCAATATATTTTAGAGAAACTAGTAGTCAATACTGCTACCGCCACGATAAAAATCAAAAATATAATTTCTTCACTTGGCACGCGTGAGGCAGGATAGCCGATGGCTAAGAATTACTCAAAAGCAAATGAACGACTAAGATATTTGTTATTCATTTTATAAATTACCCAGTAACGCTGGCTGTTCCCTGGTTCTTTATATATTTCTTATATTTTTTTGTATATTCCTTATATATTTTGTATATTTTTTGTATTTTGTGTATTTCTTATATATTTCTTCATAAATCCTAATATAATTTTAATATATTTTTTATAATTATGATTTTATATTTAATATTCATTTAAAATAATGAATAATTAGCCTAAATTTTTTTCTTTAACCCGGGCCGAAAACCGCCTCGAGCACCTTTGAGCTCCAGGCTATCAAGATATTTGTGCTCAATGTTTTGGGATTTGGGAATCTGCAAGATATTCGTCTCGTCTCTCTCGTACTCGAGGAGGTAGAGAGTGAGACCTCCGGCGAGCGAGTTCAGTACTGGTGAGAGACCGAGGGGGGGCACGGCAGCATCTGTCGTTCGATATGGTTGTCTCTCGTTAGCGCTAGATCTGCGACGTGGGGGTTCGGTTCCTCCTCCGCGATCGCCTCTCTGCTTCCCCGGGGCGGTGGAGTGTGTTGATGAGTTGATCTGTGGCGGCTGATGCTGCCGTGGAGTGGCGGTGGGTGGCCGGTGGGGGGGCGCAGTGGTGCTAGTCTGAGTTGAGACTCGGAGGTTTTCCTCGAGTGGGTGATGCACTGATGCGGATGGCGGGTGGGAGCTGCTTCCGGGCCCGGGCTCCGGTCGTGCTCGTACTGCTACTGATCGCCGCGGCGGCATTGCCCCGGCGAGCGCTCGCGGACACCGACGCCGCCGATGGTAAGAGTACTACGCGCGTGCTTGCACGCTCTGGACGGTTGTACTGTTTGGGCAGTGATGATTCGAGTCACTGTTCTGGATGAACACCCGAACTTGCCGGTGGAAGCGAGGTCAAGGGGGGTTGATTTTGATGCCGTGCTGTCCTATTGCACTAGGATTGAGATTGGTGGGTGGTGAGAAACGTGGGGAGTTTTTTGTTGCGCCGATTGATTCAATTTGGTTGTGCGGATGTCCCTGGTAATATCTGCCGTACTTCTGGAGTTGACGGGACGTTGAATTCGTGTGTGCGGCAAGCAATGACGCGATTAATTGCTGCAATTGGATTGGACTGTTGTTTTCGGCGTGGAGGGATGCTAACTCACATCCCTTTCACTGCTCTAACAAGGATTATCATCCTTGTTGACTACTCAAGGACTTTCTTGATATTGGAGTTCTAACGTGATTTAGTTCCAGCTAACTCACATCCCTTTCACTGCTCTAATAAGGATTATCATCCTTGTTGACGTCAATGGGTGAAACAAGATAAAACCATGGATGATTAGTTAGGCTAGTTTAGAAAGTAACTATGGTCAATCTCCCTCTTACATACATCTTTAATCAAAATGATCCTTTCATACTGTCTCCATAAAAGGGATCTTAGTTGTACAAAGTTGGCTGAATGTGATATGACTAATTTTCATAGGAATGTGCAGACCCTTACATTTTAGTGCAATGCTGGGTTCTGTTAATTTGAACTGACTGGCTCATTTGCTCAATCTTCCATGTACCTACCATGTACGTACATTTGATTAAGTACCTTAAAATGTATATTGATTTGGTCTGAAGCCATGTTAGGGATAGTTCCGTTTGGTACTAATATCTTGTTTTTGCTTCATTTTGTGCAGTTACTGCTATAAATGGACTCTATGTTGCACTTGGATCACCCACTCTTCCTAAATGGATAGCAGATGGTGGTGATCCTTGCGGTGATGGTTGGCAGGGCGTTGTATGTATCGGCTCAAATATAGATTCAATGTACGTCAAATCGTACATTTATGATTCCTTTATATGGTAGAGTGTTTATATTTTGTGCTTTTATCAACTCATTGTCTGTAGAACTTTCATTGCTGCAAATATGGGAGGAGAGTTAAGTAGCCTGGGAAAGTTCACTTCGATAACCACAATGTAAGCATATTACCGATTTACCGTCAATTTTTTATTCCATTGCTCATGGTTGATGGTTGTGCCATCTAATTATCCAGGCATAGTTCTTAAGAATCAATAAGAAATTCAAAGGCTGTGCACGTGTACTGGCAGAAGTTATGTTGTTCTCATATGTATCCTGATCAGGTTTTATTAGTATTTACTTTTCTTTTTATTATAGAGATCTTAGCAACAACAATATTGGTGGAACTATACCAGAAGATTTGCCGGTCACATTGCAGCGTTTGTATGTGATATCCTTCCCCTTTTGCAATTCCCTTTGTTTTTGTGATCAAGTAATGAGATGCATTTTGTTCCTTGCTGTTGCAGTTTTATGTCTGATAACCAACTCACTGGAAGCATCCCAGTAACACTATCAAATCTTAAGAGTTTAACGGCCATGTATGACTATTTTCCTATTTTCGTTCCTAAGAAAAGGAACAACTGTGCTGTTTTCCTCTGATCTGTCTCACTGAAGATTTGTCTTTTCTTAGGTCTCTAAATGGTAACCATCTTGACGGGAAACTGTCTGATGCTTTTGATTCACTCACTGGCCTTGTAAATCTGTAAGATCCTGTTTTCTCTCTCTTTTTCATTGCACTTAGCCACTTACTCTTACTCTTCATGTGCACTAGATCATGTGCCCTGAGAGTATCTCATATCTCCCTTTTCCTCAAGAGGGTTGGTGAGTAACGGAGTAAGTGGTTAACTGTTCAACTGGCTGATAACATATAACCTTTCACCACAGTGATATTTCATCCAATAACTTCAGTGGTCCATTACCATCTTCATTGGGAAGCCTGTCATCATTGACTACATTGTAAGTTAACAACTATTTGCCCAACTTGTTTTTTCCAACTCTTTTTCATCTTTTCATGCCCTGACATTTCACAGGCACATACAAGACAATCAACTATCTGGGACTCTTAGTGTCTTGCAGGATCTTCCCCTAAAAAATTTGTATTCCCACACTCTCTTCTCTGTTGTCAAATTACTGATTCACTTATATTAGCGCATCATGCTATATACATTAGAGCACCTGCAATTGTTTGATGAGTTATGCATTGATTTATAAAATGGGTCTACTTAACAGACAGCCTTTTCAGGTTTGCTTTAATGATGTCAGAATATGAATTATCATGATCCTGTACTTTGGCATAATTCTGAACCAACGTGCAACAGTATGCAATACGTTAGCAGACACACGGTTCTGTGTTATCTCATATAGTTGCATCAAATTTACTGGGTAAAGTTTGTTTAAACTCAACATCCTTTCACAAAGCAAATGATAGTTATAGAAGTCTAATATACCATATACTCGTGACAAAAAAACCTCTAGGCTTTAGCAAAGCTGTACTAGTGAGAAAAAGTTGACATTAATGATTTAGCTTATCTTATTGTACACATTAATACCAGTCAAACAGAAACTCTAAATCCAGTTTGTGATTTATGTCTAATCGCATACAAATATGAAATATTTATGCTTGTTTCTGATGATTTATTTACCTAAAAACAGAAATATAGAGAATAATTTGTTTTCTGGACCAGTTCCTCCAAAGTTGCTGAATGTGCCAAACTTCAAGTGAGAAACCTTTTTCTTACATATTTCAAATTTAGTGATGCAATGCACATAGTGCCTGTATTTTCTTACATAAGCATTGTCTGTACTATATATTTTTCCATATCGATTTTGTTGATTATATGTAAGGTAACTTATTGAGTAATTATTTTTTTTCCTACAGAAATGATGGGAACCTGTTTAATACCAGCATAGCTCCTTCTGCACCACCCTCTTCAACACCTACTGGCCCTACACCAACACAAACACCATCATCACCTTCATCTCCTTCAGGAACTCCTTCACCATATAATTCGCCCTCTAACTCTTCCGGTGATGGATATACTGCTCGAGACAGCAGCTCTCCATCATCCAGAAAACATAAGTCTTCAACCCTCAGGACTGTCGGATATGTTTTTCTTGCTATTGTTCTGTTTATAGTTACAGTGCTGCTGGTAATATTTTGCCTGTCCAAATACCAAGAGAGACAGTCGAGACACGATTACACGACAAGTCAGGTGGGGAGGGTGCGTCAGAGGATTGAAGAGCCAAAAGTTAAGCAAGCTTCATTACAGTCAAAGAATGATACTAAAAAAGGTCAACATTTAGTTACCATTATGTAATATATTTCTGTGTTTTCTCTTTTTTATATATACCAGGTATAGATGCTTGTAAATCCGATCTATCAGTTCTTTTGGTACTTAAATATTAATATTATTCACCTTTTTAAGTTCAGATGTATGAAATAACTATTCAACTGTTGACAGCTCTTCTTGAGAAGCCTCCAGAAAAGAGAAAAGAGCATGTAATCAACTTGGAGCGAACAGAATCAGAAATTTTTGCTTCTGCACCTCCGCCACCTCCTCCTCCTCCTCCACCACCACCACCACCACCTCCTCCTCCCCCTCAGATGCTGCTGCCGCCACCTCTGCCGGTACCGCCTGTTCAAAAAGTGATTGTAAATCCCATTGTTAACCCAGAGAAAAGAGTTAGTACTCCGCCAAGGACAGGTCCCTCGACATCTGCAACATCCTTTTCTGTTGCATCACTTCAGCAATATACAAATAGTTTTGAAGAGGGAAATTTGATAAGAGAGAGTAGGTTGGGGAAAGTATATCTGGCAGAACTTCCTGAAGGCAGAGTATGTGTAAAAATTACTGCTTCGTTTAAATAATGGAATTTTATGCTTGCTGAAATTCTGTTCTTACCTTACTTTGTCCTATGCAGTTCTTGGAAGTTATGAAGATTGATAACACCAATGACCGAATACCAGTAGAAGAATTTCTGGAACTGGTTGCACGTGTATCAGATATTAGGCACCTTAACATCCTTGAGCTTGTTGGATACTGTGCAGAATATGGTCAGCGGTTACTTGTTTATAATCATTTCAGTAGAAAAACACTGCATGATGTACTACATGAAGGGGAGGATTTGGATGGTGCACTATCATGGAGTAATCGCCTCCAGGTTGCTCTTGGTGCAGCAAAGGCCTTAGAGTAAGCTCCCAAACAGTTTTCCAGTTCAAAATAATTACCATGAACTTGTGCTTATTCAATTTAATATTTTACGGGGAAGCCTTTGTAAGTATGCTCTTCTTTCAGGTATCTCCATGACAACTGTGAACCTCCAGTAGTGCACCAGAATTTTGAACCAGCCAACGTGCTCCTTGGTAAGGGATTCTCAGTACAGATTGCTGAATGTGGACTGGCAGAATTGATGCTGTCAGGTTCTGTTACACAGGTAACCTCCACTTCATGGAGCACAAATATGCTCATAATCAAATGAATTTGGATAGTAATGATCCAGTATTCAAGTACTACTAACAGCTCTCAGGCTGTGAGAGGCTGAGAGCTATTAGGTCTACTCCAATTTCTGTCCAAACCAGAGCAACCTTTGCCACATCTTAGACTCTTAACCTCAAACGGAAATTTTACTAACCTCAAGCTTTTATATCAATAATATTGGGCCTGCCAACAGCAGCC
Source organism: Zizania palustris (assembly GCA_019279435.1). NCBI lineage: Eukaryota > Viridiplantae > Streptophyta > Magnoliopsida > Poales > Poaceae > Zizania > Zizania palustris. Next base: position 29,828,901 of record JAAALK010000287.1, on the reverse strand, counting down.
ATGCACATCCGCCATACCAGCAGACCTCACCTTGAGCTTGAAGTTATCTTCAGTTGTTCCCTTGATTTATTCATTAGGTTTTATCTCTTCATTAGGATTCTCTTCAGTTAAGAAGATTTTATCCAACATTATGCAACGATCTGTTAGGCAAGTAAAGAAACATGCAAGCTGATTCTCTTCTATGGTCTCCTCGCACCTCCTAAAGAAGTCATTGCTGCCTGGCCGTCCTCTCAGTGGTGTATACTTAAAATGTTGTTCCTTTTTATCCAGTTATCAGGTCGCATGAGGGCACTGCTGAATTATGAAGCGCCTGAAATCCATGAAGCTGGGACTTTTGCCAATCAAAGTGATGTTTACAGTTTTGGTGTGGTAATGCTAGAACTTCTCACTGGCCGTAAACCATATGACAGGTCAGTGATTCTCCATAATCTGCATCATTAAATTGACCTTCCTAATTGTGTTGGATCACTTGTCTCCAAAAATCCGAATGATCTTTCTAATTTGCTTACTTATTTTCTGTTACAATGTGCAGTTCCCGCCCACGTGCTGAACAACATCTTGTTAGATGGGCTGATTCTCAGCTTCATGACATTGAGTCCCTGTCAAAGATGGTTAATCCTTCTATTCAAGGAGAGTGTTCTGAGAAAGTACTGTCACGTTTTGCAGACATCATCAGTTGTTGCATTCAGGTAATCGAATGCTTCTTATTCCCTTTTGAGCTAAACTGTACTTTCTAGTTTCTAAGCATAATACAAGATAGTATGTGTGCCACTTCCTTAGCACATCCATCTGGTTTTTATGCCCAAATGTTATATTCATAACTGTTTAATTAGGTTAAGTGCATCAATGTCTAAATATCCTACTAACCTGTGGTAGCATTTTACTTCATTACCAAGGTCACAGTTATTTCTTGAAATTACTATATTGCAAATTAATTTGTTTAATCATTTTTATGAGAGCAGATATATGATGGATTTAGGAACCTTGTGACTGATGAATGATCTGAAATTTCTTATGCAGTCGCAACCGGAATTCAGGCCACCAATGTCAGAAATTGTCCAAGACTTAGCTGGTATTGTAAGCACTAATGGTGAGGAATCAGAGTCAAATAAATCAAAGAGGGACCATACATCTAGGAAACCAGCTCACACAACTAAATGAAGATATTCAGAGGAAACATCTTTAGCAATTCTACAGAGCATCCTTTCAGTATTTATAATGGACAGCATTGTCCTTTAGTGTACATGTTGATTCTTAAGCTGCTTTTACTTGTTGAAAGGTGGTAGTGGTACAGCTAGGGCAACAAGGGTCTTATCATTGTGGCCATGCAGATTTCTGTACTTTCCTAGACATTATCTTATAACACATTATAATTTTGATTATTTATTATATTAAAACGAGCAGTGTTCATATGATGTCTGTTAATCTGAGCGTCCTTTTCTGGAAATTCATTCAGAACTATTTTTTTGTTTGATTAACTCCATATGGTATTTATGGTTTTAAAAAGTTTACTGGTGCAGAGAGGTTGTGCAGAGGTGTATGGACTCTCTCTTCATATGCTTTCTTCTATGATATGAACATTCTCCTCCTCCAGGCAAAAGTATCACATTTAGGTATGTATGATGTGCTCAATTGGCCTTCATTGTCTTTCCTTTATATGTATGCTGCACATTCTTTGAGTGGATTATGAGATTATGGCTATGGTTACCCTTAATTGGTGAGTAATAGAGACAAACTGTTTGATCTGTGACGAAGATTTATTTATGGTAAAAGATTGCTTTTGCACTGTTAGATCAACACTGCCAAATAATTTTGTTATACAGGAGTAACTTGACTGTTAGCTGCTTTGCTCTTTCCTTCAAAGCTATACTGATAGCTCATGTCTTCTATTTTCACTTGCATTTGTATGGTCTTGACTTAGAAAACACTCTTTGGCCTTTTGGAGCAAAGAAAAATTCATTATGCCAACACCAGATGGTAGAAGTAGGAATAAGAAATAAATAATTCCTTCTGCTTTATTTAATCTCATACAATGACCTAGGGTTAATCCCCCTTACTTTACCCCTAACATAGAATCCCATCTTATCGCTAACTAAATAATCCTAACTAATCTTATCTCAATCTAGCTAATCATATCTTCTCTCTAATTACAGAATCGCAACAGCATATTTAATTCTGTTTTACCTCTAATAACAGGATAGCTGCACATAACACCAGAAGCATCAGTCCTGCCCTTTATATGGGAAAAACTGCTTGCTGACTACCAATTATGTTTACCCCCTTTTATAAAGTATAACATTATCCCCTGCCTTGATTGGAGTGATGGGCTCCTAGACTTTGTTTCTTTCACTCACTTTTCTGGGAGGCCTACTGGTTTAGGTGCACTATGCAATCATGAAAGACCTATACTTATTAGAACCAAGGGAATTTGCAATCTGTAGAGCCCCCAAAGGACAGTGACACGAACACATGTGTTCGGCCACAAGAAGCCACATAGAGATGAACTCTGCACCTGGTTTCATGAAGTTGTACCTACCATATTATGAGGCTGGCAAGAATTGCCGTAGCAGGAGGCTGTGTCAAGTGCCCAGCCCCTCGCTTTCTCCCCCACAAATGCCACTCCGGGAGAAGAGTGTCTGTATTGCCAAGGCCTCATTTGATCATTTCTGTAGTGGTCCATCTAAGGATGGCTGACATGGCGTGCCCTGGTTATAGGTGAGCTGGTCCACATCAATGGATCAACCACACTGTTCTGTGGTTGCCATTGAATAGGATCCATAGTGCACTGAACGTTTTTGCATCGGTGAAGACTCCATAATCCATCTCCACTGCTGACTGATGAAATGTTTTGGGGTTTCACCTATTTTTTATACCAGAACTAGATTTTTTTTGAGGAAAAGGCGCAGGAGAGGCTCCTACGTAAGCTTTATAGGAATTAAACCCAACAAATAGTTACAGAGAGGAAGAAAAGCACCGAGTAGGGGGAGAGAGGGGGAGATTACAAACGGCACAACCAGAAAGAAAGGTTGGCCTTAAAGAGCGAGGGCGAACGATGGGATTGATTAGAAAGAGTAACAAGAAAGGTGCTACGCCACGCCGAGACCTAAGGCACTCTATTAGAAAGAGTAACAAGCAGAACTAGAATTGTAGTGACTCTATTGCACTCTTATTGCGATTCCTCAGAATCAGTTCCATGAGCTGATGAGCAATGGATGAATGTGCATATGTCAGCCGGCATTTCACTGTCATACTTATCTCTGGCAATTGCAGTTGGTTTCTGGATAGCCGGATCCTGATCCTGATCCTGCTGCAGATCATACGTGCCTTCGCAGGAGCCACTCCCAGCTATGGACTTCCAACCTTACCCCCTTGCCCGTGACTACACGAGGACGAGGGAGTCCCCACCCCCAACCGAGAAAGCGACACGAGGGAGGCTAGCTTGTTATATCCTTGCGAGCCATTCATAAAACCATGGTAATTGAGTTGTTACCATAGTAGTTTTTTTAAAGAAAGTCCGTATGACTCCAACCTTAAAGTCACATGTCCGAAGATGTGGTACGAGAACTTCTCATAAGATCAGGTATTACTCCCACAGCAGTATGCTCAGCATTGGAGTTCTAATTCGACTAACTTACGTTTTATTCACAATGTACACAATGTAGTAGTTTTTAATCATCGTCGGGAAACAATTTATAAAACTGGTCCGGATCAGCAACAATATTGATAAATTGATAACTAGTTCAATGGGTATGGTTGTCCTGACAAGTGGGTGACCCAATGCATTGAACAGAGGATGGACGGACGTCTCATCTCCAGTTTTCTCCTACGTCTCCCTCCCGCGCGCGGCCACACGATGGGCGGATGGATGCAGAACCGGACACATCATGGCTCAATGCAGGACACTTCATCTTGTTCTACAGCTTCTCTTTTTTTCTTCTAGATTTTGGTATGTGCTCCATTTTTTCCTAGTCTTGTATTTAGGGTTTAGGTTTGTAAAGTAATCAAGAAAGAGATGATCTGTTTAAAAATATTTTATATTTTTAGACAGTGTTGATCTCTGTATCAAATATAGATGTAAACAGATATTATATTTGTGAGGCGATTACGACCACGAAGTGAAGAAAACTTGGAGTACACGGTTTGAAGCGATTGCGATCAGAGAGACCACATAGAAGAAGAGTTGAAGTGACCATCCAAACTCCAAAGTCAATCCAACTCGTATCACTCACCTCACATTCTCTACGTTTGTGCTTCGTACATTCCAAAATATATAATTTTACTGTTTTAATTTTGTTACAAGATATCGCTGTACTTGTTTCAAGAAATTTTTTGTGGTGACCAAAATGACCGAAAATGTAGATCATTATAGTATTTTTCTACTCTTTTTAATGTACGTAAAAAACTTTTAAAACTGTTATATTATAGCTTGTGACCATTATATTTCGGGAATTTGAAATTTTGCCGTATATAAATTAATGGATTATATATTTTTATCCATTTTAATATAAATGATATGTGCAAATTAATCGCTTTAAATACCGGCCACTCGATGGCTGACTACCGGAGCACGAAACACTTGCAGCCTCGCACCGCACGGCGCACGCGGCTTCTCTCCTCTTCCCTCGCGGTCGCCGCCGGTTTCCCGGAAACGCGCCGCGCGCGAGGGCGACGACTTGTCTCTCTTTGGTTCCGTATAAGAAGGCGGCGAGGGCGCGCGCTCGTGCGGTGTCCGAGGAGGTGAGCGACGAGCGTCGTCCTTTGGCGGCAAGCGGCATTCTGGTCGCCGAGGTTCTTCTGTGGAGTTGGCTGCGTGGTGGCGCGGCGAGGGCGTGTGATGGAGGTTGGCAAGTGCGGCGTGGGGTGCGAGCTGTGCGGGGGTGTGGCGGCGGTGCACTGCGCTGCCGACAACGCGTTCCTCTGCGTGTCCTGCGACGCCAAGGTGCACGGCGCGAATTTCCTCGCCTCCAGGCACCGGACGGCGGCGGCTGGGGGTGGTGGAAGAGGAGGATGACGACGCCCGATCGACGGCGTCGAGTTCCTGCGTGTCGACGGCCGACTCCGCGTCGTCCACGGTCAGGCCGACGGCGGAGGCGATGACGAGGGGGCGCAAGCGGCGGGCCTCGCGCGCTGAGACGGTTCTCGAGGGATGGGCGAAGCGGATGGGGTTCTCGTCCGGCGCCGCGCGCCGGCGCGCATCCGCAGCCGCGGCCGCGCTCCGCGCTGTGGGCCGGGGCGTCGCCGCCTCGCGCGTCCCGATTCGCGTCGCGATGGCCGCCGCGCTCTGGTCTGAGGTCTGCCCCCTCTTCTCTCCGCGGTCTCGTCGACGGGGAGGCCGCGCTGCTCCGGCGGTTGGAGACCAGCTCGCACGTCCCCGCGAGGCTGATGCTGACGGTCGCATCGTGGATGGCGCGTGCCTCGATGCCGCCGGCCGCCGCGGACGCCGAGGAGGGCTGGGCCGAGTGCTCCTGATGAGCCGCCGCCCACCACCGCACGACGCGCCGAGCGCGCGAAAAGTTAGGAAGGCATCGAAAGATGAATTAATTCCAAATGAATGGGAGTGTAAGGTGACCATTTATTCCTGAAACTAACTAGTTACCCATACAATACAATTTGATTTAAGGAAATTCAAATAATCTTTGAAGGATTCAAAGTATTTGGTTTGTAAAAGGAATTTTTCTCTTATGACACAAAGTTGAGTGATGTTTACTTTGGGCTCATGAGTCATATGTTATACACTCATATACAAAAAAGCAAATTTCACTAACTTATATATGGCATAAGAGCAAATCTCCATTTGTAAAATATCTTTTGATTCTTCAAAATTCAGGTATTTCAATTCTTATGCCATCGTTTAGATTCATTGCAATATCAAATGTTGTATTAGATTGCTATATTATAAGATGGATGGAATATTTAAAAACATTATTTCTCATGTGTTTTAAAACCTATAGTAATCTATTTATATGTTATTGTTATTTGTGCATTTCAAACGTATTTAAAAACATTATTTCTCTTATGTTTACTCCCCCACGCCGACGCCGTCTTCCTCCACTGCTCGCGGCTTCTCCCGCTCGCTGTGATCGGAATTCGGAACCGCAAGAGGCCGCCATGGATTCGCTTCTCGCTAACTACGCCTCTTCCGACGACGAGGCCGACGAAACCCTACGCGGGAGTCCCGTGCTAAGCCTCCCGCTGCGGCCTCCGCGGCTCCGCCGGCATATTCACCTCGCTTCCGCAGCCCGATTCGGCGCCTCTGTTCTCCTCGCTCCCGTCGCCCAAATCCGGGCCGGTCTTCTCCTCCGCCATCCCGCCTCCCAAGTCCTCTTCCTCCTCAGCTTCATCCGGAAACCCTAAGCGGGTAGTGCAGTTCCGCCCGCCGCCAATTCACCAGCCCACAGGTGACAGCTCCGACGAGGAGGAGGACGCTGCCGAGAAGCGCCGCCCTAGCGAGACCGAGGCGCGCCCGCCCCTATCTGCTGCTTCAGGGCCTGTTTCTTCGTTCCTTCCGCCGCCCAAGCACTTCCTGGGCCTTTGATCCTAGTTACCAGGTATAAATCCATCACTCCATGATCTCCTTGGTGATTTTTTCTTAGCTTGCTAACATTACTACTAGGGGGCTGTTACGGTGCTCCCGTTACCCCACACGGAGGTAATAGCTCTTAAAGAATCTTGGCCGTTGATTCAAACAATTTGAAAATAAAAAATGATAAACCGGCTGTAGCCGGTAGCACCGTATCTAACTCCTCAATCCCCGGCGTGTTTCCTGTGTCTGTGGGTCTATATAATTTATGAAGTGATTTACATCTGCGAAAATTATATTTCAACTTTCAAAATTAATCAATTCCTCCCACATCCAAGTAATTTACATCCAAAATTTTAAAATTCATCAATTCAAATTTCACATATTCAAAAATAAAACAATTACTGTCAAAAACATTAATTACTATTACATGAACCTTAAAAAAGATTTAAGGATATTCAAAGCATCATGATCTATAAAACTATTACAAACTTGAAAGAAAAATTTTAAATATTATTGTGCCCTTTATTTTTATCACAAACAGTCTCCAACTACAAAATTTCAAATAATTACATCAAACTATGTAAAATTAATATGTACATCTATTTATTACAACTGTATTGCAAACCTTGTGAAACTAGCACACAAATTGTGAGAATCAATAGTCGTAGAATCCATAAATGTACATCTAGAAGCTGCAAAACGTGCCCTATCCAAATTCTTATAAGCTACATACTTACACTCTCTAATTACTATAGTGTCTTTGATTCTGCTATGAGCTGTGGAAAATATGTTGTGAGTTGTCTGCTGTGAAAAAAGTTGTTGTGAGCTGTCTATTGTGAAAAGATGTTGTGCGTTGTTTGTTGTGAAAAAGATATTGTAAGTTGTCTGTTGTGAATAAGATGTTGTACGCTGTCTGTTGTGAAAAATATGTTGTGAGTTGTCTGCTATGAAAAAAGCTGTTGTGAGTTGTCTGCTGTGAAAAAATTGTTGTGAGTTGTTTGCTATCAAAAAGTTGAAAGTCGTTTAGTTCAAGATCTTGCATAAAAGTTGTTGTAAATAAGAAACATGCAAAATTGATGCAACTAGATAACTGGAAAATATATTAAATAAATATTTCTCATAAAGTAACTGGTAACCACATAGCTATCTCATAAAATTATTCAATGCAATAGAAAACATAATGATATGACATCAATCAAGACACATTGTATTCATGCAATCCAATTTGTACTAACAACCTAAAAAGCAGAAAAAGCGAAAGCACAAAAGAATGCTCCAAGGTGCTTCTAAATTTGTACTATAAAACATGATTTTAGTACAAGAAGCAGTTTTGGTCTACTCGTTTGGTTCACTTCTTATTTTTGCACAGCAAAAGAAAATTTTATAAGTTCAACCAAACACACTCTAAGACTAGCTAGCTACTAAAAATCTCTAGCTGCCAGAAGCAGAAGCACATAGGTCCAAAGCTATGTATTATATTGTATTCAACATTGATTTCATGAATATCATAATTATCAGTGAAATATCATGCACTTAATGCACATAACAAAAAAATTACACAGTTCAATACAAAGTAGATAAGCATGTGCATTATACATTTACATTATTCAAATTTCTAAAATTTAATACGAATTATTGAATAGTTCTGTCTAAATTTTCTAATTTTTCTTAAACTTAAACAAAAAAAATTAAACCAAAGTCTCGGAGAAAAAGACATTAAAAAACTGCAGACAAAACTAGCAGACACCGGCGCTCGAACTCAGGTCAGCTGAATACTGCTCTGGTTAAACCTCTACTGCGATACAAGCCTGTTTTCATCCACTTGTTTTTTTAATAAGTTAAATTAATTATTTAACCCGCCTGTGCGCCGTAAATTAAGGAATAAAATTACGAATTTTAAAATCACCCCGTTTAACCATTTGCGCGCCCTTTAAGGAGACAATTAAGGAATTTCAAAATCATTTCTGGAAAGAGATATTTTTTACCCATTAAAAATCGATTTCGTTACCCGTGGGCCCCACACTTAATGTTATATGACCGGTTACCTCTAGGAGGCGGTTACCTCTAGGAGGTAACAGGTCACCTATTTTGAATTTTAGCCGTACGATCTAGAAATTGAATGGCTCAAAATTTTTTGGGGGCACTGTAAAATTCCCCTACTATTATGCTTGATTATTGTTCTGGCCAAGTACCAAAACAGTAGATTACAATAAGGTGGCGTTTGAATGCACGACTAAATTTTTCCGTTACCTCCAATGTTTAATACTATTTTGAAGCATTAAATATAGACTATTTATAAAACTCATCCATAACCAATGGATTATTCACAAGACAGAATCTAATAAGTCTAATTACGCTATGATTTGACAATGTGGTGTTGCAGTAAATATTTGCTAATTATGGATTAATTAAGCTTAATAAATTCGTCTCGCAAATTATCTTTCAATTATGCAAATATTTTTATAATTAGTTCATGTTTAGTGCTTAAAATTGATTTCCAATTTAATTCATGGAACCAAACACTCCCATAAAAAATTGCTCGAGTAGTTTTCACTCTCTTACCAAGCACCGTAACATTATAGCCAATGCTACCACTAGTGAGGCTCCGTTTGGCATAGTGGTGGATTATGATAATCTTGTTTGGTGCGACAACTTTTTAATATTCTACCATTTGGTAAATAACTTTTTAATATTCTACTGTTCGGTAAACAACTTTTGTTTTAGTTTATGTTACAAGTAGTAATTTTACTCCGGTATTTTTTTCTTCTTCTTGTCAAAAATGACAATACTTTCACAAATAAATGACTCGTATTTTCTAAAGCATAAGAAATAAGAAGTAACTATGTCATTTAAATGCGTTTATTAAATCTTGTGATAGTAACCATAAAAATAATTAAATAGTAACCATCAAACCGGATAGTTTATAATCATAGAGCATGCAATTCCCAGTTTGAAGTTGCTTATGATATAAAATGTATTGGAACATAAACGATAAACTTGGCAGTTTATCATCAGCGGAAGAAACAGATAAGCTTCAAGTCCTGAAATACAGCATAGACAAAAAAAAACAAGATAAGGAATCAGCTTTTAAATCAACAGCATTGGGATTAATATAAAAAAAAACTCTATACATCATCAGCATTCAAGTAATGAGCTTGGAAGGGCTACATACATTGCATCATTAAAAGATGCATTGCAGATAGCTACCATATTGAAAAAATATGTAGTTTCGTCTTAAACTAGATGTTAATCTCCACAGCTCAACGAAGTAGGACTGGTGTACATCACTCTTAAATCAACTTTGGCCATCCCTTGCTACTTGTTTTATTGACATCAAAGACAGGTCTTAACCTACAGAATGGAGAAGGCATAATATTATTTAGTTGTTTTCCTACATCACTTTATAACATAGGTCAGACCACTAAGTCATATTTCACATGTATATGATAAATCTTTGAGTTCGTTTATTCTTTTCCAATGAAAATCTACCAATACTTATCTACGGGTTAGTTGCTTATATGTCACCGTTATTTTTTAATTCACCAAAAATATTATTAAAATTATGGTATTTACTCATATGTTATTACTATTTCAAATTCACTCTTTTATATCATTTTGATCCAAATATTCATAAAAGAGTAATGACATAAATTGACGAATTGAAAATAGTAATGGCATATGAGCAAATATTCAGAATTTGTAGACGGGCCTAAATGACATAAAAATTGATTTAAAATAGCAATGACATAGGAGCAAATATCGAAATTTTAATGGCATTTCTAGCGAAACCCTTAATCTAACGAGCTAACAATGAGATGTGATACATAACTTGTTGTTGTTGGATGCTGAATGCCATATGTCAAAGGATAAATTGATCACTCCCACAAAATCAATTCAACACCAGGTTCAGATCGGAGGAGGATTCAGGCGGCATGCACGACGAGCGACAAGGGCGCACAAACCCTCACCTCGGCGGCGGGGACGCGTGGACCCCGGGATCTAGTGGTGCCCGCCGTGCTTCTCTTGCTCCTCGAGGTGGCGGCGCTCCCAGGGCAGGGCGACGAGGTAGGAGAACGCCATGCCGCCGAAGCAGACGTGGAATAGCGGCTGCGGCGAGCCGGTCTCGATGTACTTGTCGATGTAGCGGTCGACGGCCTGGTCGGTGCTCTTCTTCGCGTTCTCCCAGGTGAGGCGCGGCTTGAGGTAGGCCGGCACGTCGCAGACCTTCATCCCGCGGATCTCGTTGTAAAAGGCTCGCAGCGCCATGGCTAGATGGATCTAGGATCTCCCCCCTCCTCCTCGCGCGGTCGCGTCCGCCTATACTAGGGTTTGCGTTTGCTGGTCGCAGGCTTCCGAGACGAAGGGGAATCTGTTGCTCCGGCCGAGGGATTTGTTCGCGCGGTTGCTGGATTGGGCCGGACTGGGCTGACATGCTCTCTAGTGAAGAGATATTTACCCATTGAGCATTGGCTTAAGATGGGGAGAGGGAGTAAGATTATCTTTGGTAGGATTAGCTTTTTGTTTTGTAATCTGAAATCGAGCCAAAAGCATATGCTAGAAATTACATCTTAATTAAAGCGCTTCAAAAAATGTACTAGCGTGGTGGAGCTGGAATCCAAGCAGCTTCAACTGCTCCACTGCAGGAAAATTTGTAAATTTATCCACAAATGTCACTGAACTACCCTATCTGTACTCCCATCAAAGTTGAAACCAATTTATGGAGCAACTCAGCTCAACCAAATACTTTTGATTTACTCTAGATTATACATAGATTAAGATCACACATGGATCTAAAACTCTAATTTGGATTTCAAGATCTAGAGCTTTACCAAACAGACACTAAGGATATAAATATAGGGTTCGAATCCTCTGCATTGAGGTAGTAAAAGTCGTACCCTTCATATTTCGGACTAATCCTAGCTATCTAGTATGAAATGGAGAGCGTAGATTATTGGAGATATACTTCTTAGTTTCTCCTTCCTACCACATTTAAAATTGCCCAAATGATAAAGGTTGAAATTTCAGCAGAAACAATTTGTTGGCGTAAAAGATTACGCTAACAGGTTTCTGAAAATTAGAAACTAACAAATGAAGTGTTTGTGAAGGAAACTATTCCAAGCCTCCGAAAGGATAATAACTTAGAATAGTTCGAAAGTGTGTATTAAATAACTTGTATTCGATCCTCATTACAGAGTAAAATAGGGGTATTTATAGGCCCAATCATTAAGGAAAAGACCTTTTTACCCCTCTATTACAACCGACATAGTGGAAACTATTCGGTACCCTTAATAGGGCTAAAATGGTAAAAGACTAATCTAATGAGAAAGAAGAAAAGTCTTCCATCTTAGCTGGCAAAGAAGTTCCCGAAACAGTCCAAGTTCGAAGATATACTCCGAACTAGAACCCATCATCATACTTTGAACTTGACTTGACTCATCTTCGAAATTATATGTTGGAAGTTCGTCTAAATCACCAGTCTTTATCTCGTCACTGCAATAACCCTGAAGATGGAATATTTTCCCCAACAGTTCACATGGATTTAGTCAAATAGCAGGATGTTGGCTCTAATCTTCCAATGTAACATTAAGATACTAGCAACTCAATAAGTTAGTGTTTAGTTTGTTGTATGAAGCTGAATGATACGAAAGATCTTGGATTGATTTAGGTTGAGATGTCATAGGTGGATTGTTTTATTAGATATATGAGATGATACATGAATGTATTTGATTGGTTGTACGGACGATGCACGCATGCATTTAATTGCTTAGAAAATATACTATATCTTCGTATACCCTAATTATTTTTAGTAATAATATTTTTATATTTGTAACTATCAATAAGCTATGCTAATTAGTATTAATCTTTAATAATTATTGTTAACGATGATTTAAGCTATCACTATTCATCACAAAATACCCATAATAACTAGTTACGACTAATAACATCTAATTATAATTAATTTTAGTTAAAATACTTAATAACCATTAATCTTAACTAATCATAAATAATTAGCGTATTTAATAAAATTTGGATATTTTGCCGTACATAATGATTTAACATATAGATTAAATACTAGTGAGAGGCACGTGTGTTGCAACGGATGCATAATTTTAACGGCAATATATTTAGAACATGATATATTTGCCGAACAAATTTATTTAGTAATATTGCGATGATAAAAAACAAAATAATATATTATTGTTCAAAACAATACAGGATGAAATTTACTAAAATTTTCCCCACATTAAACTTAATAGTAAGGTGCACGTGCGTTGCAACGGATGCATAATTTTAACGGCAATATATTTAGAACATGATATATTTGCCGAACACATGTATATTTAGTAATATTGCGATGATAAGAAACAAAGTAATATATTATTTCTCAAAACAATACATAGAGCTATCATTTTCTATATAAAGTGTCATTGCATATTTATAATTACAGATCTGGTATGAAATTGTACAATATACTATACAATGAGTACATCTTCTTTTATCTACCCAGTGAGCACTTCCTTGTAGACGATATTCTTCGTTAGCGTGCTTGTTGAATTGATACCCCTATTTGTTTCCGAAGCGGCGAGTATTTTGATATTGCTACGAGAAGTTGCTCGTGACAGAGCTACATATAATTGTCCATGAGAGAACACCGGGTTCGGGAGGTATATTCCAACATGCGGTATTGTTTGACCCAGTGCTTTATTAATTGTCATTGCAAAACTCACCCTAACAGGAAATTGACTCCTCTTAAACTTGAAGAGGAACATCTCATCATCGGAGGGGCATAAGGGTATGCGTGGAAGGAAGACTCTCTCACCAGCATGTTGTCCCAATACAATTTCAGCATCAATAGTATTTCTTTGAAATGCTCGGACTATCAACCTAGTCCCATTACACAGACCATTGGCCGGGTCAAGATTTCTGAGCAAAATCACAGGACAATTAACCTTGAGTTTTAATATATGTGGAGGTAACCCATTTGGCGTTAATGAATTCAGGAACTCAGACGGATAATGGTTGCATGGATCATCGACTGCTCGATCATGACTGTGATAAATCATCTCGTTACCAGGAAAACGTTCGATAAGCTTCATGTTTATTGCATCAACGTTCTCATTCCTCGTTGACAAAATAGCTCGAGATGTGATGTAGTCTGCATCAGTCATGTTTGCACCTAACATTAGAAATACCATGTCAATAAGACTATCAATGTCTGATTCTGCACCAGTGTAGGGTACACATATCTCGTCGGGTAAATTTACATAGTCCTCATCGATGGTCTCTTCAATGCCATTGCCAATCCGTAGCAGGTAGTTTGAAAACCATATATCTGATCGAGCTCTCATGTTATGGACAAGTCTCAATTGATGCATGTTATCCCATAGGTAAGATCTACACAAGGTTGCGTTTACAATTTGAGCCCTATTCCCCTTTCGTATAACTGGAAGAACTTGTCTGAAGTCACCTCCAAAAACCATTGTTTTGCCTCCAAATGGAAGATTGGGCTTTTCCATTATATCCCTCATGCTCTTGTCCAATGCCTCTATTGCCTGTCTTTTTGTCATGGAGACTTCATCCCATAATATAAGCGAAGCTTTTTGAAGAAGCTTAGCAGTACCACTTTGTTTGGTGAAGTTACACACCGCATTATCTTGTATGCTTAGTGGTATCTTGAACCTTGAATGAGCCGTCCTACCTCCAAGCATGATCGAAGCAGCAACACCAGATGTTGCAGTAGCAATAGCTATCTTCCCCTCGCTATGGACTTTTGCTAATAAAGCTTTGTACAGAAAGGTTTTTCCTGTTCCTCCTGGACCATCAACAAAAAACACACCTCCACTATTGTTGTCAACGGATGATAGTATAATGTCATAAGCATATCTTTGTTCTGCATTAAGAGAGGATGTGCTCGCTAGTAGCTCATTATCCACTTGTATAGAGGACTCTTCACAAATCTCCCTCACCTCACCCGCCATGGTGTCATATGATTCATCAATTTCTAGAAGAGGAAATGATGTTATCTCTTTACCCATTGACTGAAGCAATTTTCTGATATCCAATAACACCAATTGTTCAACTGCATATGCATTCATCTGGGATCGTCGGATGTCATCAGACATTGCTTCGAAGTGTTTGTTCCAGAGTCCACGCACATCGCTAGGTTCACAATAAACCAATATTGTAGCAAACAACCTTCGGAGGGACGAAGGCATATGAAAAACTTCAGCTTCAGAGAGGCACTCATCAATGCTGTTATCTGACTCAATAATACCTCTTTTCTCAGCGCTTTCTCGAAATGTAGGGTATACAATACCATCATATGTCCTCAAATCCTCAAATGAAGTAGCACCCACCACATGGTTTAATAGCACCCTCAAGTAGTATCTCTCTCCCTCTGCTGGATGTGCTGAGATGATCCTCCTAATCTGTGTGCTTCGTTCTCTTATTTTCCAAAGCTTACGTCCAGGCAACCACACTGCATTTTGTGGGAATTCCCTATAAAGTAACGTGCATGCCCACATAATTGCTGATTTGCCTTGAAATACTCAGTCAACATGGTTCTTGAGGCACCCTGTTGGTCGAGAACTTCACGTACATCAGCATTCTCTCTATAGGACACAAGATGCATTCCTGGGAGGTGGAGCTGTAACTGTAGCACTGGTGGCGAAATCCCGCTAAGATCAACTCCAAATATTCTCCATAATGCCTCCTGTGGTGTTACCCACCTAGCATCCATATATTCATTTATCTCATTAATCTCGTGGTTTTCATCAGCTTCATTCACGGACACAGACGCCCTATCATGCCCCTTATAAATATACTTGTAGAGGTACTTCACAGCCTTAATGCTCGAACAAACCTCTGCATTGATGTGACAGTCATACATTCTTAGAAGCATAGGATTATATGGAACAACCTATCTATTGTCTAATTCATGACCTTTCACTCTTACCCTCTGACTGTCATCCCTTCTCCTGTAAATAGGGTAAGAATCTTGACCTTGGATAGTTGTGTCACTAAATTGGCGTGGATAATAGCACTTGCAACTACCATTTTTCATGCATGGACTCTTCCTATTTAGTGGGCCACATGGGCCATGCATCATATGTTTCACTACCATTTCATGTAGCTCCGGGTATATATCCTTATCTGGAAGTTCTGCTGAGATAACATTATCATACTCATCGGGACAACTCAATTTGTAAGTTGACTCCATGATAAGGAGGAAATGTGCATGCGGTAGACCCCTTTTTGGAACTCGATTACATGTACTTGTGCTGCAATGATTCCTAGGATATGTTTACGAAATAGCTGGAACTTGAGATCCTCTAGCTTAGCTTTAAATACACGCACAACAAGATCAGGAAGATCTTGTGGTGTTTGGCCAGGTCCAAGCTCCCTACTTATCTCTTACCAATTAGGATTACAAGTCATTGTGATAAATATGTCGGGTTTTCCATACTTCTGCACTAAGGCCATAGCATCCATATATCTTCGTCTCATATCCCTCCCGCCACCGATAAACGATGCATGTAGGACCCATCTTTTTCCCAATCTGCTGGCTCTATGTTCTCCAACAGATACACTATCCATCAAGCCCTGGTAAAGATCCGCACGAATCTTCTTCTGATTGTATAAAAAGTAATTCAGGCGAGACGTTTCAATTTTTATGTAGGTATCAACTACAAACTGTTGGAATAGACGTCTCCCATACAAGACCGTGTTGAAGATTCCACTACGCATCTGGAATTTATAGCAATAATATTCACGCATCGAAACAAAAAACTTGCTGGTAGTATCTACAAAGAAAAGAGAAATCAGTTAGGTGATTAGCGTATGGATTAATAGTATCGTAACAACATGAATATGAGTCACTTAGCTAACCTGAGTTGTCAGCATTTCTTTGTCGGGTTGTACTTATTTGACTAATGTCAATACCTTGTCTTGGTATATCAGAATGCCAACCGAGCTCTGCTCTTGGAAAAAATAGGGGTATGACAAAGGGTCGTAGCACCCATCACTCGGTCTAATTGAATAGTAGTTGTTGTTATTGCCAAACAAGGTGATGCTACGATCAAAATGTTTATTAATATCATTCCCCTCAACCCACACAGCAGCAACCTCTGATGTTAACGGTCTGTTATAAGTTCTCTGGTCTAGCTTATAATCCATATTTAGCACAATACGATATTCATCAACGTCTTCAACCTGTCCTAGGCTTCTGAATGTTTCAGAGTAGGGATTATCTCTCAAAATATGTACCAAACATCTAATAATAGATATGTCCCTTTCTCTATATATCTCATCTCGAGCACGACGGAAACGATGTGATAAGCTAGGATCATCATCATAGAAGTACAACTGCAAGTGGCTTGGTTCATTGTCTCCATTCCCAAAAGAATGTATGTTATGGTACATTTGCCCATGCGCTTTAAATGTGTAAACTCCATCCCTTGCACTTGCGAGGTTCTTGTCATAATCACAATACATTGTGGTGAAGGAGAAATGACTGTTAAAATATCTAATATTCTCTATAAAATGTTGTGATTGAACGTCTTCACCTGTGTACAACCGTCGAAGCTCCTCAGGTGGCTCAGGCATTTCAAGTTTGACCTTGCCATTCATACAACAGAATCCTGGTGGCTCATATTCAAACCTCTTCGCACCACAATGACGACAGTCTGGCTGATTCTTTAAAAAGTGAGCGGTACCAGGTAGGTTCTGGTAGACAACGTTGGTTGTATCGAGGTTGTTAGAGCCAATCTCAGAGGTATGCGGTGTATTACGAACAACACAGTTTGGACCAAGAGTTCTTCTTCTTGCTCGATATCGTTGGTTACGTTTTTCTCGCATAACCTGACTTCGCTCATCTGTCATACTTACTGAATATCGTTGATTCTCTCGCCTCACTTGCCTCTGTTCATCCGTCATACTTGCATATCGGGCTTTATCACGTGCATGTCTTTTGTTTCGTTGCTCTGATGTCAAGCTTGCCTAGCGTGCTCTTTCACGTGCACGCCTTATTTCAGCACGATCTATCGATCAGGTCAAGTTGGTTTTGTTGAACAGATGGAATTGCTTCTTGCTCTTGTGATTCGATAGTTGGAGATGCGACTATAGCAGAATTTGCACCTACGCAAAGTTTATGTATTCACATGAGACATAATTTTTGCTATTAGTAATTGCACAACCCACATTGCAGTAGTTTATACCATTAGAGGTTTGTCCTTGAAATAATCCCGCTGATGTAAGGGTACTTTGTGTAGGAACAACAAATGAGGACGGTGGTCGATATGACACATTTTCACCGTCCGATGAACTTTCCGATGGAGTCTGTGATGGTGTCGAATACAAATTCCAGAAGGGCCGTGAGGCAAAATGTTACAGCGATTTCTCTTTTGTCTATGACGACCATCGATAACTAAAATTTAAAATGAGTACACATTTTCAGACAATAATTTTAGTGTAATGTTGTAGCACAAATATTTGAATAAACAGGATAAATTAGGCGCATAAAATATAATAACCTTCTTTCCCTTCTCTCCTCGGTATATTTTCTGACATGGTTGATAGCTTTGTTATTGCGGCGTCGAGCGACCTGTTGATTGCATAATTGGTTAACCATCAAACAACGATACTTGAGTGGAAACATTATAGATGGAACATGATTTTAATTCAGATAAGTGTTTGAGTTTTTAATTTATTTTTCTTGGTACCAAAGTGTGATTTAGAATACTTGTTTTGGATGAAAGGGTTGTTTTGAGGGTTAGGATTACAAATTTGTTATTTAAATAGGGCATTGGATGATTATTAATCAAGATTGGATCTGGAGATTGTGTCAGAGGAAAAAAAATATTCTTCAAGGTTAGGAATGAGAGTATTACAGTGAATGATGTTTTCAGTTTGTAAATAAGCGTATTTGAATTTGAGACATGTATTCCAATACAAATATTACATTGAAATAACTTCAAAGGGAATACACATAGATTCAACGAATGATCACAAACCAAATACCAAATTCAAATAACTTCAAAGGGAGTACACAATAGATTCAACGAAATGAACACAAAAACCAATATTACATTCAAATAACTTCAAAAGGTGTACCCAATAGAAATAAACACAAAACATCCGAATATGAGGAAGTACATTAAAACGCACACCACAATACACACAAGACTGTAACACTATGGACAGTCAGATCCATAAATCGTTGCAAAATATCTCCATCTAGCTTCCATGAACCGATTCACAAATCTTAGATCCATAGTTCCTGAACTCACACGTTGCCGTAAGTTTGCATTTATATTTCAAAGAAAATAATTAACAATATCTATAATATTATGTGATGTGTTGCCATTATTCTTATCTTGTGTTTTATTGTTGGAACTACTTACTTTGCAAAGGTAGTGTGGCTGGATGAATCGGATTAAACTTGACTGTAGTGTGTTCTGAAGTCTCTAAACATCCTATCGCCAAGTAGAACAAATATTAGTGTAATTCATCACTATATCTTTATTAATGATAAAATGGGTTAGGACTGAATTACTATGCTTCTTGTGAAGTCGAAGCATGGTTCCTAAAACAATGTGGTTGTTACGATGAGCTTCTGTCCATTCAGACATGTGATTAGTGAGTGAGTCACCCCAAATTCCAACAACCATCATGTTCAAGCTAAAAAGATCAAATGCTCATTAGCTTTCGATTTGCAAAAACAATATGATTGTTTATGACGATATAAGTGGTTGTATCTAACTTATGAATTACCTAGTGTCCATCAGTGTTATCTCCCTATATAGACCTCCAAGTCGTTCCAATTTCCCCCAATAGACAACAACTCCAGCTATGTCTGTGCAAATAATCATATCATACTATAAGTAAGACAACTATTTTTTTTGAAACTATGCATCGCCGATTCAATTTACGTACGTACCCACAAACGTTTTATTCGGACGAATCCATGCGTCATGAAACGTCAATAGATATTTGGATAGGGAGGGAATTGGATTGGAAGAATGTATGGCTCAACTGTTGTATTTCTTCGAAGAGAACCTTCATAGGCATGGGCAATGCTCCGATAGTACAATGCCTCTTCAAGATTAGGTTGAAAATATAGACAATGAATAGTATAACATTGTCCTTCATTTAGGAGAATGTTAAACCTATGAACTTCCTCCCGCTCCCATGCAATGACTTCTATTTTAGCACCCTACGTATAATATTAGGGTTTAGAATAGTTCATATGTTCACTACTATGTAAAATTTAGTCCAACTTGTGTGCAACTTACAGTAATATCCATTAAAATAAATCGTTGTTTTTCTCCATGTTCATCAGGGAGAAACTTAACATCTACTCTGGCGACGGCACTCCATGGATAGTTTAAGTGCTCGAACTCTATCTCGTCAAATTTCATAAACCTTAACAAAAAATGAAATTTAGAACATCTTTCATCGTTGCAGGAAAGTTGGTTTTAGTAATATAGGCTCACCTAGGTACCACCGCATTACGAGTTGGACGGTCGGCGTAAGTTCTCTTTCGCATGCCAGCCATTTAATATATCTAAGAAATTCAACTATATTATAATGTTTTATCTAGCGGAATTATTTGACAAATCAGATATAAACACATTATTTGACAAATAGAATAGAAACACATGTAAGAATAAAAATAGGAGAAAATCTTTACATAATAAAAAGGGGGAAATACTAAAGAAATAAACAGGATAATTCAACGAAAAAATGCCAAATATTCAAAAATATAGAAACACAGTTATGAATATATAGAAAATTATAAAAAAATCATGAAAATGCTGAAAAAAATTAAGAACAGTGGTACTGAACATGATGAATAATAAAAATTAAGAAAAATTAAGTAGCTCACACAGTACAGTGAACAGGCCAAAGTAACTTGGGCCCAAGATCACAGACCCAAGATCACAAACAACCAATATAATTTGTAATGGAACGTTACATTTTATGAAACAACTGTGCCTAAATGGTACGGCATAAAAAGGGGGAAATATTAAAGAAATAAACAGGATAATTCATCGAAAAATGAAAAAATTCCAATAATATAGAAAACACAATTATGAAATATAGGAAAATATAAAAATCATGAAAATGCTTAAAAATTAAGAATAGTGGTAATGAACTGAACATGATGAAGTATACAAATGTTTTCAACATATAATTTGATTTATCTTAATTATGGGAATTTTTCTTATTTTAAGGCAATAATAAATAAAATAGTAAATGCTATTACAAAATTCTAGAAATTAGAGAATACTCATGGAAATTCTCAAAAATTTCAGAGTAGTGGTAATGAATATGATGAATTATACAAAAATTATACAACAACTAAAATTGCTTTATCTTAATTCTGGGAATTTTTATATGTTCAAGAGAATAATAAAATAGAAAATGCTATTATCAAATTCTAACAATTAGAAATACTCATAGAAATGCTCAAAAAATTAAGAGTAATTGTACTGGACATGATGAATCATGTTAAAATTCTCTACATCCCTAAAGTTGTTTTATCTTAATTTTGGTGATTTTCTAATTTTCCAGGGAACAATTAAATAGTAAAAAAGGCAATTATTAAATTCTGTAAAATGGAAAATATTAATAGAAATGCTGAAAAAATTAGAAGTAATTTTACTGAACATGATGAATCATACAAAATTCTCTAAATACCTAAATATGTTTTATCTTATTTTTGGTAAATTTTCTAATTGTCCAGGAATAAATAAAACAAAAAACAAATATTTTAAATCTAGAAAATAGGAAAAGGTATTCAGCCCAAACAGTGCGACGCTCTGGCCCAAACGGCGAATGAAAGCAGGCCGAGACAACCTGGGCCCAGGCCAGGAAATCGGTGCGCGCGCGCGCCCGCAACCTGGGCCTGGGCCGCAAATCTCATTCCTGCATGGGCCGTTTTAAGTCCAATTATTCCTGGCCGTCGGATCTGATCCGACGGCCAGGCGTTGTTTTCGCGCGAATATAACCCCCGCGGCACCGTAAACCCTAACCCTAAAGCCATTTCCCCCTTCGGCCCGAGAGCGAGAGCGGCGGTGCGGTCGAGCGAGAGCGGCGGAGCGGCCGAGCGAGCGTGCGTTGGAGTGCGGCGGCGGCGAGCCCTGCCCGCCGGCTTCCTCGCCGGAGTCCTCCGCTCACCCGAGGGTGAGCGAGGGTCCGTCGATGTAGCCCGCGGCGGAGCGAGCGCGCGGCGGAGAGAGCGGGAGCGAGAGCGGCGGCGGCGAGCCCGGCCCGCTGGCTTCCTCGCCGGAGTCCTCCGCTCACCCGAGGGTGAGCGAGGGTCCGTCGATGTAGCCCGCGGCGGAGCGAGCGCGCGGCGGAGAGAGCGGGAGCGAGAGCGGCGGCGGCGAGCCCGGCTTGCTGGCTTCCTCGCCGGAGTCCTCCGCTCACCCGAGGGTGAGCGAGGGTCCGTCGAAGTAGCCCGCGGCTGAGCGAGCGCTCGGTTGAGCGGGCGAGCGGCGGTGAGCGGCAGTGAGCGGATGTTAGGGTTAGGGTTTAACCCTACTCCTCGGTTTTTTTGATCTGTGATTTTATTTATTTGATCTGATTTGTTGTGATTTCATTTGATCTAATGCTTGAACATGGGGGCGTAGGGAACATACCAAACTCTAGGGTGTGTCTGAGCAGTGGGTTGTCGGAGCAGAGGGAGAGAGCAGTGGGGAGAGAGCAGAGAGCAGTGGGGAGAGAGCAGAGAGCAGTGTGTTGTCTGAACGAAGGGGAGGGTTCTGGTTTATTAAGAGGGGCGCACGGGACTTGGTCGAGGGTGATAGAGCTCGGTCAAGACGGCGGTTTGAGGGTTCGGGCTAGTAGGCTTAGGGTGGACTGAGCTGGGTTGAGCGCTACGCGTGGGAGACGGATTCCCGATCGACTCCCTAGCGCGCACGCCGACGACTTGGTCCAGGCGGTTGCGTTGCGCGCGGGTGCGTGCACGGGGAGGGAGGCCTGTGCGTGGACTGCTGGCGCGCTGCGCGCGGTCGAGGCGGGAAGTGAGGCGCGCTGCGCGCGGTGCGGACAACCACTTCAGGCTTTATATTAGTTAAGAAGATTTTGAGAGTTTATACCAATTCTTCCAGAATGGATTCATGCAAACAACCAATCAAATGGGCTTATTTCGAAGATGGATTTGGTACAATATCTAAGTAAATGCATTGAGTTGGTTTGAACACCACGTTGGCCTATAGGTTTCGGCCGTACAAATATTTGCAAAAGACCGCATAGCTTTTCAACAAACGAATATAAATACGATTGACGTTTAGGCTTTAACAGATGGATGAATGGGCATCGTACTTATTGGACTATAAACATGCCCATGTTTATTACAATGATGCGATAAATAAATGATACATAGAACACTTTTTTGATCAAAACAGAACGGTGCGGCAACAATGAAGATAATTCTAGTAGATACTCTCCACCTATAACCTCAGCAGCAAAATACATTGCTTCTTCCATGGTTTTATACAACATTTTGGTGATCCTTATTGATTACACAACTACACAAGATCTACAAGACTACAGTTCACCGTGCTTCGTCTTCTAGATTGCGGAAACCAGCGGTAAGGTCGTCGTACAGCTTCTGAAATTTCGCAACCAAAACATCTTCGCCCTCTGCGGGATCCTCGAATTTTTGGGATCTATCGTAATAAACGGAGAAAGTATTAGTGATGTTGAAATCGACAACAGGTGTTGGAAAATATAGAGTAGAGGTACATACACTAGGCGATAGAATAGATCGCCCATGCGATGCTTTATCACACTGTATGTTATTTTCTGTCCGTCAGCACTAGCTGCCCGCTCCACCGCCTACAAACAATATAAACATACAAATTAATACAACTTTTATGCTACTTTTTTACGGGAATATATCATAGCTAGAATAGAAACCATCCTATTTGTAATTTGAATAAACAATTCATCAATTTTGGTACCGCTTCCGTCTATAATACAGTAACCTAGTACATGATTATACATTTTATAGTATAATGAATATGCCAATAGCTGTCACGTGCAACAACCAAGTTGTCATGTGCATCATCAATATTTCTAGAACACATAGCCGGAATTGGCCCCTAGCCTCATCGACGCAACAACCTTCGCGCCGGTGAGGTAGATCTCCAACTCAGCCTTCTTTGATCTAATTCTTTCTTGGCTGCTTTATTCCTTTGGCCTAAGGCCATATTTATAATACATCCAAATAATCTCCTAGTTATTCTTAAGGGAATAGGACTCCTAACCCTAACCCTAAACCTGCTACAACTCCTAATTTGCTACAGTATCCGGTGGGTACTGTTCACACGGCTGGGCTAGACCCAAAACCCTAGCCCATGACAATGACACTATCCATATTCGTTATACTATAAAATATCTTATATGGTACTATATGCTATATTATGAACGGAGGGAGTAACTTATACACCACAAAATAAAGTGCTTCTAATCAGTTCAGCTGGCTTTTGTTTACTTGTCTTGAGCATCTTGATTAGCTCAACTGATTTACCTTCCAATGTAAATGCTATTTTAAGCCAGAAGTTCCAAGTCTATGCCAGTCCATTCAATTGATTATAAGCCAAACAAACTTTTACTTTGATATTTAGATTTAAGGGATAAAGCAGTCCAAATACTCTGCCAGTAAGCCTGAAACCTAGAACACCATATATTGATCCAGGAAATATTTTCTGTTCCAGAAATCAGAACTTCTGGATCCAGCAGGAACCAGTGGTTCAGATGTTCTTTGGACTTGGGGCCCCCAGGGACCAAATATTAGCTTAAATATATGCTTGCAAGCAGAAGGGAGAATTGATAGAACAAACTATTGGAAAGTTTTACATGATTTTCTAGAGGTCAAAATCTCAGTTAGATCTGGCTTGTTTAAAACAGTACCAGCAAATTATGGAGTAGATGGTCAAATGAGTAAGAAAACCTACCTGATTTGCCAATGTATTGAAATGGATAATGTTGCGCATCATCCAAACAGATTTGTAGAATGGGCAGAACTTATCATATCTGTTTTACGCAGAAGTGAATGATCAATTAGTTAATATATGGATGACGACAAAGGGCAGTAGAGCTCTCAAATAGGTTAAACACTCACGGAGTAAATGCATTTTGTGCCAAATAATCTTCTCTCAGAAGTTTTGCTGTCTCCAGTGTAATCTTGTCAGATTCTGCCAGGGCATCTTTACCAACGAGCTGAATGTGGCGTAAACAGTCAACAATGAACATCACACAAATAAGGAATCCCACAAATAATAATGAAAGAGCTCAAAGCATATTTACATAAGGCTTGTTTAAAAAAGTAAATACTGAAGTCAAGTTTATTATCATTTTCAAAATGATTAGCAGGATCAATATGTGCAATTAGCAATCTTGATAGGATGTTTACATTAGCAAATCAGGTAACTTCAGTATGCAGGTTAAAGCATCATGGAGTTCCAGGAGTATCCACAAGGCTCAAAGTAGTACCTGCACAATTTCATTCAGATCATCCTCCCTCTGCAACACCTCTCGTGCTTTTGTTCTAATATCAATGAAATCTGGATCAAACTTCTCGTAGAAGGACTCGAGTGCCTGAAAAGTAGACCATTGTATGGTCATCTAATATCAATAGTAGCTAATGCAAAAAAAAAGGTGGGAATGAACAGGGAAACTGCTTAAATATACACTGATGAGCATTGTGGTTACAAAAAGATGAGTATGGTAAAAACCAACAAAAGACAGAGAACAAACAACAGTCACATAAACATGTGGTTATACCCAATATTAGAATGTACTTTACCCCAGGTACTTAAGAAAGTTGCGAAGTCAGAAAGTAACCTTGGAATATTTCGAATAAGAAATGAGCCAATTCACTGATGGGAAATGCTTCCTCTGAGCAAGCTTTTTATCTAATCCCCAGAAAACCTACAAACAAGAACACACGATTGAACACCAGTGAAACAATAAACATTATTAATCATGTTGGACTTGCAGGAGCAATTTAGCTGATTCCTTACCTGAACAATACTAAGGGTCGCCGAGGTAACAGGATCTGAAAAATCACCACCAGGAGGAGAGACAGCCCCCACAATTGTAACACTTCCAGTCCGATCTGGACTTCCAAGACACTTCACCTTACCGGCACGTTCATAGAAAGATGCCAGTCTTGCAGCCAAATAAGCAGGGTAACCACTGTCTGCAGGCATTTCAGCCTGGAGAATAACAAACATGCCATCAGAATATTACCATAAAACAAATATTAAAAAATAAGCACAAATGAGTTATGACAATCTTTAAGTCCAGCATATTCTATTTCCAAATGATCTCTTAGTGATTACCACCCAACTTCTGTAATCATGATGTAGGCTATTGCTAACTTTAACAAGTGGTCATCAGAAATCCAGAACAATTATCATATTTTAATCTGGTAATCTGGTTTACACAATATCCTTTATATTTGTGCTAAGTTCCTAAAGATTTACATGGTATTTTAAGCCATCCATGGTTCAATTGCAGTAAGTGCCTAAGTGGTGTAAAAATAGGCTATCACAGCAACTAGCGAAAAACACAATGAGTAACTATACTGAAGAAATATGTTGGCACCACACATGAGAAATGGGAGGAAACACTTTCTTTCCTATGAGCATAGCAGAGAATTGAATCTAAGTTGAGATAAGAAATACAGAAAAGAAAATGGGTGCAGTATGACAGAAGAAGAGCAACGTACCAAACGCCCAGAAATCTCACGCAATGCCTCAGCCCATCGGGAAGTGGAATCAGCCATCATACTGACATTGTAGCCCATGTCACGGAAATATTCAGCTATTGTAATTCCTGGGGGAAAAGAAGGATGCCATATAAGATTTTGTTTACAATGAGAACATTGGTTATGATTTTAAGATTCATATGACACATACTAGCAGCACTCCTACAAATGACTAAAACAACTGGAAATTAAACATATAGATAACCATTGTTACAGAACTAAAGTGGATAGCAATAATCAATTAATCATGTAGATATAACTGGGCAGGAAAATGCCTTCATCATCAAGACTTTATCATAAATATCTGCAGCAATATAGATGAACAGATCTCAGGAATAAATGCACATATAAATATTGTCCTATCTCTTTTACACATAAAGACGGGATGTATGATGCTTATATCATACATGATGTACTTTTAGTCACTGTTTGAGGCATGAAGATTCTAGAAATAGATACATTCAAGTACTGGTACACCACATAGGCACATATGAGTTGGTTAATGTAACATCCTGTTTCTGAGATTCATACTTTTTTGACTAAACCATATGCCAACTGAAAAGACAAAGCAAACCACACCATAATGACAGTATCTAATGTAACTACCAAATCAATCAGGGGGCATTACACAATTACCTGTATAAATGGAAGCTTCACGAGCAGCGACAGGCATGTTGGATGTGTTAGCCACTAGTGTTGTTCTCTTCATGACCGACTCTTCACGTCCATCAGGCAATGTCATTGTCAACTGGGGGAAGTCCATGAGAACCTCAGCCATCTCATTTCCTCTTTCGCCACATCCCACATAAACCACAGCTTCAGAATTGGAATACTGCAGGGGTTATTCAGCTCAGTACAAAGATGTGGTTAAGGCATCAAAAAGAGTATTTGTTAAAGCTACTACATGGAAATAAGGAATGGAAAATTTATGATCACCTTGGAAAGTGCCTGACTAATGACAGTTTTTCCACAACCAAAAGCTCCAGGAATGGCACATGTTCCTCCAAGAACTGAGGGGAACAATGCATCGAGTACACGCTAGAATCATTTACCGGTACACAAGAATTAGATTAGATTAGTTGAGTAGGAGAAAAAGGTTAAAAGCAGCACACAAGAACATTTAGTGATTTCAGCACAAAACATTGATAAGAACAGGGGGACAAAACACGTGTTATTAAGAGTGAGGCTCATCAGCTCATGACAAGTTGTACACAAACCTGTCCTGTAAGAAGAGGTGTATCTGCAGCAAGTTTTGATGCAACAGGCCTTGGTGAACGCACAGGCCATGTCTGCAGTGCAATAAGTTCAGCAAATTAAACTAATGCTCTAATACTCAGAAATATCATCTCCACGTGGAGAGAACTTTTTTACCTGAAGCATGGTAAACTGCTTTTTGATGCCCTGAAATTCCAACTCTAGCACTGTATCCTGAATACATAGCAAATGCAGGGTTTCAAACAAAATTACACAAAAGTAGAACACACACGGCACGACAGGACTTGGGATATATATAGTGGCATCATCTACTAACCTGCAGGCTGTATTGACCAGCTGGGGCAATGTAACTTATTTTTCCCATAGCGCCAGGTGGAAGAGCAACATGATGATTCATCAAAGTATTTTCGATGACAGTCTACCATATAATCAGCAAACATTAGCAAATGTGCATGGTTAATGTTGGGTATCTACAGATCACAAGGCACTATCCTTTTGCACAAAATTAATAACTGTGAAACAGAGCTCTAAATCATGACAACTTACAGCATATAAATCTCCACCAGTGATAACATCTCCAACACCTGAAGCAGAATGATAATAAGAGATGGTTTTAGAGTGCCTTGCGCTGCACACTAAACTTAAGAAAAGATAACAAGATGTCCATAATTTACATATCTTAAGTATAGTAAATACATTACCTAGCTTCTTTGGCTCAAATTCCCACAAAACATCTTTGTCAAGGGCAGGAACTGAAACACCGCGGGGAATATACACATCTCCAGATTTAATGGCGATAGTTTTCAGAGGGCGCTGCAAATGCAATAGGTAAAAGGACATGTCAATAGTCAACATATAAGAAGCAGGCAGAGAAAAACATAGAAGGAAATATAGGTATTTCATGTTCTCAACTTGATGTTACCTGAATCCCATCAAAAATGTTGCCGAGAATACCAGGTCCCAACTCAACTGACAGGGGCTGCACAGGCATAACTATTATGTGTTAAAAATAGCAAAGCAAGTAAACTTGCAGATAAGTTTAGTTGATGAAAAAAATGCACCTTTCTTGTTCTCAAAACAGGGTCGTTAACCATTAGTCCAGCAGTTTCCTCGTAAACTGTGAAACATAAGGGATAGCATTTGTGATGTTGAGATATTAACTATATGTGATATTCTGGTTTCAACTGAAATTAGTTACGATCAGAAGTGTAAAGGATAAAAAAAAGGCTTGCATACCTTGAATTGTAGCTGAATCACCCTCAAGACGAATAATCTCCCCAATGAGGTTATCATGCCCAACACGGACAAGCTCATACATGGCAGCACCTCCCATTCCATCAGCCACGACCACAGGTCCAGAGACCTACAACAACCCATTCAGTCAAGCACTTACGTTCAACAATTCAATATGAATAAAGTTACGAATTAAAAATACCATCACACAAAGAAAAGATGATTGCTAAATACCATCACACAAAATAAAGGATGATTGCTATTGTACATATAAGTACAAAGAAGAACCTTAGCAGAAAATGGCATCTAAAACTTCTGCTAGACAGATACCAAAGTGCTGAGCTCATCATGGGGTCTATCTGTCTACAGAGACAAGGCCTAAGTATGAGCAGTCCAACTTTGGTATCAATTAACACAATCTAGATTCCACACAAACAGTAAATTTTATGTTCATCCCCGCTAGTAGCCTAGTAGCAATGCGAACCACGAACCACCAGTCAGAACCCATTAGAACCCTCCCTAATCACGAGTTCACAGAAAAAACTCAACTAGTACCCGTACCATTGCGGCAACATATGATAAGATAGTGCGAGACAGACTAACGATCAGAATACCACAGGCAAATCTCAATCACAGCAGCACAACAGAACAAGTCTGCAAACCTACTCGACTAAGCGAGCTTGCCACCAATGCCGACCGGATCCGGATCCCCCAAAGCAACCGGCGCTCCCACCCGAATACCAAACCAAGCCTGCCAGCTCAGCGAATCTGGAGCCAGTTCATCTCGATCCGAGCACGGCAGAGGTCTCAGAGGCAAACGGCGCCGCCGCAGAGCCCGCGCGCGCCGGGATCGCGCTTAACGCCCACTCGGATCTACAGGGTATCAATGCGAGGGGCCGTAAGAGGGAAAGGGGGAGGAGGCGCGGCGCAGCGCAGTGCGGACCTTGCGGACGTAGCCATACTCGCTCTCCTTCTCGGAGTCCTCGAAGGTGGTGAGGCGGCCTGCGTACGCCATGGCCGGCGGCGGCGAGGGGTTGTCGTCGCCTTCGGGTCGCTGGCGCCTGGCAGGGTTTCGATCTGGTCGGCGGAGGGAGAGAGACTTGGGACGAGAGGAGGGCCACGCAGGTGAATCCGACTTACATAGATGTCGCCGTGTATTTTAATTTTATTTTATTTCCTGATATTTCGGGTTCACACATCCGGTACACTGCAATGCTCGCCACGTTGTCTACTACATTAGTAGGTTACAACGGATTTATAATTTTAATAATAATATATTTAGAGTATAATATAATTATTGATCCACGTTTAGTAATATATATATTGTGATGATAAGAAAATTTTTAGCGAATTTAACTGTCTATACGCAAAATTTATAGTTTTGTGTGATTTTTCAGAAATTCAAGAGCCTTTGAGCAAAATTGTTAGTTTTTGTATGATTTTTGAAAAATATTCTTTTTCTTTCTTTTTTTTCTCTTTTCCTTTTCTTCCTGTACACGGCTGATTGGGGACGCGCAGGATGAGCCAGCGCGCTCTCGAGGAAGGGTGCGGATGGGCAGACCATATGGCCACTTATAATAGTTAAGTCATTTACCAAAGAAGATAACATAACCTATATTACTAGTGAATATAATATTTAAAATCGAAAATTATTTTCATACTCAATAAAAATATTCTATTGTATTATAAAAAATGTTTCAAAATAATATTGTTTGCATTCACTTATGATAAAGAAAAATACTATTCTTATCACTCGCCATTTGGGCAATTGCCTGAATTCTGGAGTCACTGACCAATGAATTAACTCCTTGGTGTCAAGTGGATCATCGGATTCGGAAGGCAAACTGCAATCAGATTAGAAAAAAAGATAGTTCTAAATTCGAGACATTTATACTCGCTTCGGAGTTTCAGTCTCTTAGCAAATACGGAGTTCTATTACAGGAGTAGGCAACAGTGCAAGACACCGATCGACACGAGGACTCTGAAAAACACAAGCCCGTTCAATTGGACATCGCATTTATGCTCGAGTACGTAGCTGAGCTGAGCTGAGCTCACTTGGAGATGCCGCCGTTGGGGTGGGAGTCCCAGCTCCAGACGTCGACCACCTCGCCGGCCATCTGCGCCGACGAGCTATGCACCTGCTCCGGCGGAGACAGCCCCGTGAAGCAGGCGTCGTCGGCGGGGAACTCCAGCCCGGAGAGCACGTCCGTGGCGCGGCACGCCTGCCGCGGGTTCAGTGCCGGCGACAGCCCGCCCAGGTGGCCGAGCCCGCACGACAGCGCCCCCCGCGCCACCATGTCCTCCGCTAGCTTCACCTGCACGCGCGGCGGCAGGCAAGCGGGACGGCTTCAGACTTCAGAGTTCAGAAAGATGGAAATCTGGATCACCGTGTGCATATGCATGATATCTATGTGGTTACCTTGACCCGGAGAGCCTCGACGTCTGATTTGAGGATTCTGTTGTCCGTGACCGCGGTTGTGAATTGCTGGTTGGCATCTGACAATTGCTTGAAAATCGATGCGTTTTCGCCCCGGAGCTGATCAACCTGATAGCAAGCACAAATTACTTCGTCTGAATAACCTCAAAGAACCAGCAGTACGTACACTGGCATTTATCGGCTCAAAATTAGAGCCCATTTGACATCGATTCAGATTCAGATTCAGATTATATTTATTCTGATTTCTGATTCTCTCAAAGTGATTATATTGTGATTCATATTTAGACGTGAATTCATTTGGCTAGATATGATTAGATTATAATTCTTGTAAGAGAGAATAATGACCTAAAACAATGAGTATATTCATGTCTTTGTGATGTAGTATTATATACATGATGTTTTATGTTATATGATCTAAACCTATATAAACATAAATGAACAAATAATATGAATTATAAATCATATTGTTTATTGTTATATGATGTGCAAGTAACTTCAGTCATGTATAAATATTTCTCTTAACACCTATGTGCATTTTCAATTTTTGTTAGCCGGATTCTCTTGAAACGAATTATTCTCCCCCACGGTAAAAAAAAAGGAGAATTAATTCTCAAAAAATCTAGCATAGTATTCTGTCGATTCTTTTTAGAATCGGCCAAAAAATCCCTACAAAATGAGACACACACAACTGTGAGGATGACTCAACAAGTATACATAGATACATACATACCTGTGTCTCGAGATCAGCTAAGTGAGCTTGCTTTCTCTTCCTCGACCGCCGGGCAGACTCCCGGTTGGACGCCATCCTGTAATTTGAACCCACCAACCGATTCATGCAAGCTCTTCGTTAAACAACATTCCTTGCTTGTGAAAACCAATGGTAAGTTCTACTTGAAAAAACGGCCACGTTCTTGGTGTACCTTCTAATCCTCTTCACATCCAATGGGTTCGTGCTTTGCTCGCACGGACCGCCCTCTGTATCCAACAACGAGTCGCTCTCAGAATCTGAACCGCTTGTGCCTCCCAGAGTTTGGCTCTCCTTCATATTCAGATTGGTGGCTGATGTGGGACTTGCTGCTGCTGCTCACGAAGGATAAGCAGGGAGTGAGCACTGAGCAAGAACAGTCAAAGATCTGAACATTTGCTCAAACAGAGCTGGTACTGTCCATGTATGCATGGCTCATTGCTCAAATCATCGCACACACCGATCACCGATTGTTTTTACGTGCGATTGCAGTCTTACCACAGATTGATGACTGCGACTCAATTGTCGTGGAGATCGCAGGATGCCGTGCGTTCAGGCTCTGGGACTGAGGCCATATGAGATTGGGAATGCCCCCAGTGAGTGTGTTCTGCTTGGACAAAAATAAAAGTACAATCAATTGAGTGATCAATCATGTTCATATCAAGTATATTACGATTTTAAGATAAGCAACCAGAGCTTGTGTATTACTATTTGCAAATTCTTATAACTGAAGGTTCCTGCACCAATTGACTAATCACTTAACAGCTCTTAGCAACAAACTCAATTAACCTTGTCAATCTGTCATGACTAAAATAAAATGATTTCTCTTCTTTCCCATGCAAATTCAGGGCTCCCTCTTATCAGGTTATCTAAATTCTTGAAAACAATAATTGAGGTACGCTTATTGGCAATTCTTTAAGCAGACAGATAGATGAAAAAAACTAGCAAAAATTGGCAGCACGGGATGAAATAGTCTTCTATTCGGAAGGTCAACCATGAATTTATAGTCAACCATGTAGAGATCATGCTACTACTTAGTTTGAATTTATACAACTAAAACAAGACGCATATTTTCATACGGTTCACGGGTTCAGCTTGATTTTAGCTGTTCTTTAATTAAAACACGGATACTAGTTTGAATTTTGATCCTATAGGAATACAGTGCACCACTCACGGAGTCGGCGAAGCCGAAGCCGGAGAGGTCGCCGGTGGAGAACATCCCAAACGGCGGCGGCTGCAGGCCGGCGGCGTCGCCGTCCTCCCTGCTGCGGATGAAGGCCTCCAGCTCCAGCTCCAGCTCCGACGCGCACTTCTTCATCTCCTCCTCGTCGTCGTCGCTAGCTGCCGTCTCCACCGCGCGGCGACCCTTCTCTTCCTCTTCTCTGGACTCTGGTGCGGTGTTCTCGATGCCCGGGTGGCGTCGGCGTCGGATGCTTTTAGAGATGCCCCAGCAAGCCAGAACACCGAGAGAAAGAAGAGGCTCCTCTTTTCGGATGCCCACCAAAGCGGCCTCCGTGCGCGGCTGGAACGGCGTCAGCTCGGCGTGGAAAGCGCCTGTCCCCTCCTCTCGCCCCTCCTCCCCCGCCGTATTTACCACTCTTGCCACCCCGCGCACCCCGCGGTGGTATCACCATTCCGCCCTCCCCCCTCGCGCGCTTCCCCGCCCTCGTCGGCGGCAGGATTCCAGGGGCATTTCCGGAAGCATGGGTGATTGCGACCTGCTTCTTTCCCTCTCTAGAAGCCGCCGCGACGGCCCGCACCGGAGGGAAAGGTGATGGACGCGACGCCGCGGGGGCGGGGGGCATTTCGGACAATGCGGCGCCCCGCAGTAATGGGAGCTGATTCGGATCCGCACCAACGTCTGACAGGTGGGGACCACATCACGTGGGACCACCAAATCAGTGGCGCATTGCAGGGTTGTGGGTGCGCGCCGCGGTGGAGCACGCACGGCGTATCAGCAGTAGCCAGTAGGCCGAAGGCGAGTCCACGTCAGGTACCCGGGATATTATGCGGCAGGAATGCGTCTGGCTCCCCCTTGTGTCGCACACGTGTTACGAGAGTAGTGGCTGGATCCCCGTGAGAATGTGAGATTAGCTGGATGCTGGGATGGATGGTGTGGCGGGTGGCGCAGGCGATCCTGAACGTTGGGGGGTTCGAGTCGGGTGACGCACTTGGCCGAGTTGGCTGCTTTGTCTCATTCCCCCACCGTCTCACAAAACTTCTCAGTTTGGATTATAAAAATTTAGAGGAAGGCTAATAATATACTTCTCGGTACATAAAAACAAGTCGTTTTAGGTTTATATCAAGAGTGTGTTAAAACAAGTCATTTTGTATTTTATTGTGCAGTTTGGACAACTATACTCCTCAAGTAGTACTATTTTTTCTTGTTTTTCGTGCTATATTTACTCCTGAACTATATTTGATAGGGACAAACATGAAAAGTACACAATAATTAATTGCTCCTTGGTATGTGAAATCATGTCCAAAATGACTTGTTTTTGTGTACCGGGGAGAGTAGTCGGTTGTTAGCTTGTAGCCTATCTTTTTAGCCTATTTGTATAGTAGTTAGCTCTTCAACATTAATACATGATCAACTTGTCTTTCTCACAAAATTTTTTGGTTCCTGTGTCTAAGCTGGCTACAAGTTTATAGCCTGTTTATTCCTCTCTCTCCTCCACCTCAACATTATTCTGCTTATAGTTTGCTTACAACCTGTTATTATATTTGCTCTCGGGTTAATTTTTTCCGTGCCATTATAATTTTTGCGGTTTGCCAATATGTCATCGATGTGTCACTGACAGATGAGGGCCGCCACAGTCACTGACAGTGGCATATAAGCAATTTCTAAAAATTATAATGGCATGTGAGTAATTTTCCCTTGCTCTTAGGATAGTTTCTAAAAAAATTTAAATTATTATAATTCAAATCTTAAATAATATTAATTACACATGTATAAAATTTAACTATTTAAGCATATAATATTTAATAATTTTTACATAATTAACTAACGTATTAATATTTATTGGCATAAAAAATTATGCGTTTGAAAGCTAAATAAAGATGGAAAATAACTCGTGTTGGCTTAGTTGTTGTTTGGTAACTAAGACTAAAGTTTAATCCATATTGCATGGGATATTTGAATGTTAATTAGATGAACTAAAAATGGGTTAATTATAAAATTAATTGTATAACTCTTAGGCTAATTCATGAGACGATAATTAGTTCATGATTTGACAATGTGATGCTATAGTAAAAATATGCTAATGGTAGATTAATTAGACTTAATAGATTCGTCTCATGAATTAGCCTAGGGATTATATAATTAGTTTTATAATTAACTCATGTTTAGTTCTTTTAATTAGCCTCCGAACATCCGATGTAACAGGAGTTAAACTTTAGTCCCTAGTTGCCAAATAACACCTTAGGCCTTTGAAAGGAATAATAACCATAGCACAGCTCGAAGTGTATTCTTAGTCTGAATTCTGAGTTCCTATTTACAGTATAAAGCATAGATATTTATAGACAAAAATACAATATAAAAATAGTATTATATCCTCTAATTACAACCGTCATTGTGGACGCTGTTCACAAAAACATAATATCAAGACTGAATGTGGATGCAGCCGTAAAGCTAACGTTTTATCACAATTGCGGCGTGCCTTCAGATGAAGTCTCTTTAGAACCGGGAGACCCTTTAGAATGCTGTTCAGGAGCTTCGGGACGCCTCCCGTGATGGTTTTGAGACTTATGCCAAGAGACTACTAGACTCTAGCTCCGAAGTACCCTTTAAAGTTGTTCGTCTAATTATAGCTGTGATGAAATTATTTTCTCCTAATAGTATCATACAATTAAAATTATTTGTTTTAGTTTGTTTTAAAATTAACAATCAAAATACATATGTTCTATGGTAATATTCATAACACCCGGTGTGCATTTTCCCTGACTTGTAATTACAAATCAAAACAGCCGGCTTACTCGCACAAATTACACACGCATAGATTTATGCTAGTTTCGTTATCAAAGTCAAGAGAACATCTTAATTATGTTTTTCAAATGCCATATTAAAAACTTATTTTTAAATAAATTATTACAGAGATGTTTTTTTTTCAAGAAATACACCGTAGTCTAATGTCAAGACCCATTATTTAATCTTTATTGATTTACCACATATCATTCCTGATAAGCTTTTGAAAATATGATTTCTAAAAAAATCCTCATCAGTATTGTTAGACCATTTATTCTACACTATTTATCAAATTTATAATCAATATATATAGACAACTATAATATCTATTAGCGTTCATCACCATTTCAGACCTAAGCTAAGAATATAAAGTTGAAATAAACGGTTTAGATTCTGAGCTTAGATTGTGAGATTCAGTAACTGTAAAATCTGGAAAATGAATTAAATTTCAGAAGTTTGAAAACACTAACTTCATTAAATTCTCACTAATTAGATACTTAGACTATCTAGTTGCTCAAACAAACACTTAGGGTATGTTTGATTCATATTCTTGAACCAGCTTCCTGGCTCAGAAGCTAGAATCTGAACCAAAAACTTTTTTGGTCACCTAACTTTTTTAGAATCTGTAGATTTTTTTATAAATTTGAAAGATGGTATAACCTAGATTTCACAGATTTTCAGTTCAACTTTAAATAAATATTACCTACCATGCTATTAAAATATGTCAGTTCATGTAAAATTTGAAAAAGTAAAATTTAGTAAAATATATAATTTTAATATAAACGTTACAAAATTTAATGATTAGAATGATTTACATGTAAAATTATACATTAATAATATAACTAAACATCACAAACTAACAAAATATAAATCCACAATTATTCCAGCCAAATATTTTTTACAAGATTTTTCAAAATCTACTGCTCCAAACGAGGTACCCAGCTTTTTCATCTAATGCAATCTGGATTCACTTGTTCATTAGGTGGGCCCATATTCCGGCCCATCAATTTACAATATCTTGTAGGCCCATCTAAACCGGGCCCATTTGGCTGAAGCGGGCTGAATCCGTTGCCTACCCAGAACCTCACTCGAGTGTCCCGCCGGCGACCGCTCGAGCCGCCGCCGCCGTCATGGGAGTGCTTCTCTTCGCCTACGCCGCCATGGGAGTGGTTCTCTTCGCCGCCGCCGCCCGACGAGACGCATGTACGTTTCGCGATCTCGTCCCTCACTAGCACCGTATCGTTTCGCTGGATTGTTACGCTGCACCGTTGTTGCTCAAATCGGGGGAGAGTGGTGAGCGACCACCACTTGGTTGAGTTGGTTCTACTGATCGGGAGCGCATTTCTGCAGTTTATCTTTGGGACCCTTGTTTGCTAGTGTCTAATTTAGGTTCCAAGTCATCTGAATATGTGGAAATAGCTAAATAGGCATATGCGCTTCTGGCATTCAGTTTGTTGCATCCAGTCATGTTGGTGCCGGGATTTGTTAGTTGTTTCGATTTCTCTCCCCTTTTCTCAATCTGTAGAGAGTTTCTTCTTGATAGAAGAACAATGAATTGCTCTGGCCTTTGGACGATGAAATTTGGAGGCTACTTTTTTTTTTTTAAAAAAAAATGTTTGGCTTGGAATTAGTGTAGAGAAACATGGAGGGAAGCGTAGTTTCGGATGCTTGTTGCAAACATAAACTGGATCGAGCCCTGGATGCATATTGCTTTTTTTATTATCGCATTTAGTATTTATTTTCTTGCTAGCACAATAAAGTGGAAGATGCCTTCTTGGTCATGGAAAAGTAAAATGCTAACGAGCACAGTTGACCTAATCACCTTTGTTATGCTAAGCTAAGCTAGGTTCACATATCAAGCTGTTCAGCATTATTTGATAATTATTGTTCTGAACATGATTTATGGCTTGATGCTATCTAAGCTTCCAGGCTTTTCCTCCTTTCATATTGAACATTTTAAGCCTCCCGAAAACCATGACAATGATCAGAATTGCTTTCCCATTGTCACTCCATTTCCCAACAAACCCATATGAAGCATCCTTGCAGTGTACATCATGGTTCAGTGACCTCTTACAGCTGTAACCAACTGAGAATCCCACATTTCCATATGCACTGCAACAATCAGTCATCAAAGACAGATGTTCAGTGATGATAATCATGCAAAAAACAATCTCGAGCTTTATGCAGAATATGGTGAATTTTAGAGACTTGCCTGACAACTTCGAATAATATGCTGAAAACATTGAAATTGAGTGGATCTGTGGTCACTGATTCTCGCTCTGTGATGCAAATTAGCATTACAAAGATAGCCAAATAAGACATCTGTGAGAAGATCCAGTTCTCCAATAGCCTTTTTCTGTTGTTTCTCATCTCAGATTTAGAATACCCATCATCATATCTGGGTAAAAACATAGTGTAACCAGGGAGATACCTACATAGAAGTAAGTCCAAGCATATGTCAAGAGTTCATATTAAGAAAGATTAATATGAATGATAGGCTGATATCATATACTGTATTAAATGCTTTGTATGCAATATGTTGTAGGTGGTTCTTCAACTACTGTAGCCTGTAACCAAATCTAGCCTTAAGCCTGGCTGGGGTTGTGTGATTAATTTCTTTCTTTCTTAATAAATACTATGGTAGGAAGCTCTCCTTTGTGTTCTTAAAGATTATCTGATGTCCTTATGTTCCCATTCTACTATATGCAAACTACCTATTAGGCTATTACTAAAGTAGGATATATTTAGACATTGCTGAACATATTAATCAGAAACACTATTTGGATACTATAAGCGGAGGAAGGCAATTGTAATGTCCATGATGAGGCAGTTGAATTATATAGTTTTACTGTCTGAGGCAGTAAATCCAGGAAATTTCTTATGGGCATTCTTATTTCTGGGAGAAGGTTAGAGAATGGACTTACATCATGATGGTGTATAGGACTAGGATTGCTGAAGAGAGGCTTGACAGATCCACAACAGATTCACCTGCATGTCTTGCATTGGCTGACTGAAACAGAGCACACACTATCTTTTGGTAGCTGTTCATTTCATTCAAAGCTGGTGAGCTCCATTCCAAAGAGAGAAATAATATGGTTTGCAGAATTATCAAGCTCGCTACAGTTAGAGTCAAATTAACACTCTCCTTGGTACTCATAAGATTCTTATATCCAATGGCCTTTGGATGTTCAAGAATGAAACACCATTCTTTTTTTCCAGTGATCTTCTCAAGTGACCACACCATGAATCTCAAGCATGGTGCAAGTAATGTATTTCCTGCTAGTATCTGAGGAATAATTAGCAATAGCAGAATGGAGTTCTTCTGAAAGATAATCATGTTCTCATTTACTGGAGTGAAGCCACAATTTCCAACCGAGGAGATGGCTGTAAAGACTGAGAATATGACGACCCCAATGCCTTTTCTCTTTAGAACTTGTCGTGCACCTGGTACCAGGTTAAGGTAGAGGTAAATAAGTAGGGAGCTGCCTAAGTTTGTTACTAGAAGGTATCCCATCACTAAAAAACTTAAAAATTCAACTGTATTGGGCTCTACAAGTCCTCCGTTTTCCATATGGGGTTCAGAAAATGGGAGTGTAACTTTTGTGCCCTGGGTGCTGGGATCAAATTTTGTAGAATTAATAGACTCAATATCAACGTAAGACGAGTGATCCCTTCTGTCAAGTGACTCTTTTCTACCAAATTTGGCTGTCATGAAGTGAATGCCAAGCATTGAAGTGAATACCTCAGT
The DNA here is from genome assembly GCA_019279435.1 of Zizania palustris. Classification (NCBI taxonomy): domain Eukaryota; kingdom Viridiplantae; phylum Streptophyta; class Magnoliopsida; order Poales; family Poaceae; genus Zizania; species Zizania palustris. Next base: position 29,789,253 of record JAAALK010000287.1, on the reverse strand, counting down.
ACCAATCAGCATTAAGATAGTCAAAACCCAGAGCTGAGCGCTTGAGAAATCCTCCATTTCAACAGTAGCCATGCTTGAGACAGTTGATGCAGATACAGAAGTAAATAACAAATCTAAGTCTCTGAGAGTATTTGAGTTGTCTCGGGGCTTGAGGATCTTTAGAGCGGCATATCCAGCAAATGAGATCAAGGCAAAGTAAGTGACCTGGACAAACAGTGGATTGTTTTGGCAGATGAACTGGCAAGAGTTTTTCATAGACTGCTGTGCAGATTTGGTAAAAGAAGACAACTTGGTGGCTCCAAATGCACAGAATGTTTGAAGTTTTTTAGGGATACTCCAAGACAATGAAGCATCTTCTAACAATTTGTGTGGAGCTAAACAGAATGTTTTGGGTGCCTCCTTAGTCCTTACTTGCATAAATGTACTGATGTGTGTCCATTTATATAGGGGGGAAATGTCCTCCCTCCAATTTGTACCTATATGTCTCATACATATAATCTCTACTGTATAAGAAGAGCTATTAGCATCAAAGTGTTAGTGGTGAACTTATGTGGACAACGATTACTTAAGAATCAGGACTGCTCTGGATTCCAGATAGCTTATCTGAATGTATTATAAAACAAAGTGCGGACGGATTTATTCTCTTCTCCTATTGTGGCAAACAAACAGTCCATTCTGGAAAAATATACATGTAAGTGAAAAATGCAAAATAAAGAATTAGTATTCTGAAATCTGAATGCAGTGATATTTAAGTTTGTACTTTGGAATAGGTTGTCTTCACATGAAATGTGCTTTGTTTGATATGTGAGTTTCAGGCATGTTGAAAACACACTGCTGTCAATAGAGTTATAAGGCTTAAATGTATTCTCAGCAAGTGAGCAATGATGGTTTACTTTTTCACGTCTAGCCTAAAATTGTACCATGAATGTTATACCTCATGCTATTTCAGGATCTGGGCATTATTGTTTGTTAAGATTCTTACTTCTAGTTGCCTGTTCACAAGCTACTATTTGTAGGTTTTTACACATTCCAGTCACAAAGAGCATGATGTCCTTGAATACAAGATTTCAAATTATATTAAATTTGACAAATTTATTGTCTTGAATATGTAACTTTGATATATGAAAAAAGATATGAGTAAAACTTTTAATGAAAATGGGTCTTCAAGTCCTGTTTATGCAGAGTACCTTACACTCATGTGACTTTCCATCTTAATATCTGTACCTATGCATATACAATTACAGGTGACCATTCTAATGAAAATGGGTCTGCAAGGCCTGTTTATGCCATCCTACTACTTCACATCAGGTACTATCGGAATCAGTCTTTGGTGACTACATAATATGCTAACAAAATTTGTTGTCACCCTACAAACAAAGCTTGTTTTCAGCTGTTTTTTTACTTCACATCAGGTACTACCGGAATCAGTCTTTGGTGACCACTGACTACATAATATGCTAACAAATTTCTCCTTACAAACAAAGTTTTCTTTCCCAGTTTTTTTACTTTACATCAGGTACTACCGGAATCGGTCTTTAGTGACTACATAATATGATAACAAAATTTGTTCTCCCTATAAACAAAGTTTTCTTTCCATTTTTTCTTGAAGGTAAAGTCTGACATTTTGTTCTGGAACACAAAACTAGCACAGTAAGCTTGGCGATTGCAAAGAGGTTACAGACCAGATCTATTGAACATATCTGAGTTATTTTATCATTGCAATTAATATAAATACATATTTAGTGTTTCATCAATGGACCATTCCAGAATCTGTGTCTACAAAAGATATGTAAGGTCTTCTTATCTTATGCACTGCTCCTTATTTTTTTGTTCTACATTTATGCTGTTCTACAAGTGTAGTTCTAGTATCAGTTGTCTTGCTTAAATTACTGGTTGAAGTGGTTAACGTCTATGTTCTAGGAGAACCTTTGAACTAGATTCCGAGGCACCACTTGAGAAAACATGGTGGAATCTTTCTATAATGTCCATCAGAAGAATATTTGGGCCCCCCTCATCCCCATCTTAAAAGACTGAACATATGATCGCAAACATCTTTCAGAAGATCATCTTATTTGTGTGTGTTTTGATAAACACCATTTTTTGGCCCTTCAGAAGTTGAAAATTGTGCATGGGCTGGGTTAGGTTCACGGTAATATGTGCCCAGGGGTGTATAGATCTTGACCCAAGTCTGACCCTTGGCAGAAAAGGGTGAAAAAAACCTTGATTAAAATAAGAATGCTAAAATTTGTGAGAAATTGATTGAGAGAATAATTGTGGGAAGAACATGGCTTAAAGATTGATTGAGAGTTACCACTGCAGGGCTAGCTGTACCAAATCCAACACTTTATATTTACTAACACTTTTCTAGTGGAAGTAGTATACTCCGCTGCTTACCTGAGTGCACTAGACCCTTTATCAATACTGTAGCTATGAATTCTACTAACCTATACTCAACTTAGTCTCAGCAACATTAAGCACGATTTTGCATGTATTCTTGTCCTAGGTTGGACTTGATTCAATAGGATAGCCGGACTGGCCAGACCAGACCAGAGCTGGCGACTCTTACTGTTACTTTTGGACTGACTAAGATGGGCTGGTCTTGACCTGATCTGGTTACAAGACATTGTCAGATCTGACTCCTAGACATAAGCCTGGGCTCAGATTCATTGACTCATTGAGGCCTAAAATGCTTAGGCATATACTCTTCTCCATAATGTTTAGTTTTTCCTTGGTGATAATTTTGAATCATCTAATACTAGCAAAATGCTCATGCTTTGCCATGAACAAAAGAAAAATAATATAATGTTGTCTAAAATAAATCAAATATATTTTATATGATATATGAATATGACTATATGTTATTCACTTTTAATTATATGTATCAATCCATTTTTATTAGTTTGTTGTGTAATATTAAATAGTATCAACTATCAAGGAGTAAACTGCAAAACTATATAGGAGTAGATGGGTGGCAGATTCATCACCACTTGGTTCTTTTAGAGTAGTATAGATCTACTTCTTATAATCTATAAAATTCATGCAGCTGTATGGGTTCTGCCTTGACAATTACAGTATTTGTTGAAACTATGTTCAGTTAGTACAAAACTTGGCAATTTGTTCTTTAGACACCTTGTTATGTGTTTTAAAATTTGTTTCTGTAAACCTTGTTTTCATTGACAAATTAACATTCTTGAGAGGTTTCTGACTTAAATGGGGGGAGCCTATATTTTGTCAAATAAGTAATAGATACTATATTTTACTTAGAGTAAAAATAATGATAAAATCTTTTATTTTTCCTATTTACTGAATGCATTCTTATTTTCTTTGAGATGTACCCAATATTTTCATGCGCAATGCTTTATATGCCTGATATTATAGCATGGAGAATTTTTTTTTACATATGTGTTTCCATTTCACATAGACAATGATGCGAACTCTACATCTTGGCAGGCTAGAATTTCTTTACTTTTCTTAGAAGAAAGGACACAGCATATAGTACGACCAAATCAGGCCTTTTGGAAGGAGAAGACTGATTGGCCAGATTTAATTCGTTAAGCTTCATCTGTTGAGTGGATATGGAACAAATTCTTTTGAATGCTTTATACAGATGCTATATAGTGGCATATACTCGCCATGGGGACTAGGTTAAATATGCTAGCTTAATTGGACCTAGTGGAATTGCGTACGGTTTCATTTTTCATCATTCCTTAATGTGTGGATATTACAACTTCCTTGCAGCAACAAAACACTTGTTTGCATTATTTGCAAGTCTGCATTCACATTCTGGGATATGTAGCTGCTAATGGACACATCCATTCTTGTTCATAGGCCTTTTGATCAAAACATAGTGGATATTCCACATACAATGTTTGTGCTGTAGTTCTGTTTCTTAGTACAATGAATGTTTCTACAATAAACTCATTATCATGTGATGCATTACCTTGCATGCAAAGATGTAAACTATTCAACCATCATTCTGCACCAACAGGATTTACTCATCGATAAATAGCCAGAAAGACTACTTGCATTAGTTGAATGCATTGTTCCTACCAAGCGAATTATTTTCCTTTATTGTTTAGTTTTGTTCAGCCTTCAAAATTTAGAGAGGTAGCTATTGCTACTGGGTGACAGCTGAAGAACAACGGGATACATGCATTTCCTATGCTATGCATATTAGGTGTTCCATGCCTTTTAGTGGGCTGTTTGTAGGAAAATAAATTTCAGTCTGCCTTGAGTACCCTAAATTTTATTCTCTAAATCACATATAGGGATCATCCTAAATTCTATCTCTTCCTAAAAATTAATCAATCTACAACAGTTTCTCTATAATCTCGATCTCTATTTTTTAAATCCTACAAATATGGTTGTATACAACTTTGATACATTTAAATATGTGTATCGTTCAACCTATAACAATACGTAATGGAGAAAACAATGTGCATGCAAGAAAAAAAATATGTGTAAATGAAAATAGAGATTTGCTAAACTAATCCTATATTTAAGAGAGATGAATGGTGATTTAGAGAATGGATTAGGAAAGTGACTCATTTAGGGAAACTTTTGGAGCTTTATTTTTCATCAAAATACTTAAATTCAAATTTAAATAACCATATAGGTAATCTCTTGGAGATGCTCTTAGCCATCTCTCTTTAAGGAGAAGCTGTGTTATGTTTTGAGAGAACATGTACCCCAATCTCTTCTTGCCAAATCTCATGGCCTATGGTTCCCGTTCCTCCTCTAAAGATGGAAATCTGGTTGGAAGTTCGTGCAAGTGCATATGTGGCAGCATCCCACAACCAAAGTGAACATATATTATGCTGATCTTTCACATGCAAGTGGTGAGCCTTTGTACATTGAATTGAGGCCATACTAATGGCATTTTCTTTGAAAGTGGCATTGCGACTGTATCAAAGCTTGTGATCATTTTAGCACCACGTAATATCATCTTCCTGTGCTTAATTATGGGTACTCTGATTTTTTTAGCATGGAGCTAATTTGCTGTACTTTCGGGAATTGTCCTTTTATTTACTCAATATTGTATGATTTGTATCAATGGCAATGCCACAACTCATTTACTTTGCAAGTTTTTAATGGTCCATGAGGTATTGTGAGGTATTCCAACCATATGTCTTACAAAGACTTCACTTTTAAGCCTATTAATAAATTAGTGGTCAGAGTAAAAGACCAAAGTGACTCTTATTAATACGAAAGTGATACAATCAAGTGATATATAAGAAGTATTGAAGAAATAAAATTTCTTATTTGTGAAGGTAGGTAAGGAGTAGAAATAAAGTCCTTTTAGACAAGTTAAAGAGCTAGAAATGTAGTCTTTTTGTGATGGAGGGGTAGAAAGTATCTCTAGTGCTAATCAGAAGATATGGAAGTTATTTTTTTAATCTTGTCTGTTGGCTGCTACCTTTGTAACTCTATTCCATAGTGTAAGTCATTCTTGTCTTTTTTAGATTCATTTATAGATCGATGAATCTGAATATATATGTGTTCAGATTCATCACTCTATAATCTGAAAAATACCAAAATGACTTATAATATGGAACATGGGGAGTATTTGTTTAGATAATGTGTATGGAATTTGCCTTGCAGAAATATGGATATTGATATTTATCCTATCAAGGCATTCTTTGGGTTGCATCTTTAATTTTGGGTGATTGTGGTATATTGTATCGGTCGCCTCTTATTTTACAGCTTGTCAGCAAGAAGGTTAACATATCTGTCTTGTTTTCCTGTGTAGGTTCTTACCTGGTAACCGTCCTAGCTGTTGCAACATTTGCTAGCCTGCCTGATTAGTGGCAATTTCATCACCTTCTGGGATGATGTTCATGAGAGCGTCTTCAGATATTTCTCCTCTGCGATGTGAATGGCGATGCTCAAGATTCCCAGAAGTGAGATTGTGCCAGGTTCTGCTCTGCGCTCCATACAAGGCATTTGTTTGCTGATCGAGTGAATCGAATGATGCTTATCTTCGTTTGGTTCAGATGCAGGGTGAATGGCCATGGAATCTAATTCCACAGGTGGCAAGATCATATCTTGCTTCTCATATGCCATCAAGAAGCTATTCCAGGGAGCATTATTTTGTCCCAGGTCAGTGGTGTTTTCTGACCCATGAACACATAAAAAATTTCTCTCTTTAAAGAAATATCGCGTGAAAAAAGAACAAGCATTTCTGGGTGACTTGTGAGTTCTGGCCCATGTTCATTCCCAAAAGCTAAAGATTTGGCCCAATTAACTAGTGACAAGAAACTTGTTGAGTTTGTTTTTTATGCAAAAAATTGTTTACAGTTTCGAATTTTTAACCAAAGATTTGATCAGTTCATGCCTACTTCCATGCAATGCCCATGAATCAAATAATCATCTAATTTGTGACATGAACTGCTTACTCACGGTCAACTATAAAAAAACTCACTTTAAATCTAACAGTGTGAAATCGCAGCTATATGAAAATCATTCGTCCGTATCACCCAAGTGAAAATCATTCCGTTGGGTAGCCATATCCATACCCGCGAAATTAAATTCTACCCGATACACTACCCGCACCCGCTCACGGGTAACAAACTGTTTCCATACCCGCACCGAGCGGGTAATGATACCCGGTGGGTATTCCACACCCGGTAACTACTCAACAAATAACTATCAATCAGTAGCCTGTCATCAATTGAATAGACCAGCACGTTCGTGAATCAAAATAAAATAAGGTCATCATTCGAACACCAATACAAATGACGATGAGGTTGGGCTTTGGGCCAAATTGTCGATTTGGATAATTTAAGCTAGGAGCATGGGACATATGTTATTGGTGCAGGTATATATTACCCACGAGTATGCGGAATTAACATACTCGTGGGTAAAGATATTGTTCCATACCCACCTTCATATCGGGTAAAACACGTCGGGTATTCGAGTTTCGGGTACCCATTGCCATCTCTACATACAATGCATCGCAGTTTGCAAGTGATGTGAGATGAATCGCTTAAACCCCAACTAGTCAAACTGGTGTTTATTAATTCAAACAAATTTCTTAGCTTCTTTAAACCCATATTTTTTTGGAATTTCCATAAAATGGTTTAATTGTCAAATTTTGTTGGAAGAAATGTCTCTCTCAGCCCCACGTGAAAAAAGGCCAGCTGAACGCTTTTATTGACTAGAGTTCACGAGAAGAAATCAACGTTTTTAACGATGACGATTTCAATGAATCATCAGACAAAAAACTTTCGAGTTTGAGCCACATCATTAACTACTCCCTCACCATAATTTTGACTCTCTTTGTGGTAAACGCATCTTTTCCACAAGCGTAAACGCGATGGTCTCTCCAATGATGAAACAGTCCGTGTCTTAATTAACCTGCCGTGTGTAAAAATTCTAATAAAGTCAGAATTATTTCTTTCTTTAGGGTCATGAAAATATTTATAAATACAAATTTTTATCTAACGGATATAAATTTATAAATATGAGTAAGATTCATGGATTTTTTTAAAAAATAATATTTTTTAAAAATAAAATTTCAAATTTGCACGGCGATTTTAAAAAATTACAGAAGTAGGTACCGATCGATACTTGAAGTGCCCACTGGTGTCACGTTAGCTCCAGTCCGCACTTAAAGTGTCGACTAGAGCTGACGTGACACCAATTAGCACGTACCGACTGATATCCAAATTTTGTAATTTTTCAAAATCACCAAACAAATTTGAAATTTTATTTTTAAAAAATATTATTTTGGAAAAAATTTAAGATTCACACCTCGTACATATGACACTTGATTATTCAGCAATCTTAGATCTCGTTTGGTAACCAGAATTTTTAAAGTTGACCAAATCTAGCTCCAAGAAATCTAGGATCTAAAGCTGTGAGTTAAGTAACTTATTTTTTATTTTAGAATACAAATAAAAGTTTAAACTGTTTTATTATAGCATTTAAACCTTAAATTTAAGATGAATTTCAGTGTCAGAGCTGGAGCCCGGAAGGTAGCCAAGGGGCAAAATGGGAAGAGCGAGAAAATGCCAGTAACGACTTGTCTCTCTCTCCTCTTTTCCGACTCCGAGTCGTCGTCTCTGCTCCGGTCTCCAGAAAAAGCAAAAAGAACCCCGCGAAGCCCACACGCCAATGCATTCGGAATCCTTCTCCGCCTCGGGGCTCTAGGGTTTCCGTCCTCCTCCTCTCCTCCTCCTCCCGCGCGGGGTTAGCGGTTCCGCTGCGGCGGCCGTGAGTTCGCCTGGACGCTCCGATCGGCTTCCTGCTGAGGTAAGCTTCCGGGTGAACCGACGCCGGCCCGATTCGGTCCCGAATCGGCGCGGCGCCGGCCGCCGGCGGGGTTTTGGTTGGGTGGTGCTGGTTTTCGCGCGATTAGGAGGTGAATCGTTGGTTTGGGCGTCGTAATTTGCTGGGTTCTGCTGGCTGATTGCGGAATTTTGGAGGGGAGGCGCGATCGAGTTGGGAAGAGTTTGGAGTATGCATTAGGGAAGGGTTAAATCGTCGGTGTGGATAGAAAGCTCTAGTTTTTAGTACAAAATATGTTGTTTGTTAGTATGGAACATTTTGGGTAATAAGGTAGTACAAACTACAAACTACAAAGTAGTAGTTACTGTGATTTTAAGCTAGAATTGCATTTTGTATGGTTGCTGCCTCACTCATTAAGTTCAGATTGTTTTGCAGTTAGTGGGAGTGAAACCCAGGGCATTTCTTGTTTGAGGATGGAAAGTCTGCCCCAGCTCAAATAATATTATCACTGAATCTTTGGACATGGACGAGCATCTAAGGTTTCAAGGTATGATAGGCGGTGGTGGCAAGGGAATGCAAGATAACGATATCAATGGCCTCTACAACATGCCATCTTACCATAAGTTTGTGGAGGGCTCCCAAATGTCTGTTGACAGCACTGATGGCTTCAACCTAGCCAACTATGTGGGTGGTTCCGTTGCCATGTCAGTGGACAATAGCAGTGTATGCTCGAACGAGTCCCGCACGGTGATACTTAAGCACCCAGGCCTCCGTGATGCCCCAACAGTAAGCTATTCAGTTGGCAATAGTGTCTTTCGTCCCAACCGTGTGGCTGCGCATACACTAAATGAGGATGCATTAGCTCGGGTTTTGATGGATCCGAGCCATCCGACTGAGATATTAAATAATTACGAGGAATGGGCCATTGATTTGGGTAGGTTGGACATGGGTGTTCCTTTTGCCCAAGGGGCCTTTGGAAAATTGTACCGGGGAACATACAATGGAGAAGATGTTGCCATTAAGTTGCTTGAGAAGCCAGAGAATGATCCAGAGAGAGCACAAGCGATGGAACAACAATTTGTGCAAGAAGTTATGATGTTGTCTACACTGAGGCACCCAAACATTGTGAGGTTTATAGGGGCTTGCAGGAAGTCGATCGTGTGGTGCATCATTACTGAGTACGCAAAAGGTGGTTCAGTCCGGCAGTTCCTAGCAAAAAGGCAGAACAAGTCAGTGCCTTTGAGGTTGGCTGTAAAACAGGCATTGGATATAGCCAGGGGGATGGCCTATGTGCATGCCTTAGGATTTATCCACAGGGATCTGAAGTCAGATAACCTACTAATTGCAGCAGATAGATCCATTAAGATTGCTGACTTTGGAGTGGCTCGTATCGAAGTAAAAACTGAGGGTATGACACCAGAGACAGGAACCTACCGTTGGATGGCACCGTAAGTTACATGTTTGATGTTTCCCTGTTCAATACTTCCCCTGTGTTATTTGTATATGTGAAGTCATGTATAGCTCACCACATGCATGCCTTCGCAGTAGAATGGTTGTTTATCAATAATCTGTTGATGAGTTACTGCACATAGTTTCATTTACGACTTCAGAAGTATAGGATATTTTTATTTTCACAATATATCTGGACAATCTGATTGAACACTCCACCTTCCGCAATTTACCTGGAAACAGAAGTACTAAACTTTGCATGCTGTATAGCATTATTTGCTAGATTTTGTAATTTGTATAAACCTAGTTTGCAGCTCTTTCCAGATTTGTTGTTTTTTGATGATTTCTCAAATCAATTGTATCATGCCAGTGACTCAGTGAATTTATACATGGCATAGTGCATTGACTAACCTTGCTACTGCATTAATGAAGTAGGTTTAATCAATTGTATCATGTCGATGGGTTATACATGGCATAGTGGATTTACTAACCTGGTTACTACATTAATAATCTACATCCAGGCCTATTGCTTTCAATCCTTGCCCTGTATAAAGTATGTCCCCTATTTAGTTCATATTAATACACTGTAGAATAAGTTATGGTTACCATAACATAAAATGTTCCCCTTTTTGTTGAAATTTTCTTTGGTTATATGAAAAAAATAAGTGATGGGTGTTTGTCACGCTGTTTACACATTAGTAAGTTCCTTCTGCAATTGCTATTTTCTCAACAAGAACCCAGTTTGAATATATATAATGGCTGGCCTTTTTTGTCTTCAGGGAAATGATCCAGCACAGGCCCTATGATCATAAAGTTGATGTCTATAGCTTTGGGATTGTCTTATGGGAGCTTATAACTGGCATGCTTCCTTTCACAAACATGACAGCTGTTCAGGCAGCTTTTGCTGTGGTAAACAAGGGTGCTCGGCCGGTCATCCCGCAGGACTGCCTTCCTGCTCTAAGCCACATCATGAATCTTTGCTGGGATGCAAACCCCCAAGTTCGCCCCGCATTTACTGACATCGTTTATATGCTTGAGAGTGCAGAGATGGAGATCTTGAGCAATGTCCGTAAAGCACGCTTCCGCTGCTGTATTTCTGAGCCCATGACAACCGATTGAAACTGAACCAATGTAGATGATGATTCCAACATGGACCAAGGGAGGAAGCAAGTGAGAATGAAGAAAGAGGCGATCTCAACATATTCATTATTACCAGCACATAGTGTCTAAGCGAAGTTCCTAGTCTTTGAACTTCTGTGTTCGATTCAAGTAATCTTCTGAAATATAGATGTCGCCTTGTATGTTACATGATCTAATGGAGCTTTCCCATGTTAATAACTGTTAGGCTCACCCCACCTAGCCAACCCAACCATAAAACCTAGGCGTTATAGTGGGAGAGGTGGGGGCTTTTATTCATAGTCCAATATTTCCCCTACGGCGTGCGAGCCCGGCGTAGCCCGCAGCAAGTTCTAGAGCCCGGTGTAGCCTGTAACAGGTCTCAGCACACGAGAGAGGCGCAGGGAAAATCGCGCAGCGGAAATGCGTGGTCAGGAGGGTTCGAACCCAGGACCTTGGGCTCTGATACCATGTAGGGTGTATCAGATATTAGTCTTCGAAAAAATATCAAATGCTACACAATAATATGAAATGATTGTGGCTTTGCATAAGGCCGGCAGGACCGGACGATGCCCATCTAAGAAATGTTCAGTTTTTTTAACAACTGGAGAATTGGAGCAACATTATACTGGGCCCCAAAGACAAAGGAAATAAGCCACGTTACAGTAAGTTATGGCACTGTGATGCTCGAGAATCTGACTGATGATTGAGGGACCTGCCTGACAAGCACATCTGGCATGCTGCCTAGTTCAAACTGACCTGCTGTCGACCATCAGGGATAGCAAACAAAACAACCGGCTTCGAGGATCTGACGAAAGGGGCATCACACCTGAAATAACCCTTCCTCTCGAGCTGTATGATCTCTCCACGCTTGAGGTTCCTCATGTTTGAGTCTCCTATGGCTGGGGTTTCTTTCCGAGTGCATGGGTTCAGGTTGTCAAGGAAGTCGTCATCCTCCTCAAGCTTCTTCTTACTAATTAGGTAATCAAATTCCACCAACGAGAGAGGAACTAGTTCATCAATGTCTGGGAGCCATGTGATCTTCAATTTTGTCGCCTTCACAGATCCCTCGAGATGTAGTTCTCCAATCAGTTCCGTAATTATCCCACTCTCCATCTTGATTTCCTTAATGATGGCATTTCCCCAGTCCATGAGAGTAACTTCCTCACCATTGCTAATGGCTGATGCATCAGCATAATCTAGCCAAATTCTGTTTGTGAATGTCGTTGCCTTTTTTCCTGCACCCTCAAATTTCTTGTGCCTTGGTAAAATTCGAACAAATGATTTTTCTGGACCATTAGTAAGAGTGAAGATCACACGCTGGTCTTTCAACACAGCAGTATGCCTTGCACACACTGGGTCAATTATTTTCTTGTTGATTGTCCAGAGTTTATCCCACTCCATAAGATTCAAATTTTTCGAAGCACCCTGTTGGAGTATAAATTGTATCAAAGCCTCAACTTTCAAGCCACGACGAACTATGCCTTGAACAGTGGGGAAACGAGGGTCTGTCCAATCTTCAACTTTCTTGTTCTGCACAAACCAAAGTAGCTTCCGCTTGCTAAGAAGAGTATAAACCATATTCAATCGGCTGAATCATATATTTCTACTCTCCTCATCCCCATATCTTGAAGGATTCGGTAGTACTGTGCATTCCGGTCATGATATTCACTGGAACGAAGAGCATGGGTCACTCCCTCCAGTGCATCGACAAACGGGCAAGCAAAGTCATATGTTGGATAGATCTTGTACTTTGAACCAATACGATGGTGGGGATCAGTATTGCAACGGTAATAAACTGGATCCCGGAGGGACTTGTTAGGGTTCTGCATGTCAAGTTTACCCCGCACACAGCACTGCATACCCCTTTCAGATCCATTTATCATCTCTTTCCATAGTGAAAGATTTTCCCCCACAGTATTATTTCTGCACTTTGACTCCACACCATCCATTCTCTCACTCCTCATTTGCTCCTTTGGCGTGTCATCAACATATGCTTGATCAGACTTTCAGCCATTTCCATTAGCTTTGGAAAATAATCAGATGTGTATGTGACAAAATCATATTTGATCCCCATTGTCTCGATATCTTTTAGGACGTTCTCAACAAACTCATTGCTTTCTTTTGAAGGGTTTGTGTCATCAAATCGAACAATTAGTCGACCTTGATATCTTTCCGCAAAGTACTTGTTCAACAGTGCAGCCTTTGCATGACCTATATGGAGGTATCCACTGGGCTCTGGGGCAAAGCGAACAACCACCTCTCCAAATTTTGCACCAGGGAGATCAGCTTCTGGAGCTGAAGGATCCTTTGAATCATTAACCTTTTCCTTGAGGTTTGGTGCAGGAGATTTCCCAATTCCTCGTTTGCCAACATAAGCAACCACAGCATCATTCAATGTTTCTTTGTAGCCTGCATCTATGCTATTGAACCAACGGACAAGATTTTGGTACTTGTTTGATTTCCTTAGGGCATCTCCATCCAACTACCTATTTTGCCTCCCTATAATCAAAAATAGGAAGCCTCCCTATCTAAATTGACTCCCTATTGTTTAAAACACTCCAACCAACTCTCTATATTTGGCTCCCTATATTTCATCTACATATATTTTAACAATATCTTTTAACTACCACAAATAGAATTTATAACCGTTATATTTTTGAATGGCAAAATTTTCAATAGTTATATATTTGCAATGGTTGTATTTTCTAACGACTATATTTTCAACGGACATATTTTCAACCGTCACATTTCTAATGGCTACATTTCAGACGGACATATGTGTAACCGTCATATTCCCAACGGCTATATTTCAAACGGACATATTTGCAACCGTCACATTTCTAATGGCTACATTTCAGACGGACATATGTGTAACCGTCATATTCCCAACGGCTATATTTCAAACGGACATATTTGCAACCGTCATATTCCCAACAACTATATTTCAAACGGACATATTTGCAACCGTCATATTCTCAACAACTATATTTCAAACGGACATATTTGCAACCGTCATATTCCCAACGGCTATATTTCTTGAGCCTATATAGATGTCATGACATCTCATGGTTGTTGCTCTACCAAATTCATTGCCTTGTAGTGTTGTGCTCTCTTACTAAAATGAGTCATCCACCTCTCTTAGATTCGTCGTCGTCATCGTCTGATGATGATGATGCAGAGCAAATTCTTGCTGTATTGCATGCAACGCAAATCCAATATGAGCATATGAATGCTCTACACCATGGCGGTTCTGTGTCTAGGCGTCGTTATATTGATCGCAATAGAGCAACCAAGCATTTGAGGCTATATCAAGATTATTTTTCAGATGCTCCCATCTACGGACCAACTATCTTTCGTCGCAGGTTTGAGATAGTCCATATGTGATTGTTTTTTTCTCTTGTATATTTCTCATGCCCTTGTTTATCACAGGTTTAGAATGAGTCGATCTCTATTTCTTCGCATAGTACATGATGTGGAAGACCATGACGAGTATTTTGTGCAGAAAAGAGAACATATTGTCCTCCTTTTCACTAAAGTTCTTTGTTCTCTTCTTAGTTGGTTTATTGGACGGAGTAGCTTCTCCTAATGATGGAACTTCTAACACTTGTTCCTCAAGTGGCTTACAAATTGGTTATCGTCCCAAAATGTATCATTGATGCCCGTATTTTTCTCAGTCAACAAATCCAAATAACTATCCATTCCTACATCATATTCAGCTACATCAGATTCAACAAATCCAAAATGTATCATTCACTACAATTGAGTAATAGAAATTTCTTTAGTTACATGAGATTCAATTCACACAATTTTTGCAAATTGTTCACTAGTTAGATGGACCAACTTGCATAGATGAACCCATCATATAAGTTGTTCTTCAGTATTGAATTCTTATATAATGTTGAATTGTTGTCTACTCAACATAGCATACAGGCAATCATATCTTGTTACAACCTAAAATAATTTAGCATGGCAGATTATCTGTCATAGCACATGAAACCAAGTAGTGTTTAATTTTTTATGAAACAAAACTAGTAAATGACATTATAGCATAAAGGGCAGTGTAGCCCAGGTTCAGACAACCCACCTTAACTACTCTAGAAGTGCCAGCTGCATGCTTATTACCACTTATTTTCTTATCTTCTCATTATTATATGCAACAGTTGCTTTCGGATTGAAGAACTTATTCAAATGAGTGTGCCTTATTATGATAGGAAAATATCTTGTTAGTGGAACCACAGGTATATACCAGCTATTATGGTTCTTGGTTTGATCATTTTGCATTAGTGTGATATTGGAGTTTAAAGAGCTTACAACATAATTTTAGGTTCCCTGTTTATACCATATTTGCCTACTATCCTTTTATATTGTTACAGTTCAACGACATGAACTTCTAATAGTTCCATAAAACTGGAGCACTTTGTTTATTTTAACATTAAAGCCTTATTTGGCATATTTGATGGTTTTTTATTATTAATGTAAATGAAGAATGTTGCCAAACTCTAGAATCTGGATAATAAAAACCCTTGATAGATTATCAATTATTCATAACATGAAAGGTTAAATCCAATCAAATATACTATACATTTGAACAAAATCAAATCTAAACAGTGCAAACAGATAGGAAAAACAACACTGCAGGAAAAGCTAAATCCTCTAAATGGGAATTTCTTGCTCAAAATGCTTCATGGTAGGTTGGACGGAGAGAGATCAAGTGCCTAAAAAACTACTCCTGCTATGCTATTCAATTTCCATAAAAAATTGCTCCTGCTATGCTGTTCAATTTCCATAATAAAACAAATACTTCTAGTAGGAGAAGGAAGCAGGAATATGAATCACCAGGAAGCAAGGGGATGAAGATCAAGCCTGGTTCCAAGACCAAGCCTCACCCTTCCAAGTCCTCCTCCAAGAAGACTGCTGGGGCGCCGGCCAAGAAGGCACCCAAGAAGGTCGCGACAGCAACCAAAACGCTGTTGCCCCACCGATTTCAAGCTAGGGGCGTCGTCCCCATGAGCACACGGTAGGGACGCACGCGTGCTGGATTGATTGGCATCGACGGAGGATATGGAGGTGAGGTGTCGTAGGGAGGTGGCGGGGAAGAGGATGCTGGCTGCTTGGCTGGTTCCAAGTGTGGGAAGAGGAGGGTAGCTGGTTCCTTGCCGGCGCGGGAAGAGGAGGGTAGCTGGTTCCTTGCCGGCGCGGGAAGATTTCACGTTGCTACAGCGATGGGATAGAGAGGGTTTTGGCTCTCTGGTTTTGAGGAGGGGGATGGTTGGAATAGAGAGGAAGATGAGATAGGGAGAAGAATAGAGAGTTGGCTGGAGTGAGTTTTTATGATTTTTTTGCTAAAAATAGGATGAAGAGGGGGACAGGGGATTGGATGGAGATGCCCTTACACTTTCCCATCGTTGCCCAATTCCGGCAAGATTAGACCATACAGCAATATCAGCAATCGTCAAACCATGTCCAACCAGAAAGGTCCGGGAAGTCAAGCATCCATCAATAAATGAACAGGCAACCTCAAATTCAGATCCTGAAAGGAAGGAGCCATTCAACAACATGTCCAAACTCAATAGTATCTTGGCCACAGAAGCTGGAGAAGGATGCAGTGTGAGCAATGTAGTGGAGAATAGGGTTGACACCACGGAGTGATTCTCCAGAACTGAAGCATAAAACAGGTGCTGAGCCAACAGCAAGAGTAGGATCAATGGATAAGGAAACACCTGCAACCTTAGCAGCAGAAATGATGGAAATTGGTGGGTTGTCCTGAGAAAAAGACAACTTTGCCTCCATTGATCCTACGCGGGAGAAGAGCTGACGCACAGAGAACACTAAGCAGCTCTCGACGGTCGACGCGCAGAGCCGCTGGAGCCTAGAGTGCGCAGCCGCGCACTTCAAGATGGATCTAGGAGGAAGACCCCTGTGTCGGTTGAGGGAGCCGCGGAAGAGACCTGCAGGCGCAGGCGCAGGCAGGCTCCAGCGGAGGAAGGGCGCAGGTGGAGGCGCGCAGCGCACAACAGACAAGAGAGAAAAGGTGCGCACAAGCCAGCTAGGGTTTTCTTTCTCTAGAATCGCGGCTTGGGCCCTGTGCGTACGCCCGCAACAGGTCTCAGCACACTAAATAGGCGCAGAGGAAATCACGCAGCGGAAATGCGGAAATGCGTGGCCAGGGAGATTCGAACCTAGGACCTTGGCTCTGATACCATGTTAGGCTCACCCCACCTAGCCAACCTAACCATAAAACCTAGGCGTTATAGTAGGAGAGGTGGAGACTTTATTTATAGTTTAACAATAACATCTGCTTGTTCTTGTAACCAAGCCTGCTCTGCTGATTTGAATGCCCCTTTTTCGTTGGTGTTGAATTACATTTGGCTTGTACTTGTGTGTAGTGTACGTCAGCAACCAAGTTTTTTCAAGAGGAGGTGATAAATAAATTTTCATCTGAGCAACTGTGTTGGTTTAGCTGGATTCCATTTGAAACCAGACATATAATTCAGCCACAAGCTCATTTGAGCTGTTTGATCTGTTTGTTTTCAGGAGATCAGATTGTTTTATTTACTTGAAACTGTACGATCAAATAACTATTTGATGATATCGATCACCGGAAGATAGACGGGGGCACGTTCTGTTAAAAAAAATAAATGCAATTTAAATGCAGGATAAGTCTAGAAAAATATTTTCCTTGCACAACGTGGCAAACTGCAAAATTAGAGATGCTTGCATAACCTGGTTGTTGCAGGTTTACAGCTACAGCTGCAATGCAAAAACAACAGACAACAATCGTTCGAACGAAATCTTGTCACCAGTTCGTCAAGAACAGTTTCAAAGATACACAACAACTGACAGTAGGTTGTACAAGTAATAATGACAAGATCACAAGGTTTGAAAAGAGGAACATTGGCATAAAATAACAGGAAAAAATGGCACAATAACAGGTTGGAGCTGCATAATGAAAAACACAAGCAGGCCATCACTCTCGGTTCAACTTCAGTTCAGGGCCGGCCAATATGTATGTCAATAACATTAACAGTGAGAATTTGCACTGGCGTAGTTGATAGAAGCAGTCATTGCATCAGCTCGGGCCACCTTCGTGGTTGTTGACCTAAATCAACAACAGGCTCTTACAGTTCAGGCATTTAGTTTATCTGGTTTAAACCAAAGAAGTTTGACTCAAAGGTGTTGCTGCTGGCATCCATTGTGAAACGGCTCAGCTGAGATGGTTGCGCCATAGGTTGTACATCGGCACAGGATGCGGAGGCCGAGTTCCCTCCATGCAATGGAGGAAGTTCCCGGTTGTTTTGGCTGGTGCCTGTGAATCGGATGAGGCAAGATGCTTGCTGTATAGGATCTGGTAATCCACAAGAACTAGCTGACAGAAGAGAGAGAGCACGCTGAAGATCCGGTGCTCCATCTAATTTTGAAGAAGTTAAAGATGTGTCCGGACCTGCTGAATGAAACAATTAAAGCTTGTGTGATTCTCTCATCAGAATCTGAGAACTGAAGAACATAGTATTGGTTGCAGAGATGTCTGGAAATATATTTATTTGAAATATATTTGGCAAATTAGCATAAAATTGAGTAGTGTAGCAAAAAAAAAACTTTTTTGTATGCTTGGCAATATGTAGCATGGTAACTAGTTTTCCAGTACCAAGGTAAAAGTTAGGGCTTCCTAAGCTGACTTCTGCATATTATCATAAGTATTGTAATGCTCTCATTTGTCAGATGAGTATTAAATCCAAAGGATCTACAGCTATCTGAAATCACATAGCATGAATTTAATAGGTCTCTGGCCAGTGGTCACAAGATTACTATTGCACACAGTTTCAACTGAAGGATGTTTAGATTCAACTGTTGAAACAAATGTGGATCAGTGTATGTCAATAATCAATATTCATCTAGAATTGCCCTCAAAAAAAATATCTAGAACTCCAATCACTTCAACCAAATACAATCCCACATACAACTTTTATTAGTAAAAAACCTTCCTTGTCCTTTTTTGCTCTGAAACAACACTTCATTAGCTATAGTGATGTAAGCCAGTAGTGTGCGTCTTTCTCAATTCTTAAGCCTAATGCAACTAGAACATCTAGGCATCTCACAGCCTACTTTATCTCTAAGAATAGATGTGCAAGGGTCTATTCTTTCCTAGGGACGCACATCTCCAGACAAAAGAGTTTTGTGTTCCAACAATTAACATCCAAAATGCCAATGTGAGAAAACGAGTCATACCAAGGAACTCTTGGTTCCACCTAACATTATTTGAAAACCAGTTAAATCCTATGGATAACTACTACTATCTGTAAAAGAACACAAACTTCTCTGACAGGACTCAAACCAAGCCTATCATCATAAGATCCCCATATGTGCGCAAGACATTTCACGGAGATAATAAATGACTAAAAGTCTAAAACAATACCTTGCTCACTTTTCTTTAACAATGTTTAAATTATCCATTTTTCAAAAAAACAGAATGAAATTTGGCTATTGATCAAGTAATCAACTAAAAAAGCATGTAGTAGATTCTTAATTGATAACGCTCCAGTGATAGCAGAAAATCTTTGGGAAATCATACCTTTCATTAGTAAAAGCTCATCTATGTTAGGGTTAAGTGTTGAGAGAGATTTGGATAGATGAGATTTATCCAAATAACTTTGTCCATTGGTTGTCCCAAGTTTAGTAGACATTTCTCGTATTTCCTTCACATGTAGGAACTTTAAGTCAGATGAGCTTTCCCACGGAGAAACTTCAAAAGGCCTTACATGGCTGAGTGGAGCTTTATTCCAGACAAAACTTATTTGTCGCCTATCATCTGCAGTGGCATTTCAATTTTGGAGTAAAGAAAAACAATTAATTAGAAGAAACGGAAAAGAAGATACAACTATACAGTTGGCACTCAAATGCTTGATGCATCACCTGATATAGTATAGTTAATTTACGAGTAATCCTGATATAATCAAACATGGAGCCTACTTTTTGTTCAATTTAATCAGGGGGTGCAACTTATGATCAAGTATAAGGACAGTAACTCATTGCCGCGAGTGATGAATCAAGTATGAAAATGTAAAAACTTCAGAATAAGTAACCATATACAGATCATATACCGAGAAACCACATACATCATATATAGCAAGCCGAATAGCAAAAGGTAACTGATTGTTGCAAATCCATTTAAGGTACAGACAAATTACCAAACAATGATGCCGACGGTAGACTTGCTGGTGCAAAGGAGAATGCATCAGGCTGGGGCTTCCGCCGGCGGGCGTTGTGATCAGACAGACGCCTCCTGCAGCTCCTCTTATTCTGATCAAACTCCGAGAGCGCATGGAACCTTGATCAATGATCACCAAATCCCAAACAATCAGCAAAACCACGCCAGTACACAGTTGCAGGAACTACTTGCAGGGTACACAGTATCCAGTATACAAAAAAAGAACATGTGTAAATACATAGAAGATAAGTTTAATTTACTCTGCACACAGTAATTGAAGCACAGTAGGCACAGCACAGCAAAACTTCATCCCAAAATATCGGCGCAGGACAAGTTCCATACCAAAACTGGGAACAAAGCATTGCAATCTTGCAGAGTCATTCGGCCATGCAGGTACTAATAGTGGAAAGAAAGCATCTCTTCCTCACATATGTGGAAACGCGACCTCGTACGGAGACCAAGACTCACCCACCACCCAGCCTTACACGCCGCACGAGCGATAGCAACGTAAAAACACAAGCTTGCACAGATTAATCGGCAACCAATCACGCGAGTATGAGATTGCAGTTGACGCGATGCATCCGGTATTCCGGTTCGAGGAGCTAAGAAGCGAAGGGATTTGCAGGAAGTAGTAGCAGTAGCAGTAGAAAGGCACAAGCTTGGAGTTTTGTACTTCCAGGGATTTAAAGAAAAGAAGCAGGCGCAAAGGCGCAACTTTGCAGACAACTGAAGGAGAGAAGAGAGAACAATGGAGACTTGGAGAGTGAAGGAGAAAGCTCCGACGAGCAACCAGAGGCGAGGGAGCAGCTCCGGCGACCAGTAAGAACTCACCGGCTGCACTGCTGGCAGAAGCGGCGCTCCTGGCCGGCGACGACGACGCGGGGGCACTTGGTGTGGGCCTCGCACACGCGGTGCTTCCGGTGATACTCCTTGGCGGAGCCCAGCTCCACCCCGCACCCCTCCACCTGGCACCTCACCTCCTCTCCTCCCCCTCCGCCGCCGCCCTCATCCCCCTTGGCACGCTTCTCCTTCCCGCGCCTTCCCGGAGTCGCGGCCGCCTCGCCGGAGGAGCCCGGCACGGTGGCATCGGCCCAGTCCCACAGGAAGGGAGGGGAGGCGGGCTTCGAAGCCATCCAGTCCATGGCGGGGGCGGATTTGGATGGTCAATTTGGGATTTGGGGATCGAAGAGAGGGGGAGGACAGATGAACAGAGTGGACTGTGGAGAAGAAGACCTTGGGATTTATGAATTAAAAAAAGGCAAGTCTTATTAATTTAAAGTATCCATTTGTTTTTGTTTTGGGCAACTAGTCTCATTTCTTGGTTTTTTATTCAAACAGAGGGCCTTTTATTATGAATTTTGAATTATTTCTTTACATCATATAACAGCTTATTGAAAACAAAAATTTTATACCAATTTCACATGAAATAGTTCAAATGGCTTATCAGATATAACCCATTATATTGCCCTATAGACTCACCATGATCATGTTTGTCCTTGAGATGGAGTGAACAAACTGATCATTTGATGCAACAAAAGTTATATTCTTTGAAAAATCAAACAGTGTTTGATTCTATACTTCCTTTTAAAAGTACCATGCAGTTAAAAAAACAACCAAAAAGCTACACTTTCTTAGAAAAGTTAGGTAGTGTTTAGTTTTTTTAATCACATGTAGAGAAAATTTGAATAAAACTTGAAAATAGATATACAATATTTGTACTACTATCTAATAAAACTTACTCCATAAAAAAGTGTTTTTTTGAGTTCTTCTTCTTCCTTTGGATTGATGGAAAGATAGAGTATATTCACCCGCTCTGTTGCCTAAATTATTATGGCATTCATATTCATATTCATATTCATTGAACCCTAATTCCTGAAATGAAATGAAATTTATGAGTGGTGTTAATCAAGGGGCTCGAGATAGTTGACCTAAGCTCAAGTTGTAATTTCTTTAATCATCTTATTTTTAAGATCTACTTAATAGAACTTCAGGTCCTAAAATCCATACTGAAGCTGGAGTAGAGCATTTGAAGCTGGTTAGACCATATTCCACTACACCAATTCATTTTTATGAAGTCAGTGAGATCCACTTCTTAAAAAAATATTTGACTTAAAGACTCTAACTCCACGTGACAAAGAAGCTGAAGCTAGTGCAAAACGCACACTTATGAGTAGGTACACCAGACACAATCGATGTCTTTGCATATAATGGCACCAAATAATTATTGAAACATGTGACACATGGCCCATCATAATCTGTACTACTACCTGATTATTATAATCGTTGTACATAAGTGGCAGCTTTACTTAAGTAGAAGAATTAAAGATCATGTTATGCTAGTAGCTTATTTGTGATATATATATATATATATATTGTTTATTCAACTATAGTAAACATGAAATTATTTCTTTTTTTGTCATCAACGCGTGTAATTGTCTAGGCGTGCAATTAATCGAAATAAATTGTTTCTTCATTCAAGTAATTAATGGGCCGTAATTTGGTCGTCCGACAAAAATCAGGCCCAGCCCATCAGATCATATATTTCAGTACGTCCTATTTTGCAAGGCCCAATTGCATTCATACCCAGCCAATGCAATCACACAACTTCACTAAATTTCAGTACATTATTACACTGCAACGTAAGGCTAATTTGGAAAGGGAGAATTTTACGAGAATTTTATATGAATTGGTTTAAATCCTACAAATTAAAATTACTGTGGAAATCCTATATTCCAAATGAGGCCTACCTTAATATTTTCTGGATCTATATATTGCTCATTTGTTCACCTCTTAAAAATTTCTTTTTTCTTTACTAGTTGAATGCCCGTGCTTATTATCCAAGCCTTCCTTTAGGCGTCACAAAACCTAATCAATCCAAACTATATATATATATATATATATATGCGTGCATTAATTATATTTTTCAAGTAGGGAGTTAAATAAAAGATATATATACACAAGAGTGATATTCTACACCACGTGTGTAGAATAACTATTCTACACCGACCACAGAAGTTCAGTAGTAAATTTTTTTAGTAGAATAACACTTGAGTACTACTTTTTCTCAGTAGAATAGATATTCTACACACGTGTGTATGATAGCATTTGTGTGTGTATATATATATATGTATATATATATATGCACCCAATAATAAGAAAAGAACTTTGATATGTGGTAGCTGCTGGATGCTGGAGTCAAAAGAACAGAAAGTGCACTGTCACGCACTTCAGGATGGAAATATTTTCAACCATGGAGACCATTATATTGGTTTGGACTTTAATTTGGAGAGTGAGCATGCACGCTAAAGTTGGCAAGTCTCGTTACTTGTAATATGCTTTTTTAATAAGTCTCGTTAAAAAGGTGAAATTTTGATTATTAGCTCATTAATTTGTCAATGGTTTTTAGCTATGGGAGTTAAGATAAAAGGAGGGGATGATATATATTAATCCTATTAGTGATTGGTAATAACTTTTATTAGTGACGGACAAGTCTTCCATTATTCTTATCACGTCAATGATGTAACATCATTAGTGGTGTGTGTTTATCCGTTATTAAAGGCTCAACATTTAGCGATAGGCAACAATATTCACCCATCACTAAAGGAGACCAATCGGCTTATATGCTATGGCTTTTTAGCGACGGGTCGTAATATCAACTGTTACTAAAGTTCCTTTTAGTGATGGGTAATTATTGTATTATAGTCATTTTGAAAATAGTTTTTAGGTTACATTCTGAATTAAAGCACATTCAATATTATATTCTCAAACATATCACAAATAATTCATGACAGAATAAACACAAAATATTTAAAACTAAATTAATATCACATATATTAACTTTTAATTCGTTATCTTGAAGAAATTGTATCGCTAAAACAAAATTTCATAAGAGCATCATTCCCTAACTTCTAACTTCTAACTTCCAGCTAACTTCTAACTTTTATAAGAGCTTGAATAGTGACATATGGAGATTCTCTCTATCTAACCGCAATAAAATTATTTAAGGATGTGCATGTATAGTTTTGTAATATCTTTTTGATCATCTTGTGCCCCTTCTCCCTAAAGAAAAAAGAATTAATACAATATGTACAATGATTACCACTGCAAAAAGAAATTAATGATGGGCAAAAACTACCACCCGTCACTAGCTTAGATCATTAGTGACAGGCGATGGGAGTGCCCTCTCTTTAGCGACATGCCTAATTACAACCCGTCACTAAAAAGACAACATCACTAAAGCGTCCAAAATAACCCATCACTAAAAATGTATTAGTGATGCGCATAATTTATTATTCATCAGTAAAACTCCGTCGCCAAAAACTTTTTTGTGGAACGACACTTCCATAGATTTCCTTTAGACAAAGCTTATTCGTCAACAGTGTGTGTGAGTTCTTTCACCACACTTGTTGGGATCCATTGACAAACAAACCTATATGTTCACACGTTAACCTAGTTTGCCTGCCAAATGTTCAGACTGAGGAGCTGAGATTAAATTAAAGTCGGTCATGAATTGTATACATCTATAAAGTTGGAGGATGATGAGCTTTATTTTTTTGCATATATGGTCTTTAATCATGCCAGGCCAAAGATGGACTTTTCATATATGCTAATTAATGCTTAGTGATTAATTTGCATTTGCTTAATTAATTGATTTGCTAAGGAACTGATAAAGAAACTCTCTATACACGTCTACACTTCCAATTATTAATTATATTGCTTAACTAACCAGAAGCTGTCCTAGCTAGATCATCATGGAAAGATGAAGCTATAGCAACTAAGATGTTTTTGTTTGCTTCTTAGCCATATGTATATATATAGATAGATACACATACGGTAGCGATATTCTACACCACGTGTGTAGAATAACTATTCTACACCGACTACTTTCAGTAGTAGATTTTCTCAGTAAAATAACAATTGAATACTATTTTTTCTCAGTAGTAAATTTTTCAGTAGAATAGTTATTCCACACATGGTGTAGGATAGCATATATATATATATATATATATATATATATATATATATAGTGTTCGATTTGGTCTGCTTAGTAACTGCACTTGTTGCTTGGAATCTTAGATCACTATTTATTAGGGTTTGCATGATGAATGCTAACTAGTAAAGGAGAAGCTCCCAGTTGGTAAATAAGAAAATTGTAAAGTTGTCCTAGCTATCTAGAAGCTAAGTCATCGGACTCCAAATATAATGTGTGCGTCAAATGTAAGCTAACTTATGTCTAGCTAGTGGATACCATTTTTAGCTTAATTAATCAACGAGCTAGCTGAAGGTTCAACAGTAACTTTATTAGTGTGCATATATAGTGGTATTCAATTATGCGAGACTGCTTGCATTATATTGCCTTCAATTGTATTATGTCGATTTATTTTCATGTATCTTCAACTGAATTGACCTCCATCCCCTCTACGCGCCTTGCATGCTTAATATTATATTCATCAATGTACGTACTCTTCTCTAATTCAATGCTAGCTGATGATATCAGTCGAATCTAATTAGTGAACTTAATACCCTAGCTACTGAAAGCCGTGATCTCGATGATCCTTATTAGTTGACAAATTTGTTATTACACTATTAATCTAAAATCCTAGATCCAGCCTCAGCTCGTGGGCTGTATTATATACTTAGGACAAACTTAACTTCCGTCGGCCAGAAGTAGGCCGACGGAGGTTATTAAAAAAATCAGCGGGGGTGTCAGGAAAATTAACTTCCGTCGACATACAGCACTGGCTGATGGAAGTTAAGTATTAATTTTGTCGGCTCGATCTAGCCGACGGAACTTAATTTTCTTCCGTCAGCTTTACAAAAAACCGACGAAAATTTCTAGTTTTCTTGTAGCGAAGGCTTTGAAATTTATCAGGAACGGCTAGCGTCATTAGATTTTGATGCCTGTCTTAAAATAGATTATTTGACGAGCCGACGAAACTAATACTTAACTTTCGTCGGCTTTACAAAAAACCGACGAAAATTAAATAAACCAACGAAAATTTCTAGTTTTCTTGTAGCGGAGGCTCTGAAATTTATTAGGAACAGCTAGCGTCATTATTAGATTTTGATGCCTGTCTTAAAATAGATTATTTGACTTTGACAGGTATACATAGTGCATGCATATGCATGCAAGCATGCTGTATGAGAAAGACAAAACAGTTAAGGTTAGTTTGGCTACATGATAAGTACGTATAGTACTGTTGGCCTTTATTATCTTTTCTTAGAACAAACAATAATGCAATTCAAGACATGCATATATATGATCGATCGAGCTAAAACTAACTGAGGAGTATATGCTCGATCGCTCAGATAAGGCTGCTATTATCTAGCGTTGTTCTTCAGAATATATATATCGTCTTTATTCTTCCACTAATAATCCCGTGCAGTGCGTACGCGCAGAAAAGAATATAATTAATATAATAACGCAGCTAGCTTGGCTAGCTCTCGATCATGAGAAAGTTAAACGCATTTTAAACAAGATATGATGTCGTCTATGGTTGTCAATATCTATTTCATATATAATTTTATAACAATAAAAACACACTTTGAGAGAGGATCATATCAAGTTTGTGTGCATATAGACTGTTACGTACGTTCGTCAATCAATTAATTCCAGATGCCAATGATTAATTTACTTCATATGATAATGAAGTTTTGTTGTGACAAATATATATAATAAGAGCTTGATACATATAAACGATTTTTTAAAACAATATTTTTTAAAAAGAAAACTTCAAATTTGTATGGCGATTTTGAAAATTATAGAAGTAGGTACCGGTCACCACTTGAAGTGCCGACTGGAGCTGACGTGGCACCAGTAGGTACCCATTTTTGTAATTCTTCAAAATCGTCATACAAATTTGAAATTTTCTTTTAAAAAATATTATTTGGGAAAAATTCCATATAAACCATATATATATATATATGTAAGCATATAAAAGTATGGAATATAACACTAGCTAGAAATTTTAAAAGCTATAATTATTAATTTGATTTCACCAAATTGTAATTATTAATTTTATACAAAAGAGTGTTCTATCCAAAATTTGAAGGGTCAAGGGAGAAATATATACATGACCCTTGCAGAGAGAGAAAGAGAGAGAGAGAGAGAGCTGCATGTCCCTCTCTCTGAGCTGAGCCACTACTATATATATATATATATATATATATATATATATATATATATATACCTTAAGTGCGTGCCTCTTAATTAAATCTAGCTTAATATATGATTTAATTAGTTATATATTAATTAGATTATGATAGCACTAAGTATTGTTTGTTCACTTAATTCAAATTCAACATACAAGTTTAAATTCAATTCTATTGGATTAATAATAATTAAGTTTCTGCTCCTGACAACAATCACTATCATATCGATAGATCACATGCAGCTTGTTAATTTTTACCGCCTTATTTTCCATGCTTGCTGTTTTTCTTACAGGTTTCTTATTGCTTAAGAAAAGCCACAAGATGTACGTAGTTATATTATATTATAATAGCTGAAATGAAACCACATTTGAGGAATGGCTGAGAAGAATCTTTGCTTAATTGTCAAAGAAGGAAGCATCTATTCCCTTGTGGATAAAGAAAATAATGGCAGTGAGGCGGCAGCTAGCTCAAGGGAGCTATAGCTTTACAATGTTCTTACTCATCCTCTCTACTTTCCCTTCATAAATGGGACCCCCCTGGAGGCGGCTCGAAGCTAATATAAACCCTAGTTTTGACCCTCACAAACTCACGTACTCTCTTTCTTAACTGTTTGGAGTTGGAGCCTTAAGCTTGGAGGTTGTAGTGATGGCGCGTACGTATATATATGCATGCACACGTACGTACGTTCGTAGAGGAGGAGATAGCAGAGGAACAACACACACAAATATATATTTGCTCATTTTGATTAATTCCCTGTAGCATCAATATCAAGAAGAGAATGAAAGAAAGAAAGAGAAAGTTGCATGGGATTCTAAGTGCCATGAATGGCATGAGTGGCTAGCAAGTTATACATACAATGGAAGGCATTGTTTTACATTATTGCAATCATTTACAAATGATCAGTTCGTTCCTGGATTATATTAATTATTCCAGCATGGATGTCGATTTGAATGTTAGCCATACTTTCCAGAGCAAAATAATGCATGCATGCATGGTACTCATTTCCAACTTCCTAGATACAGTACTACAGTAGAATCTTGCTTATACTGTACCTAGCTATATGTACTTACGGTCTGTTTGGTTTAGATTTTTGAACTAGCTTCTTAGCTCGGAAGCTGGAATCTGAACCAAACAGTTCTTTTGGTCAACTAGCTTTTCTAGAATCTACAGATTCTCATAGTACAAATTTGAAAGCTGGTATAACCTAGATTTCACGGATTATCAGTTCAACTTTGAATGAATATTACCTATCATGCTATTAAAATATATCAGTTCATGCAAAATTTGAAAAAGTTAAATTTTAGTAAAATACATATTTTAGTGTAATTTAAAAACATATAATTTTAATATAAACATTAAAAAATTTGATTTACATGTAAAATTACACATTAATAATATAACTAAACGTCACGAACTACCAAAATATAAATCCGTAATTATTCCAACCAAACAACTTTTCAACTTTACTACAGCTCACAGCTCACAGCTCACAACAACTTTTTAAAATCTACAGTTCAACCAAACGCACCCTTAACATGTCTGCAGGCTAGCTTCTTTTTTTCTGAAGACAAGTGATCCAATATATTGGCCTTAATTAATTTGGTGCAGATTAGTTACAGCAAACAACAACAAACAAACAACACCAACAACAACAACAAATCTAAGAATTTTTTGAAGCTGGTTAAATCAAGCTCCAAGGAATCTTAGATCTAAAGTTATAGGTAGATCATGGGTATTTAGTTGAGTCATCTGATTTTTATTTCAAACTAAAAATAAAAATTTAAACTATTTTATTTTATCATACAAACTTTAGATCTAACATAAATCTTAGAGTTGAAACCGTACCAAAAAAACCCTAAATATGCTTCATGTATTCTTTGCACGGAATTTAAATGATTTTTTGTCACATGGAAGTAGCTAGTATATATATATATATATATATATATATATATATACACACTAAAGGATAAATTCCTTGAAAGTAGTTTCATAGTTTAGTATATTTTTATTTAAATATCATATTGTTCGTGTAATGATCAAAATTGCTAGCTTGGTTGATTGCTGGTCAAAAAGGAAGAACAAGTTAAGGATGCACACACCAAGTACAAAATAAAGGTCAGTAAGCAGCTGTTTTGTTTCCCCGGTGTCAAATTATATTAAAGCAGGGGCAAAATATAAAAAGCAGATCTCGAGTAGTGATGATCAAAACGGCACGTGTGGGGGAATGCAAAGACAAAATCATTCGTGATCGATTTGTACGTTTATTAGTAGTGCTAATATAATATTCAAAGCTGCCTTAGCTGCGGTTATTATTATCGTAAACCTCAAAAATTCGCTAGTTGACACTCCAAAGATGTGCACTTTATTTATAATAGCACTTCTGAAGATGATATGTAGAACCATCTCAATCAATGAAAATGAGTTCGGATGTCAAAATCAAAAATGCGAAGCCACTTCTTTGCAGTGTCAAAATAGTAAATCTCTCTATACACCTATGCTAATTAATTATGATTTCATGCATGCACTAATAACTAACGAACTGTTAGTGTTCCAATTCTGAAAGAGGACGAAATTAACACATGGCAAGATATGAATTTCTTTCACACTATATATGACATATATAGGAATTTATATACTTTTGTCTATCAAATTCAACAACTTACTCCCTGCAGTGGTGCAATAATATTAGCAGTGCAACAATGGGCATATATAGTTTATATGAGTTTAGCATAGAGGACGATGACTTGAAAGGTTATATATATATATATAAATGCTATTCTACATCACGGGTGTAGAATGCTATTCTACACCGACATGGAATGAGGGGGTTTGGATTGGGTGGGGCGTGGGGGCACGCTGGATGAGGTGGACAAGGTTGAGTTGATCGGTGTAGAATAACACTTTACACCGGTAGTAGTGTAGAATAACGTTCCCGTGTATATATATATAGAGAGAGAGATTCAGTCATCCAAGGAGATAATAGTCTCATGTCTTGTTCTGAGCTTTTAAGTTATGTTCTGATTACATAAGGTTTGATCCTTAATACCCTCCTAAAGGAGTTGATATTTATATGCAAATTCTCGCTGAAGAAATATGATTGTATCCTCTAAGTATAACCGACTAAGTCTACACCATTTTTAAAATTACATAAGGGTTACACTTTTAAGGTTTTAAAGTTGGCCAGGAAACAACAACCACTCTTTTGTAGGTAGTACGTACAACTATCGTCGTACATGTATCACCAAATGTTTTATGGGGGTGTTTGCGGGGACTAAATTTTAGCCTCTATCATATTTAATGTTTAATGTTTAGATACTATTTTGGAGTATTAAATGTAGACTATTTACAAAACTCATTCATAATCGGTGGATTATTCGCGAGACGAAACTAATTAGCCTAATTACGTCATGATTTGATAATGTGATGCTACAGTAAACATTCGCTAATTATGGATTAATTAGGCTTAATAAATTCGTCTCGTAAATTATCCTCCGATTATGCAATTATTTTTATAATTAGTTCACGTTTAATCCTTCAAATTAATATCCAAACATCCGATGCGACACAAGCTAAAATTTAGCCCCTTATCCAAACACCCCCTATATCTTTGCATATTTCAAACTTTTATAATATAGTTATTATATGCAGTTACACAACCATCCACCCACAACATATATTGTGGATTAATACGGCATATATATATACAAATGATATCCTACACCACATGTGTAGAATAGTTATTTTACTGAGAAATCTATTACTGAAAAAAAATAGAACTCAATTGTTATTCTACTGAGAAAATCTACTACTGAAAGCGGTCGGTGTAGAATAGCTATTCTACACCACGTGTGCAGAATAACTATTCTACATGAACCATGAGAGTACTAATTTTTTCTCACTAGTAGATTTTTCGGTAGAATAGATATTCTACAAATGCTATCCTACACCACGGGTGTAGAATATCTATTCTACCGAAAAATCTACTAGTGAGAAAAAAATAGTACTCAATTGTTATTCTACTGAAAAAAAAACTATTACTGAAAGTAATCGGTGTAGAATAGCTATTCTACACACATGGTGTAGAATAACGCTTCCGTGTGTGTGTATATATATATATATATATATATATATATATATATATATATATATATATAGCACCTATTGATAACCATGCATGTTGTGCAAAGGATAAAACATTACAACAACATACTCAATCAAAAAGAGGCCCTCTCTTCTCATCATGTTTTGGCAAATTAAAGGGCGGAGAGGAGCAAGGGGAGGCTAGCTTGGGGTCGGGGTCGGTCGGGTGTGGCTTTAATTTTACCCGGGCCAGGATAGAGAATATCACGTACACATGGCCTTTAATTTGTAGGAGAAGACTCCCAGAGAAAGTGAGCTGAGGGAGAGAGAGAGAGACGCCGGAAGTATAGGTAGCTAGAGCCTAGAGAGAGAAAAGAAGCTAAACGAGGAGAGAGGTAGTAAAGAGCATATCAGCAGAAGGTAGCTAGCAGTGACCGAGGTAGCAGAAGCAGCTCAGCAGTCAGCACAAGGCCCGGCCGGTCTCGTTCTGCGCTTGTACGTGCATGGCCGCGGCGAACCCTATTCCTTGTTCTTGAATCTGCCGTGCCTGCTGCAATCGGGCCGGCCGGCCGGGGAGAGAGAACCAATTCTGGAGATCTAGAGAGAGAGAGAGGAGGAGGAGGAGGAGGAGGCCAGGAGGGATCGAGGAGGGGAGCTAGCTAGGAAGGGATAGAATGTTCCCGGGTTCCAAGAAGGGCGCTGGCGCCGGCGCCGCTTCCGTGAGCTCGAATGACAGGGCGGCGGCCATGTGCGTGCAGGGGGACTCCGGCCTCGTCCTCACCACCGATCCCAAGCCCCGGCTCCGGTGGACGGTGGAGCTCCACGAGCGCTTCGTCGACGCCGTCACGCAGCTCGGCGGCCCCGACAGTACGCACCATCCACCATGTCCCCCCATGCCACCAGCCACCAGCTTGTTCATCATCTACATACTCGCTCTCTATACTAGCTCCTCTTCATCATATATATCCAGTCATCGATCCATGCATACCGTAGCTAGCAATAATCCTTGATTATTCATTCGTTGATTATTGGTTGGTGATTTGCTGCAGAGGCGACGCCCAAGACGATCATGAGGGTCATGGGAGTGAAGGGCCTCACCCTCTACCACCTCAAGAGCCATCTCCAGGTAATTACTTGCATGCTAGAGCTCTACCTAGGATTAGGTTTTCTCTACCTCAATTGCTTCTCTCTCTCTCTCTCTCTCTCTCTCTCTCTAATGTACTGGTGTTCGAATTATGAACAGAAATTCAGGTTAGGGAAGCAACCACACAAAGAGTTCAGCGACCACTCGATTAAGGATGGTATGTAATTAGACATTGGGCAAAGATTAAATTGACAGTGAAACTACAGAATTATTTGTTTCTTGATTAAATCAAAGTGCACATCTTAAAATGGAAAATTATCAATTTTTTGCTCAAGGTAGATATATATTAATAATAAAGGCTAGCTAATGTTCTTGAATTTTGCGCAGCGGCCGCCATGGAGATGCAAAGGAACGCAGCCTCTTCTTCAGGCATAATGGGCAGAAGCATGAATCATGAGTAGGTTATTAATTATTCTCACGAGCAAAAGTATATATAATTCCTCAATTAATTTGCATGCATACTTATGTTCTGCATTAAACTACATACCTTGCATATCATGTTAAGATCATTCTTTGATGTGCTTAAGTAATTCCTGGCCATTAATTCTTCAGCTACTTCGTTAATTATCCTTAATCAAGTCCTATTTTGTGCGTGAATATAATATATATATATAATCTTTCATCAGCCGCAACGTGCACAACGATGCCATCAGAATGCAGATGGAGGTCCAAAGAAGGCTACACGAGCAATTGGAGGTAAATTATCTCAGAAAGCACGCGTGCATGCATGCTTGCAGATTTATTAAAGATCATCAATTCATCAAATTCTCATGAAGTTTCATCGATTTCTCCTTTTAAAAGCACCAGGAAGTTTACCTGGCCACACTAGCTACAGCTTCACTAGTGTATAACTGTATATGATAGCTTAATTAGCTGCTCATCGTGATAATCAACTTCGACATTGTCGGAAATTAAAGCTTACTTCTTAGCATTGGACAGTTAATTACTCGATTAGGTTTCTAATTAATTAATTAATAAGATCATGCATGCATGGACGATAATAATTGGGACTGTACGTCGTACGTGCTAATTGTGGCGACATGCATGCAGGTGCAGAAGCATCTGCAGATGAGGATCGAAGCCCAGGGGAAGTACATGCAGTCCATCCTGGAGAAAGCGTACCAGACGCTCGCCGCCGGCGACGTCGGTGCGGCGGGAGGCGCGTGCGCGGAGGCGGGGTACAAATCACTAGGCGGCAACCAGGCGGCGGTGCTCGACGTGTGCTCCATGGGCTTCCCGTCGCTGCAAGACCTGCACATGTATGGCGGCCACATCGATTTGCAGCAGCAGCAGCAGATGGATCAGAGGCCAACAATGGAGAGCTTCTTCGCGTGCAGCGACAGCAGCATCGGGTCGCTGGGGAAGAAGAGGCAACTTAGCATGGGGTCGCTGGGCAAGAGCCCGATGATGTGGGGCGCCGACGTCCTCGACGACGACGACGACGACGACGACGAAGACGACCGGGATGGGAAGAGCGACCACCAGCAGCTCCAGCTGATGGCCCCGCCGTCGATGATGGACGGCGGCGGCATCGACGTCATCGACTACGAGCCGAAGCCCATCATGTCCGGCGACTCCACCGGCAGCAAGGGCGGCTACGACGCGCCGCCGACGTCCAAGCTCGAGAGGCCGTCGCCGAGGCGGCCGCATCTAGGAGGAGGCAGCCCGTCGGTGATGGGAGCTTCGACGAGGAATAACATGTCCTACGGGTAATTAATTAATTAATTAATTAATGATTAATTACTACATCGATCCGTTAATCACGTCAGGACAACAAATTAATTAATTGACTAGTGCTCGAGTTCATGCATGTGATCGATCGATTAATGGAGAATTAATAGCAACAGGCCGGCAATTAATTACTTAATTAATTAATGCGTCATTTTTCTAGATGACCTTAATTATACGGTAAAATATGGTGCATCATGCATAGTTAATTGCATATATATGCTTGATGATGCCCAAATTAATGCTAATCAAGATTATCTATTTTGGGGTTTGTACGTACGTGATTGTAATTGTGTTGTGTTTGAGATCAAATTAAATGGGTGTAAATGTGTAACTTAATTTGGTATTCTGGATTGCATGCTGAAGAAACAAGCTTGCATCGATCTGAGGCATGCATCATGTATATCGATCAAAAAAGACACAAAAGTTAAATGGAACTTTATTCACAGGTGATACTTGTATTTTACTGATCAATTCATTTTTCCATTGTAAAATTTAGTAACTGTAAAATCTTTAAATAAACTAATATACATAATCTGAAAAATACCTTCTTCAAATTCTCAACAGCAAATTCTTAGGTGGTACTCCCTCCGTCCTATGATATTGTTCAGATTTGTTATACCATAAAATGTCTCATCCGATTCTAGATTGTCGTATTAGGAAACAAATGTTGCCACATCAATCAGCAAGATAATGCCACAAGGTGGATGAACTTTGAATGATAATGATAACTATATATTAATGAGCATATATATATGATGTCACCTCTCAATAGTACTGGTAGTTAATGAACACTAGAAAACTTGGTCTTAACTACATCCTTCCATGCATGGAGGAACTATATATAAATAGAAACTACTTAACTATATGTTATATATCTCATCTTGGAAATGTTAATCACCAATGTAATTCTGCAAGACAAAAGCAAAAGGAATCTCCACAAGCATTCTGTATGTAAAGGAAATATCACTTCTAGCAATACCAAGGATTTTTGCGAGAGATTCCACAGTTTTTTAATTAAAATTCCATAAAATTCCTAGATTCCAAACAGTCATGCGGATGATCCAGCTAGCTCTTCCGCTGTTAGTGGCACTCGGCAAAGGTGTTCTTTTCCAGCAGGCCATCGATGTGCCGTCAAAAATACCTGGCCACATCGTTTTTTTTGTTTCGCTGAGTGTTGAAAGTTTTTGAATGTCTTTGCTGGGGACACTCTAAAGATGTTGACAGATTACTCAGCAAATAATCGTCTTTGCCGCCCGATAGAATGTACTCGGTAAAGAAATTGACAATAGTGCAAGCTGCCTCCTGCCTACCATCTGCACAACCCCCTGCTGTTCATGGAAAGAAAGATTACCTCGCGAAACAAAACACGAATCTTCAAGCGGATTAGAAATGTGATCAGATTGATATTCCACCTGTAAAAGTTTTGCCATTGTGCGCAAGATTGCTACCACATCAGGTCCGAGCTAGAGAATAAAACGAAAAACGACAGAATTGACAAGTGAACGTACGCGAGCCACAAGCGAAAATAAGCTCAGAAAGAACACCACAAAAGAATTGAAGCACCGGCTGCAGTTGGCCTTTCGCACGTTGAGTGAGGCAGACAACGAGTATCTCCCAACTTTTGCACCCGCTTTAATTCCCCCCCGGAAAATCGTTCCGTTCAATATCATATACTACATACATTCATTCAAAAATAATTGAATTTCTAGTTTTGTCATAAGCCCACCTATTTAAATTTAACCAAATTTATAGCAAAGGGTTGTTTTGCATACTGTGGTGAATGCCCTATATATGATACTGCTACTCTAATATTTTTCTGAAGGTATATAAGTGGAAGAAACAACCCGAGATAAACAAAACGTCAGGTTTTATTTCTCGAAGTTTTACATCCAACCTAGAAAGACATATTTCTGGCCACTTTTTTTTTTCTTTTCTTACTCCCTCCAGTGTACAAATATTAGTCGTTTAGACAAAATTCCACATATCAAGGTGATACTAAATAAAGTTACAAGAGTTGTCTCAATTGGTTATGGAGCCTACATTTTAGTGGTGCTACCTAAGTTCAGCTCCCAATGGTCACATCTTATTTGGTAGCAATGTTTCGATTGACGAGATGTCTAATATTTGTACGCTCTCAATAAAATACCAAAACGACTATTATTTATACACTGGAGTAGAGAGTAGCTTCTTTATCCTATATCATCTTTGGTAGTGAAGGGCATGCATGCATGCATACAGCAGCTAGCAGAGCCAGTCCTACTTGCTCTTTATTGGTACATGAGAAATGTAGAGAGAGAGATAGACCAGACAAAGTGTAGAGAGAGGGATGGAGAGATATGATGATGCATGCATGCAGGCATGCAGAGATACCAAGGAAGCTTGTTGCGATTGTTGAACCAAACGGCCGGGAGCCAAGTCCAAAAGCTGCGCGCCTCGTCGCCGGCCAAGATCGAACACGACAGCACAATTTCCGAGGCAAATCATCCTGGGCAACCTCGCGTCGGATTCCGCTCTCCAAAGCGGGTCTCCTGGGCAACAGGGCAAGAGCCAGCTAACCAGGAGAAAAAGGCCAAGAGGAAGCTTCGTTTTTTTTTTTCCTTTTGCTCCTGCAAATGTAGCAGTACAAGCAAGAAGTGTACTCCCTCCAATACTGTACCCTTCATTTTTAGCTTTAGCTTATTTACTTCCACGTAGTTCTAGTTAATCAAGTGACACGACTCAATCAATTTAGCTATATATATATATATGATGAGAAGAACAAATATATGATGAGAAGAACAAATATGATTTGTGAAGAATGAACGAGTGAAAGGGATGTGAGTTAGCTGTCACCAAATCTCTTCAAAACTTCGTTGTTAAGCGTGCTCAAGCGGGAGTAGTATCAGGATGGGTGACCTCCTGAAAAATTTTCGTTCACATCCCCGACACACCTATGGCCTTCAAACAAGGTCGGGTCTAGATGGCCTATTTAAAAAAAAAGATCGAATGAAGGACAGGTACAGTAAACCATTTCTTCTCACCCTAATAATATATCTAGGGATTGCTAAAATAAAATCTTTTAAAAGAAAAAGAGTAGTGTCTCCTCTAGCTCGCCTCGGTAGGAGCCAAAGAGAGGAGTGATACGGGTGTGGAGACTCAGATGATATCTGGTCACCGGTCCTACATTTCATGTGCTTTCCAAAGAGGCAGACAGTACTATGGTCACAAATTTACTGGCATTAATGCCTAATCAGTTTATCTTTGTCAAACTTGCGTGTGTGTGTGTGTGTGTGTGGGTGTGTGTGGGTGGGTGTTACCGGTTTCCAATTCAAAAGAATCTATAAAGATTTGTTTAAATGTTCTACCCCATCATTTTAAAAAAAAGAACCACTAGAGATGGAAAAAAATAAAACAGGTTGCAGGACGTGGGCAACAACTTTTCCTCGAAAATATGTAAAAGGCCCATTTTGGACGAAGAATCGACCCAGCATTCAAGGAAGGCTGAATGCAGTAGAGACAAGCAACGGAGGCATTCAGCGAGGTTTTTTTGGCAATTATGGTGAGATTCAACAGGCCAAGGAATGTGTTGTGGATAGAAGCAACGAACTCAGGTAGGTAATTAAACGATGAGGAATCAGGCAAGCAAAATGGACCAAAGGCTGGTTACCATGCCATCCGACATGATTTGGTCGATCGAGCCCATTAGATACTTTTGCTTTCTAGTTATCATTATTATTGTGTCCCATTGGAGATCGACACTACTGATGAGTAGCTCGATGATTTGAGCCAGCTTACCAAAGCTCCCAGATGAAGCCGTGATTTACGCTTCACCATCATTTGCAACTCATTGGGCGGCTTTTTATCCAGTCTCCCTGGCTTAATTATTCCGCTTTATTTATTTATTTATTTATTTATTTATTTATTTATTTTATTATTATTATCATTATTATTATTTTGTTATTTAGTTATATTGTAGTTTCTAACCTGTCCTGCAGAGCCAGCAGTCTCCTCTTTCATTCGCTCTTGCAGCTGCACGCCTGTCTCCGGCTTCTCGATTCATCACCAGTAGGGTGCATTAATTCTGCTTTGGTTTCAACATGCATGATGCATGCCACTTTTCAGGTGGATCAATTCAAGTTGCCCATGCAGATGTACTTGAGCTGCAATTGCAACCGAGCAATGAGGTGAAGGTGAGTGTCAAGAACAGTATCGGCGTCAAAACAGCGAGAGGCGTTTACATGTCTAATTACAACACTAACCTCCGGGTACTCGTCGATACCAAGACCAGATTGTTTGACGCGGCCAAATGGCGTAACCTGGAAAACAGGGCAAAATTGGCCAAATGGATTGCATCTTCCTCGGTTTTGAATGGTACTAGTGGTGTCACTGGACCAAAGACTTCTTCCCTGAAGCCAAATTAACTGTTAGAAACTTTAATATGCATGTCAAAGAGTTGCTCGATTATTGAGCATTTCTTCACATGAAGGTATAGTATATGCCCTATTAAATTACTCAGGCTGGAAGGTGGTACAATTATGAACTCTACCTGAAAAGAAGCATATCATTGCTGACGTTCCCTACTACAGTTGGCTCATTTTAAAATGTCATCCCAAGGCTGTGCCTTTTACCACCAAGCATGATGTTTGCTCCCTGCAAAAGGGTCAATGAGGTATCTTCCTTGCAGTTGCAAAGAGAGCAGGTCAATATCAAATAAACAAGGTCCCTGTCTTAACTGAAGCAAATAAACAGCATAATTTCCAGCCAAAGCAGGGTCGTGCCCAACACAGGCTGATTTCAGCCAAGTTAACACTTCCCAAGATATATGAAGAAAACAGCCTATCCCAACAAACCAGATAAAGCTGGGGCCAGGAATCAATGCAGCTCTAAATTTCCAACCCTACCCTCCGATTTCAAAGGGGGGAAATGTGCACTCTTTTGATGATTTGAGATTACCTTTGAAGTAGCATCATTATGAACTTCTCTACCTAGAGAAGAAAATGCCAACAGACAGAACATATGAGGAACAATTAGTTAGCAATATGGGAATATTACTAAGTCTGCAGAACATGAACCATCTGAACAGAAGCTTCATTGATCAGAGGACCCTGCATATTAAAGGAAATGGAAATCCTTAGTTGGGAATAGATAAATTCCCAAAGAAATGTCA
The DNA here is from genome assembly GCA_019279435.1 of Zizania palustris. Lineage (NCBI taxonomy): Eukaryota > Viridiplantae > Streptophyta > Magnoliopsida > Poales > Poaceae > Zizania > Zizania palustris. The sequence continues at coordinate 29,749,998 of JAAALK010000287.1, read as the reverse complement.
TATAAGGGTAACAAGGTGAACAGAGCAGGACAGCAAAACTGGTCCATGACGATTCATCCACAAGGCGAAGAGTAATTGAAGTACTGTAATATTCGATAGCAAAGTTCAAAAATATTGCATGAAATTTGTCTAGTCAATAAACACAAAGAATCAGAATTCAAAAGTTATTAACTCGACATCTACAATAGTGATAATGATATAATTATGTACCTGTGATGTACTCTCTTCAAGCCCATTACCAACTTGCAAACTCTGAACAGCCTTGATAAATGCACTTGAATTTTTTTTCAGAAATATCTACATACAAGAGCTACAATGTTCTGAGAACAAACAAATGGCATAGATGTTAAATCTACCTTCTTGCAGCAGTATCCTGTTTGCACATAAACATGTCTGACCACTGTTACAGAACTTGGCAGCAAGCTGAACACAGTCGTGTTGGTAAATATGCACCATATTAGAATGTAAAACAATGCACTTAAAGATTATGCGTGTTTGTATGTATGTGTCAGGGTGGGCCTGACTTACGGCCGGCGCGCGCGCAAGGACGTTCAGCCGGCCCCCTGAGTCGGCCACCCTGTTAAGTGCTGGTTTGTTAGCCTAATTAGTAATATACACATTATAGGGTAAATACATGCTATACGCCTATACTAGGGTATTAATGAATCGAAAAATTCTGCAAAAAATGACAGTATCTGTCCAGTTATCATTGGTTTATGAAATCTTCTTCCCAGATCCCTTGCACACTCATATAAACAAGTGCAATCAAATGTGTTCTAAAGGAGAAATCTATCAGCATTCAGAGTATATATTATTGTCCAAACATAAGGACTCATATGTCAACAGAAAGGAAGTTTTTCTTAAGGTTTCTCAGTATTTACCTATTTCACAGTATCCGCTGATCCTACCATCAGTTTTTTTTGTCACCAGCTGTTGACCCTGTGAATGTAATCTTTCTGACCTATTAAAAGCATAATATCTAGTCAAACAAAATTGTTCTGACTTATCCTATTAACCTCAGAAGAATCTAATGTTGCAGATATTATGAAAAATGGGAGGAAATAGAACCTGTGTACTCTGGATTCCAGCTTGAAGAGCAAGGTCTGCTGCAGCAAGTGCTATCAAAGGTGTGAACTCTGATAGCTTGACAACGACAGTGCAGCCACAGGCCAATGCTGAGGTTATATAAATGGTAAAATTGTAGCCCTGATTTCATGTGGACCTTCTATTTCTTCTATGGGAATGTGGAATTGAGTGCCCTATCGGGAAAAGAATAATCATAACAAGTTTGATACAGATAAGGGGCAATATGAAAGTAGAGAAGGTTTCTCTGTCCTTATTGTATCTTCATTCTGCTGATAGTACACTTTTTTATTTCTCTAATAGTTTGAGTACCATGTTAACATTAGGATATTAACATGGTGTCTTTGGGGCAAAAATGGACAGAATAAACAAATCCCCCTTTAATCAGCTGGAGCAAAGTATGTAAACCAAAGAACAAAGGTGGATTAGGAGTTATTAACATCACAGGGCAGAACACTGCATTGCTTTTAAAAAATCTAGACAAATTCTTTAATCAGCCAGAGATACCATGGGTAAATTTAATATGGCTTAAATACTACCAAACAGGCCAACTACCACAAACAAGCACTCAAAGGGGCTCTACATGGTGGAAAGGGCTACTGAGACTAATGCCAACATTCCTAGCTATAGCAAAGCCAACGGCACGAACAGGATCGACCATATCAATTTGGTTTGACATATGGAATAATATACCATTACACCTAACGCTATCAAGATTATTCACATATGCAAAGAAGACAGAGTACTCCATTCAAGCATTTCAGGCACAAAACGAGTTAACTGCGTTGTTTCACTTACCATTGTCAATTGAAGCACAAGGAGAACTGTATTTATTACAGAGATGGTTGCAACAATTGGATTTAACACATTCACAAAGGGACTCATGGAGCTACATATGGGGGAAAGATAAATTCACACCGAAAAGATGCTACTTGCATACATATGAAAACATGGAGGCTCACCCAGTATTTAGTTGGATTTGGTCAGGTCAATGTCAGAAAAAATCAAGGTGTTCTTTTGGCTACTGATCCACGACAGACTAAACACTAAAGACATTCTTACGAGGAAAAACTTTCTGCGATCAGATCAAGGTGACTCTTGTGTACTCTGCGCCGATAGCCAACGAGAGACGGTAACTCATCTTTTCCTGAATTGTGAATTTGCAAAACAATGCTGGATGAAGATAGGAATTCAATGGTCAAACAATGGAAGAATGGATGAACAAATCACAATGCTGAGAACAACAGATGGTAGGCGATTCTTCATGGAAATTATAATGATAGGATCGTGGTCGCTATGGCTACTAAGAAATGGATGCGTATTCAGGCAAAAAAAGGCCTGTTCTCTTGGAGTGGCTGCACTCTTTCAAACAAACAATGACAATGCAAGCACAAAGATACAAGGCAATAACAAGAGAACAGGTTTATCATTGGCTACAACAAATTTAGTGATGCAGGAAATAGAGTCAATACAACAAATTCATCAGTGAAAAAAGCACTCCAATAAGGGGTACTAATTACTTACAGTATTTGATGCAAGCAAACGACTGGCTATCAATGTGATGTGCGGTGATAACGATTTACTTAGACTTGTAATAGGCTAACAACTAAAATTTTTTCTTCCTTTTTTGGCTTTGGTCCGAACTCCCTCTGGCATTCTTCATGCTGTAAATGTCTCTTTTGTAACTTTCTTGCCATCTTTTGGCACTGGGGAAACCCTAAAATAAATAACTGTAGTAGGAGCCTCTCCTGGTTGTTTTATCAAAAAAAAAACATTAGGATATTACATTGAGCTCGTCCTATCTTACAAATAATTCACATAATTTTTCAGTAATAAATTTCAAAAGATTTGCAGCAAAACAAGAATTTGTATTAGATATGCAACTTGTAGGATGCATTGAAATAGTTATGAGCTTAACACTTGCTTATGAATTGACAGAATTGTTATAGGTATCAAAGACGACATTAGTAAGGGTATTGCAGAGCTACATAACATCTAAGCAAAACAGAAGGAATTTTCTGGGATATTGCAACATATTTGTGGAGAATGAGAATTTCAGTCAAATGTGACAACCAACGCCCTATGTTGCTAAGAAGAATAAGCAGAACTGAAATTGCCTAAATTTCATTCAATTGAAAATATTCAGTGCATGTATAATGTATTACGTTCTCGAAGTCATTTAATCGATTAGGAAGGGGCACCTACTCGACGGTCTTGCCATCGTATCCGCCACCCATTTGCCGCCGATGAGCCCTTGCATCCTGAGTAGCCCCGCCGCCCGGGGGACCATCTCCAACGCCGCCGCGCCCGCGTACACGCTCATCTGCTCGCGCCACCTAGATAGAAAAAGGGTTAGACCCACCTGACCTCAGAAGCAAGCCTCACTCCGCGCCGGAGAGAGGGCGAGGCGAGGGTATATGAAGGGGGGCGGAGAGGAAGACGGGCTAGGCGAGAGGGGGGAGGAAGGGGAGGGGAGTACGTGGCGGCGGAAGATGCCGGAGGAGAACGACGCGGACGAAGTGGCGACGATGTGGCGCGCGCGGAGCGCCGCCGCGCGTCGCATACTCGCATCGGCTTCGCCATTCCGGCGGGCACGGCGGCGGGAGGAAGCCGACGAGTGGTGATCGGGCCCACGTGCTCTTTGTGCCATTTTAAATTAAATTATTATAAGAGCATCTCCTTATTATTTTTATCTCTAAAATATCATATATAAAAATCGTCATAAAACTTTTAAAAACCAATCAGTACATAAAACTATAATTTTATCTCAATTACTATATAAGGGAAAGGAAAGATAATTTATAGAATCACAGATCATCATTTATAAATATTGTTGCGTCATGTTTTTTCTCTAAATATCTAAATTTAATTTTAAAAAGTAGTCTTTGAAGCGTTGGGTTGTACGTGCCATATTTTTTATGAAAATTTAACGATTCGTCACTTAAAATGAGTTTGGTTATTTACTAATTTAACATAAAACTCATATGAGTTCTACATGTAATACACATGAACAACAAAAATAATAAAATAATACAAATCGTTTTAGTATCAAACCATAAAATCTCCTTTTTTATTTAAAGATCATATAAAGAAATGGCTATATTAGGAGAGAAGTTTCAGCTCAAGAAAAAAAAATGGATAGAGTGATAGACCATCTGACATCTGAGTGAGGAAAAAAATAATTAGAAGGTTCTGAAGAAACTGGGACAGTTTTGTGGACAAGAGATTCCATTCCACCTTTCCCTTTGGTCGCCTCCGCCGGCGGAGCTCAACGCGGTGCCCGCGACGACCCCCTCCACCTCTCCCTCCTCTGGTCAAATCCTTGTAATCTTCTCGAGAAGAACAGCACGGCAGGACGACAAGTTCGCAGCTTTTCCATTCTCCCCCACGTCTCCCTTGTCTCGCCTTATAGCTGTCTCTCCGAATCTCAGAGATAGAGATAGAGCTAGAGAGAGAGAGATAGGAGAGGGTCGCGAGAAGAAAGCGTGCATTTTGGGGCCCGGGAAGGCCGGTTTTTGGTTCTTGGGCGCCGGCGGGGGCTGCGATTTTCGTGGCAGATTTCTCGGCTAGCGGAGGCGTTTCTTGGCGGTTGGTGGGATGAGCAGCCAAGCCGTCGGATCGAGCTCCGGCGGATCCGGCGACGGGGACGCCCCCAGTAGGAACTCGAGGAAGCCCAAGTGTGAGATCTCGCGTCGAAATCTGATCTTGCTACAGTTATCTTTACTTCCCGTGTTCCTTTTGATCGGGGTTTGGAACAATTGCTTTTTTTTGCTCTCCCTCTTTGTGATTTTGGGTGGTTACGAACTCGCGATGCCTAAATATGTGTTATATGAGTTTGAAGAGGTTAAGATGTAGGTTTAAGATGTATTCGTGTAAGGTTTAAGTTGGCTGAAGTATTCCGATGTCCTGATTTAGATTTCACTTTGGGATAGTATTGTTCTAGGATTTTTAGTTCATGTTTTTCCTGTTCTCAATAGTAGTAGTTAGCAATTTGAATTGGTATGCGAATGCCATGTTCTCAGATGGTAAGATGAGATGTTGTTTTGATGGAACTGCTAATTCGCTATGAATTTTATTTTATCTACTCTTTATGCAAGCAGATTCTAAGTTTACACAGCAGGAGCTCCCAGCTTGCAAGCCAATTCTTACTCCAAATGGGTAAGCTGATACTCCGAAAAGAATTCCTGCTGTTAATTAGCTTAAGTTCGAGTGAGATGACATGTTTGAGCGCCTGACCGTTGGTTTTGCTTATCTTATGCAGGTCATTTCCGTATTTCTTCTTGTCGGTATCATTTTTGTCCCAATTGGTCTTGTTTCGCTGATGGCTTCACGAAAGGTATACTAATACGTTGTATGTTTTGATTCAAACTTAAAACTATTTGATGGCCAAGCCTGGAACAGTTTTTTGGTTAATGTTTATTCTTTCCTTAGGTTGTCGAGGTCGTTGATAGATATGATGATGCATGTGTCCCAGATAACATGACTGACAAGCTTGCTTACATCCAGAACTCAACAATACCCAAAACCTGCACAAGGACTCTAAAGGTAAATGAGTTTAGCTAGATGAGATTTTGGGAATGGATGTCAATAGACACAGGAGCATGAATCAGGGACTCTGTGATGTACTGATTTTCAGTTAATTTACAAATATTAATCTTGGCTTAAGAATCAAAAGTATCCTTCGCTGAAATATTTGATTGAACACTTGTCTCCACTCTCCAGGTCCCAAAGGATATGAATTCACCGATTTTTGTGTATTACCAGCTGGATAACTTTTATCAGAATCATAGAAGGTATGTGATATGCTTCTGAGGCTGCATATTTCAAAGACATTCTAATCAGTACATATAAATCATTGGCTGATGTGATCAAACATTCAAACTTTTTTTGCTTGTGGGGACTTGTCTTGACCCTAAGGAAATTATATCTTAACTGAGAATTTATCTCTAATACATGGAGTATACCTATAAGGAAATACTGAAATAATTCCAACAATAATAAAATTATTATTCTTATGTTTAATCTACGACTAATGTATCATCAGCAGGTCCTCCCTGAACAGTGTGCTGTTGGTACAGACGCACAGTGATACAGTATATTTGTAGCTTACGAACAGTACCAAACCACTACAATGGCTACACAACATATTTGGTTAAGCCAGTGTAATGCTCATCCACATAATTTAGCAAATACTTTGCTGAATATACCAGCTGTCTATCATGTATGTTCTATGTTAATTTTCCCAAAAGCCAAAGATATTTTATGCATGGTAGAATTGGGCTAAAAGTGCCTTTTGATACTGACATATGCTCTGTATCTTTGATAATAGGCATGATATTGTGAATACACTGTTTACTCCGGTCACTATTGTAACTTTATTCTGTACAGATCACTATGAAATACAATTAATTTTGACAACATTTCATTTGATTTTCTCACTATTTTATTTTACACTTTGGAAATAGGAATTCTTCTTGCCTTGCTTGACATTTTACCATGCTTAACTCATTTTTTTTTCACACAGATATGTCAAGAGCCGAAGTGACACACAGCTAAGAGATGCCAATAAGGCAAATGACACCTCCACTTGTGATCCCGAGGGTATGATAAATGGAACGGCAATAGTTCCTTGTGGTCTGATTGCATGGAGCATATTCAATGATACTTATGCCTTCGTCCACAACAGTAAGACCCTGACAGTGAACAAGAGCGACATCTCTTGGAAGAGTGACAGGGAGCACAAATTTGGTAGTAATGTCTTTCCAAAAAACTTTCAGAAAGGTGCTCTTATAGGTGGAAAAGCACTTGATCCAAATTTACCGGTATGTTTCTCTGTTATGGTAGATTGTCACATATATATTGGGTAGGCAATTATGCTTTAAGAATTTTTGTCTCATGCCATTGATCAACTGGAATTTGCATTGAAATAGACCAAGAAAAGTTTTTTTGAGGCAGTCAGAATAACACTTCATATCCTGAAGTACTCATTTAGTTACTTTATGTGCAGTTGAGTAAACAAGAGGACCTTATTGTTTGGATGAGAACTGCTGCACTTCCAACATTCAGAAAGCTGTATGGTAGGATACTCGTTGACCTCAAGCAAAATGACACCATTACGGTGACATTGGAGAACAACTACAACACATATAGCTTTGGTGGAAAAAAGAAGTTGGTACTTTCTACCTCAACATGGCTTGGTGGAAAGAATGATTTTCTTGGACTCGCGTACCTCACTGTTGGCGCTCTCTGCTTCTTCCTGGCATTCACATTCACCTTGCTGTACCTGATAAAACCAAGGTTAGCGACTTCTCAATTCTTGTGTAATGCTATCATTTGAATCAGCACATATACGTTGGGGCATTGTTAGGCCTTCTTTGGCCAACCAATCCACCTCGAAGTTAAACTAAATCCAAACTTGGGGTGATCCATCCAACCCAACCAAAAAAAAATCCCTTTCTAGGCTACGGAAGTCCTCGCCACAGTGCTTGCTATGACATAAGTAATCCAAAGGTCCTCTGCAATATGAACTCCCATGTGTCTGACATGACTCCAAATTGCTGTATTGTTCATTGAACTCTTATGAGAATTATTCTGATTGCCTTTGTGAAGTGTGAGATCATTTCTTTGATCTGTAGCACATATCTGATTTTCTTCTGGTTTCTTTCAGGAAATTGGGAGACAGCAACTACTTGTCATGGAACAGAAGCCCTGCAGGCCGCTGATAGGCTTTCGGCGTTGAATTGCGCATTGAACATCAAACGATTTGGCTTATGGTTCAAATGTATCTTGTACGAGATAACAAATTCATTTGTTAGTTGTGTCGGAGTACCTCTACCAACTACCAAGTATAGGCCAGTGTGTATGAGCAACACCAATGTACATTCTACTGAAAGAATATAGTCTTACTTTGTTGAAAATTAAACATCCCAAAAAGTTAAATGAAATGGTTTTTTGTACTGTTTCAGATTGAATTTCATGTATAAAAACTTGCCATTGCATGTCTCGCTGCCACTGCAATGTGGGCTCTGACTAGTTGAATCTTTTCTCTTTCTTTTTCAAATCATTACTGTTTGAAATCGCCATTTTTGAAGGAAAAAATCACGTCACGGCCGTAGTGTCACAAATTTGGAAAATTGGAGATGTTGCGATTGTTTGAAACATCTAGGGTGCAGTCCTGCCAAGGCCTGGGCGACTGGCTGACAATGGAGAATTTGACCCAGATTTTGGCAAAAGCAAACTCATTTTCCAGTGAAATTCTCTCGAATTGATTGGAAACTGAAAATTTTATATTTTTTCAGTTTTTTATGCATTTGGTCAGTGCAAATTAATTCCCTCATCGGAACAATGTGCGTGCCTTGCTTGCATTACAGCTTTCTTTCTTTTTATTCAGAAGTCTCGGCCAGCCGCGACGGTCTCCTCCTCCGCGACGGCGGTGAGCCACTCGCGGGCGGCGACGAGGTCGGGGAGCACCGCCGCGCCGGTCCGCCGCCAGCTCTCCGCCTCCGCGGTGCGGAACCTGTCCAGCAGCAGCGCGTGCATGCCGGCGCCCCGCGCCGGCGCGTAGTCCTTGCGCATGCTGTCGCCGATGTGGAGCGCCTCCGCCGGCGCCACGCCGCCGGCCATCTCCAGCGCCACCTCGTACATCCTCCCGTCCGGCTTCTCCACGCCGGCGATGCCCGAGAACACCCCGAAGTCCCACTCCGACCCCTTCGATCACACACCAAACACTAAATCAATATATAAAAAAAACATTTCTGAACAAATCTCCTTCGATTCATCAGCTGTCAAAGATGAAAAATTGCAGACCTGATTCAGTCCAAGTGCTGGTAGAATGACGTCCTTGTAGCGGGACTCTGCATTGCTGACGATTCCGACGGCGCAGCCATTGTTGCGCAGCCATCTGAGGAATTCTTGAGCATCCGGGAACACCGAGTACGGTGCAGAGGAACCGAAAGTGGAGTAAATCCGTCTGAATATTTTCTCAAATGTGGCATCATCATACTCATAGCCAGCCTACGGCATGTCACAGCAGAAAGATTACAGTTTCATTAGTTGTAGAACCATAAATTAAACATTGCACCAATGCACCTAAAAAAGATAACAGTTTCATTATTTTCATTAGTTCTAGAACCAAGAATTAAGAACTGCACCAATGCACCTAAAAAAGGTTATAGCTTCATTAGTTTCATTAGTTCTAGAACCAAGAATTAAACATTGCACCAATGCACCTAAAAAAGATTGGCAACATTTACGTATCCTATGCTCAAAGAGTTATGGTGCTCAAATGCACACATTAAATCTGAGCCAAAAATCTTTCATCCAACGGTGTCCAGCTATTTGCGTTTACACCCTCCCACCTCCTCTTATCCAATGTTTTTTTTGCACTGAAAAAGAGAGGGTGGGAGGGTGTAAACGTAAATAGCTGGACACCGTTGGATAAAAAATTCTTGGCCCAGGTTTAATATGTGCATTTGAGCACCATAACTCTTTGAGCATAGGATACGTTGCCAAAAAGATTGGTTTCATTAGTTCTAGAACCAAAATTAGAGATTCATTAGTTCTAGAACCATAAATTAAACACTGCACCATGCACCTAAAAAAGGTTACAGCTTCATTAGTTTCATTAGTTCTAGAACCAAGAATTCAACACTGCACCAATGCACCTAAAAAAGATTACAGCTTCTTTAGTTTCTAGAACCATAAATTAAACACTGCACCAATGCACCTAAAAAAGGTTACAGCTTCATTAGTTTCATTAGTTCTAGAACCAAGAATTCAACACTGCACCAATGCACCTAAAAAAGATTACAGCTTCTTTAGTTTCTAGAACCATAAATTAAACACTGCACCAATGCACCTAAAAAAGGTTACAGCTTCATTAGTTTCATTAGTTCTAGAACCAAGAATTCAACACTGCACCAATGCACCTAAAAAAGATTACAGCTTCTTTAGTTTCTAGAACCATAAATTAAACACTGCACCAATGCACCTAAAAAAGATTGGTTTCATTAATTCTAGAACCAAAATTACAGCTTCATTAGTTCTAGAACCATAAATTAAACACTGCACCAATGCACCTAAAAAAGTTACAGTTTCATTAGATCTAGAACCATAACTTAAACACTGCACCAATGCACCTAAAAAGATTACAGTTTCATCAGTTCAAGTCTTCTAGAACCATAAATCAACACTGCACCAATGCACCTAAAAAAGCTCCCTTCTTTTTTTTTCTGAAGATGACAGCAACTCTTACCCTGATGAATGAGTCCTTGACACAAATCTTCCACCAATCGATGTTGGGCATGTTTGATGCATGGCCAAAGCAAGGGTGTTTCACTGTCATCTCAGTGTATGCAGCCTTGAAGCCTTCATGCATGCGCTTGTAGTCAGGGCATGGCATCCTGCAGACTTGGCTGCCATGCAGTAGTAATCACCAAGCTGCCCTTTGTATGCAATCAGGGTGCCCGTCACATCCATCGTGACCAACCGCAGCTTCGATAGGAGCGACATGCCCGGTGATGATCAGATTGCTACTTGCTTCTGCCAAATTGTATCTGTTTGTTCATCCAGAAGTCAGAAAGCATTATATATACTGGACATGCATATGGTGATACAGAAGTGTTATGCCAGTTGCTAATGGACATTGTAGGTATGGAAATCTAAAGCAAAGAGCAAGCACAGAGAAGTGCAAAATTCAGAATCAAATCAAGAAAACAGGAGCAACCTGCAATTGGCTATTGGCCTAAAAAGTGGTGAAAACTGAAAACTGAAAATAGGCAACATCATCAAGAACAGCACGCATTCGTGAAAATTCAGCAGGGGAAAATAATGAGGGACAGGTGTATGCAGACTAATTTCAGAGATAAATAACTAAAAGGGGGGAAATCAAAGATCGGCTCTGCAACCTAGCAGCAGCAGCTCAGTCATACCGTACCTCTGACAACCAAATCTCATTGCAGATGAAATAGCATGAGCAGCATTTAACAGGGAAAGAAGGTGAGGATCATATAACTCATGGCTTAACTTGCAACACCAGTGACTTGAACTACAGGGCAAAACAAAAGCAAGAAAGAAGTTACCACCTCTATGAAAGCAACCCCTAAATCTGCAATATCTGAATTGAGGCAACCATTTCCAGAAGGAAAGGGCAAATTCTTTGAAGCAATCAAAGCAAGAATATTTAAAGCCCACATTTTTTCTCCATTTAGTTCTCAAGAACAAGGAGCAAGTAAAGTCTAAATGTCTAGTGTATCTGTCTCCTTGCTTCACAAGAAAATTTAGGTGTACTGAACAATTGGAGAACCTCCTTTTGATTATCAAAGACCCTTAAAGATCAGCATTAAAGACTGCGAAGCATACTCACGCTTCATTACCTCAAAATTTCAAAACTCATTGATTAGAAATATCCATAAAAATAAAAACAAGGGAAATAAAGTTGCCTGCAAGAACACAAACAGGAGTAGGAGCCATGGAAGCATCCATACCAAAATTCCTAGCACAAGGAGCTGGCAGGAAGGAAGAAACAAACCAATCACCTCAGTTCCAGAGGGATCCACACACAAGCAGGCCGCCAGGCACACACAAACCTACTATGGCAATGTGCCTTCGCTTTCTTGGCTGAGACTTCACGAGAGATGCAGAACTGCAGAAGACAAGAAGCTCCAGGGGCAACGTGGTGTCGAGTACATTTGGTTGTAGTAGCCAATTGGAAAGGGAACCCGAGAAATGGCTTGTTTTTTCTCCCTTGCGAGCTCCGAGACGAAATCTTGGAGTTTGGGACTGGTTGGCCAAACTAGGGGTGGGGTGTGGGGAACAGTGGAATCCGAATATCCTATGCCGGTGGTATTGGACCGTGGTTTGGTTGCATAATCACCAAAAAGGAGAATTTCGCAGTAAATTATAAAAATTCAAATTTGATTACCACTTGATCGAGTAGCAACGGCGGCGGCGGCCTACCGCTCGTCGCAAACTCCCCACCACAGCCGGCGTGGCCTCCTCCACCACCAAGCTCGAAAGAAACAGAGCCTTCCAGAAAAGTCGCCGGCATCCTTGGCCTGACGTGCTCGATAGGGGCAAGAATGGATCGGTCCCCAACGGTGCCGTGGCCGCCGGCTCACCGCCGTCAGTCGCCGGCGCCCGGTGGTGTCTGTAGGGCGAGGTGGAAGGCGGCGGGTGCCGGGTTGGCGCTGCGGTCGGAGTGCTGACAAGTGACAAGAGGTGTGCAGTATACATTCAGAAATTCAGACTTTCAGTTCCGAGTTCAGGGTATGAAAACAATATACCGAAATTGACAATCAAATGCGTTTCACTAATTTTATACGTATATCAATTGATTACACGTACAATGAGCCAGGCTAAAAAAGTTTGATCATCCGAAGAAGAGGTTCCTAGTTTCCATTCACCGAGGTTGATTCACCATTATTTTTGTTAAGAAGGCCACAGAGGTCTGATTAATACTATTTTCATCTTTACACATACAACGTAGTTCTAATAAGATTTGGTGCCGGTTAATTCACGTCTCTATCACATCCATAATCGATTAATACAAGTAATCTTCTTTAATCCACATTGTGGTCTACCTGTTGACATCAATACTCCAAACTGCCTGGCCAAAGGATCATGATTAAAAGTAAACCCTGACATCATAGGTCAATCAGCATACCTCAGTCTCAGATCCCACTTCATAGCAATCGAAGGCTAAAATCCCAACGAAATGGCTAAAATCCTGACTGCCCTGTTACGTCGGTCTCAGAGCGGTGCCAGTTAAAGGGCGTGCATGCATGCTTGAAATATGATGCAGAGAGAGCTTGCTAAGAAGAACCACTGGCACGATGAACAGCTCACATGCCGAAGTTCAGTTCAGTTAGATGGGCATGATTGATCATACGCAGTTCTCTTCACCGTGTGTGTAGTAAATCAAGGTTATTCTCCATCACAAAATCCGGTTCCCACGATATCTTGGATCCTTCTTTGGGTTACAGTCTTACAGATGACATGTTCTTCGTTTTCATGAACTATGACCAAACAGAAGCATGCACCGCACGTAGAAGCTTAATTAAGTTCAAAAAAACATGTAAGATACCCCCAATTGAAATATAGAGAGTTCTTGTGTTCTAAACAAAGATATAATGGAATATACCTTCTGTTTCATCCAGATAACCATTCAGGGCATCCACGACGACTTTTATAGGCGTACTTTGCCTAAACAAAACATCTGCTACTGCTACAATGCAACACAGCACGCACGAGAATCTACCTGGGGCGCACAAGTTCACCATTCCTCAAGATTAAAGGGACGCATGACAATGGCAAGGGACGAAGATCTGCATGTAGTACTGCACTTGATGTATATTTACAGTGGTATTATTCTTTGACATCTTCGTCGTTGTTGTCATCATCATCCTCGTCCTCGTCCTCGGCATCGTCACCATCGTACTGTAGAAGGGTGAAATCCATGGATTGTGCTTGTGCCTTGAGCCTCTCTTGGATCCGCTCTTTGATGGCAGTTCCCTGAGGAAATTTTTTAAAGCAAGATAAAGTGCGCACTGAATTGAGGCATATGCTAGCTTCTGCTAACTGCCAAAAGAGTGACTAACCATTGAATGGCAGCCTTCCTCAAACTTCTCTAGAAAACCAGCAACCCAGCGATCTGCATTTTCCACCCACTCTTCCTGGAGTTTTGCCACTGTATTCCACTGTAAATAGCCAGTTTGACTTCAGAGCAATGCTATGTTTGTAGGCCCGAACAATCAAAAATATCAACTTGAGTAAAGGAAAGTGCACTGTCAGTATTTAAGTTCAGGCATGTAGTAGATGCACAACATATATAGCATATGTACCAGGTTTAAACTCTATATGACTATTTACCACCAAAAGATTAATTGAACTAAAAAAAGAATGTATGTGTCAATCTGAAGAAGGCATGTAGCAGTAGCATCATCATGATGGTAAATTTGAGAATAAATTTGCATGGCACGACTGAAGCTACTTGTAATGTATTTTTAGCTCACAATAAAAGCCTAACAAAAGAACTGACAAAACACTATGTCAGTATCCACAAAAGATGACAAGCATACATGCCATAAATATTACATTCAGAATAATGTTTATCAAAGGAAAATGGCACATAAGGCATGTGTCCCAGCATCAGTCAACCAGCGATCAAGATTTGAGAGAAGTTAACATGGCCTAGTCATCAGTTATTCAATTATTAAAATCCTACTTTGTCATAATTAGGAAGATGGCCAATGCAAGTACCTTCTCTCCTACTTTTTCTTGGTGCTGCTTCACTTTGTCACGCAGGTTTTTTAATCCCATGTTAACTCTAAGTCGTTTTTCCTGATAAGATGTATCAAGGATCAGTTGGACAGCTCAAACAGTACTCTCAATACAGCTAAAATATAAAGAGCACTTCTAAGTTGGTGTTATGATAAAAGCATCAGGTTAATATCACATGCCTTCACATAACTGACACCAAGATCCTTTCTGGTGTACCCCCTGGCCAGATTTCGCATAACATACTCATTATAATCTTTAACAATCCGCATTATAATATCTGATGTTGATATTCCATCTGTGCGTTGGGTTTCTTTAAATTTACCTAGTTTTTTTACCTGGTAAACATGACAATATTAGTGTGTCAGAAATACTCCGCAATCCACACCAATAGAAAGAGTTAATACTAAAATAATTCTAAGTTTATACTTGAACGTATCAGTTTGGAAATACTCACAAATTCATAGACATCTTTTCCAGCTCCACTGGCATCAGCATACCTGTGTAGATTCAAATAGAAAAGATTGGGTGTATATTATTTAAATATATTTAGATTTTAGATCCATCATTGTGAAAGTCTGACTGTTTCAAATACATCTAAATAGGAAAGGGAGAGAAAACATTGAAATAAGAATATCAGGGCATATGTATTATCAAAGGAAGTACATAAGAAATATTTACTGTGTTAAGAATAAGGTCAAGATATTTTAAGCCTGAATGCTTACGGCAGAGAATCATGAGCAACAAAATCAATATTATGCTTATCCAAGAACTCTTCCGTTACCACCCATGGAGCATCAGGAATGACTTCATCAACCCACCTGGGAATAGAAGATCATATGTAATATTAATATAGTTAATAAAACTAAAAAAATGTATCGCATTGGTGGCTTAGTGAACAGAACAAAGCATAATATGAGATTACTTGCAATGACGAAGTGATTCATATCGCTCATCCTCTGTCATAACAGTTCTCCCTTTGTATTTATGTGTCAACTCATCATTGCAGCATCCAACAATAAGATGCGTATTAGGGAACCTACAGCATTAAAGGTCATTCAGTCCAATAACATCTTCATTGTATAATGATAAATCAGATGCAACTAGGGATCAGATGTCTGATCTGACACAAATCATCAGACAGTGTTTCAACACTGTGTGAAAAATATTCCATCACTTAGTCAAAAATGTTTCAAATAGATGCAACATTTCAAAATGTTAATTGCAACACCAAGAAACCACTATATGCAACATTGAAGAAAATTGACAGTAACATGAAGAAAACATTTTCAGCGACATCATAAAACAATGTGTCCGACACCAGATAATATCAATTGCAACATCAAGAAACAATATGACACCCTAGGACACGGGGCACAATACACACCATGTGCAACATCCGATCAAAGAGGATGAAACATTAGAAGTTAGAACACAACAAAGTGCAACAAATAAAACAATGGATTGTAATAAAACTCATCAAACTCCAACACGACCCTACAGAACGTCTTCTTCATCTACTCTGGTGCCGGATCCACCTTCTTCCTTTACTCCAGTGGCTGGATCTGGCTTCTTCTACTCAGGTGGCCAGATCTGCCTTCTTCTTCTACTCCGATGGCTGGATTTAGGCTCTGCATGCTCACAGCTACTTCTTTCCCCTTGCTCTGGCATTTAGTTTCCACAGCCATAGAAGAACTGTCATTGCGTCAATCACAGCATCACCATTCCATGGCCATCATTCTTCCACACATATTGGAGATAGAGATCATGTAGCATGCGAGCTACAAGTCTCAGATCTGGACTCTCCACTAAGCCTAACTGAGGATAGCACCATGTAGACATGGGGGAGATGGCGCCACATGAAGATGGCTTAAGAAGCTCTATTCCAACGAGGGACACCATGGATAAAAATGTTGGAGAGCAAGCAAGCGAGAGTGAGAAAGAAAAAGAAAGTGTGGGAATAAATCGTTGTGTAGCTGGTTTGATCAGGATGGATGAAATAGTAGAGCAGTGAAACGAAGCACCTGTCCTCAAACGGGGCGTCCAGGCGGACTCGTGGCGTCAGAGGCCCGTATGGAAGCATTTTCGTAATAATCCAGTAAGCTAATTTCTTTATATATGTTGGAGACAGAAATTACAAGGCTGATGCCATCCAGAAGTTGCATGCACCTAATCGAAAAAATATTGGGGAAAAAAAGTGGCTCTAAGATACACACAATCTATGGAATATATAGGAAATGGTGGGTCAAGTATAATATTGGATTAAAAAACAATGGTAGACAAGATTTATTGTAGGGTGATCTCTAAAGATAGAACACAGCTAAATATTTAAGAAAGATAACATGATTGCAAGTGCACGGTAGCAAAGGTTCCACAGAAAAGGCAGGCACTCACTTTCCCCATACAATGCGCAAAAAAATATGTTTTCCTGTGTGCATACCACATGAACAATAAGATTGTGGTATGTATACAAATATATCTAAGGAAAAAGATTCACAATTTCTAGAAGCTACATCTCAGATGGAACATGATTCTTCTCATTAGCTAAGGAGTAACTATCCTACAATACAAAAGGTAAGTTGTGGTGTGTGTAAGGAACTCAGGATGCATCTAAAATCATGAACTAGTTCGAACAGACAAGCATATTTCTGAAATCAGACTAATTTGACCACACCTAACCAACAAACACAGTTACCCAACAACTCTATGGCAACAAAACAAGATTACCGTACTGCAGTAAATAGAGAACGGCTAATACTGCTAATCAAACACCATTATTTGCAGGAATCTATGAACAGTTCCCCTTTTGCCCCCTCTGAATGATCCAACACCATGCAAACAAGAAAGGAGACAGGACATCCGTATTCATATCACGTTAGGTAAAACATACTGAGACTGCTCAAGCATGTTCAATTACCAACCATCCAATTACCCAGAAAGGGTTGTCTACCACAAGACTCTGCGTCGAGTAACTCCTAATCTGCAAAGTAAAACTCTTTCCCCCACTAAATTACCGTTACGATCCACAAAGATAACGAGTATCGCAAATGATAGTGATTCGTAGAAGGTCATCGCGGAACTGCTAATGGCGACAGATTCCCACCAAAAATGCCAGACAGATGCAACTTTCCCCTTTTCTTGCCCAAATCTCACACTGAACCAACCCTCGCTGCAAGCGCACGAAACGAGGAAATCCTGACGCCAACCCGAGTCGCGGATCGAATCGAATGAGCGAGCCTACGGCAAGGGATGGACGGAAGACGGCACAGCGGCCGAGCAAGGGGGGATTTCTCACAGCCTCTTGGCCTGCTCGAGCGACTTGGCGTGGCCGAAGTGGAAGAGATCGTAGATGCCATCCGCGTAGACCCGGATCGGCCTGCCCTCCCCGCCGCCGCCGACGGCTCCCCCATTGGGCGTGGCGGCCCTGTCCGTCACCTCCACGTCGCCCCCCTCCGCCTCCTTCCAGTCCTCCTCCTCCTCCTGCGACGACTGCGGCTGCGGCTGCTGCCTCGCCGCCGCCTCGCCGCCGGCCATGCGATCCGACGGAGGAGACTGGAGAGGACTCGAGAAGCTTCGCGAGGGAGGAGAGGAAGAAACGGGGAGGCCGTCTCGTGAGACTCGACCCGAGTCTACATGATGTCACTGTCACGTGGGGTCCTCTGCGTGACCGGTGGCCCCCGGTGAACGTAATTATTTATCTCGTATTTAATAAATATACGATTTTAAAAATATTTATCAAACGAGTATATGTTTTATGCGTTCGTTTTAGTTTTTGACGGTTGTAAATACTTTTAAAATTTAAAGTTAAAATAAATGGTGCAGATATATAAATTTATATTGCGAAAATCAGCAACAAAAACATCTAAAAATGAAATGGAATCTAAAAATAGAAAATACCAGATTTTTCAGATTCTTACTAACTAGCTACTCGGCGTTCCTTCAGCTGAAAGAAGTCGAAACAAACATTCTCTTGTGATATTTAATTAATTTATAGAGCTTAATTAGTTATAAACAATGTTGCATCAAAACGACATCAACAAAATCAAATCTTGAAATAAGCCCCGTTGATTAAGTGATAATTGATGCAGCATTCAATCCCATAGACATGTGTGTGAATGTGATGGGGGAAAAAATCTTCCACGTGTCAACCAGCCATAGAGAGATATGAGAACAAAATGGGGATGTACAATTTGCAATCGTGCAATCGATCTGGTGTATCCAATCAATATCCAACGGTTACATATGAAAAATATAAAAAAGTTTAGGTTTCATATGTAACCGTTGGATCTTGATTGGATGCACCAGATCGCACGATTACAGATTGCACGGGATATTTTCCCGAACAAAATATGAATCAAACTGAATTATTGGTAGCTAGCCAGAAAGAGGAGAAAAGAAAAACTCATTTTATTCAAGAAAATAACACGTGATTAATTCTAGATGCAAGTTGATTAGGATAGGATATTACTCCTCCATTCCCAAAATGCTTTATTTTTTAGAGATTCTCATATAGATTAACAGTATAAAGAAATGACTTAAATGCCACTTGTTAATTTGGTTAGCTCTAATTTCTAGATAAGTGTATATATTTCTGTCAGAAATTCACTAATGTAAAGCCTAAAATTTTAAACCTTTCCTCGACAAGATACTTGGTGATGGGAAAATGAAGGGCAAATAAAGCAAACTTGTTAGCTAATCGAGCGATATGATGATGTTTAATTTATTCAATCGGATTATATTAATTGTGCATGCAATATATGATTATATTGAAAGAAACAAGCTCAAAATTTAGTTTCTGCAGAACAATTTTTAAATGTTCAAAATAAAGTCTTTTTGAGATAGAGAGCGTGTGTATATATATATAGTAAGATTCCTCACTATCAAGTTGCACTGCTCACCGAAAGCACACCAAATTAACCAACTGATGATTAGAAAATATTTACACATGATGCCTTTGGCTTCGTTTAACATTACATAATGTAGCTAGCTAGCTAAACTCATGAGGAAGTGTAGCTGCTACAGTACTAACACTAATTAATTACTGTCTTAAGAACATTAAGTAGCCCTGCTAATTTGCTCTCTCTCTCTCTCTACAGCAAGGCCAACAAAATTAACAGCAGCAGCAGCTAGCATTAGGGTGATCACAATAGGAGAGAGAAAGGAAGCAAGCATTTTAATGCTGTTCTCTCTGTAATTAACACGGGTGCTTACCTTAATTAACCAACTAAGTGACGAGTAATTATGTGCTATTAATTAATCATTCGAAGTTGTAGCCATTAGTGGAGGCCGGCCTGGACAGCATCTGCGCCGCCTGCATGCTCTGCAGCAGCAGCCTGTCCTCCGACGACGACTCGAACCCGTGGAGGAACATGTCGCCGGCGCCGGCGGCTGAGGTGAAGCCGCCGTGCATACCGCCGTAGACGACGTTGCCGTACTGCGGCTGCTGGGGCCGGAAGAGGTGGCTGTGGAGCGACGGCACCGACGTGGCAGGAGGAGTCTGGCGGTGCTGCTGGAGTTGGTCGAACGACATGATGGCCGAGGTCGGCGAAGGGCGCACCGGCATGGCGCCGCCGCCACTACCGATGCCGATGACGTAGTCGGCCCCAGCGGCCCCGAAGCTGATAACCGGGACGCCGCCGCCGCCGCCGTAGAGGCCGGAGGAGGGGATGCCGGTGAACTGCTGCACCATGGCGCGGAAGTTGGAGGTGTCGGTGTTGAGCAGCGTGACGGGCGCCCTCCTCGACGCCCTCGACCGCCGCCGCGCGGGCTTCCCGATCCGTCCGCCCTCGATCCCCGGCTGCTGCGCCGCGACCCTCGTCGGGCTCCCCACCGAGCTCCCCGACGTCGGGCTGGACACCGTCACCTCGGACCCCTCACCCTTCATCGGTCCGCCATTGCCTCCGCCGCCGTAGAGCGCCGCCCAGTGCGCCATGTTCCCGCCGCCGGCGTCACCCATGGCTAGCTACTAGCTAGCTACTACCCTACGACGACTAGTACTGTAAATAGACTTCGAGCATGGAGAGGAAGGCGGCTACGTACTTATAGAGTTATAGGCACCCAGGCGACTAGTCAAACGGGGCGACGAGGGAGACCGAGAGGCCATCCCAACCGTCGAATTGGGAGATGGGGGATCGGGCGGTCAAGATCGTGGGGGAGCGTCCCCTTTTCTTTCGATTTCTGGAGAAGAAAGTATTATTTTTTGGTTCAATTCGGGGCAGTTCGGCTAGCTGTGGCTACTATACATGTACAGCTGCGTCGTCGTGTCAGCCGCCGGCGACCGGCCGGGCGGCCGTCGCCGTCGGTGTGCGTTCGTTGCAGCTGGTCACGTACAGGGAATGCAGGGATTTGGTGAGTATATATGTACGAACGAAGGTAGCGTTGGGTGTGGAAAAGCCATGAATAAATGAAGTACTGTTTCATTTCATTTTGCAGATGACTAGCGGTTACCCACCCTAGCTATCTAGATTGGAGTATCTGGATTTAGAGCTTCGAAAATATTTTTTTCAACCCTGTTATATTAAAGATATAATCTGTAGCTGTATTTGTTCATCATTGAAATTCATTCCATTTTTTTGAAAAAAATTTTTGCCATGGTATGTTAGTGCGTGGCTTATGTAGGTCATCACTCATCAGGACGTACCCCGTTGGTCCTTAAATAATTTCATGGGAACGAGGCTGCATAAGCCCTAGTTCCTGTCATGGCACAGAGTAGTGTCAGCTTGCATTGCTAATTCTACCTTCCTTCATAGTTACCTCGAGAGAGATCGAGCTGCCTATCCACACACGTGCACGCGAGCTGTGACCCAGCGCGTACGTACAGAATTTCTGCCTGGATATGCGTACGTCGTCTTCATCGTGTCGTCTACCCGGCCCTTTACACACAGCACGCAATCGTTTTACACGTGTGAACGAGGTGCATGCATATGACACATGCAGTTGGTAGCTAGCTAGGGAAAAGCTAGCACAGACGACGAAGCTTCGTCCAGATCGACGACCGATCGAGCTCGACGTCGATCTCATCGATATGATCTAACTGTTTTGCTCCTTCTCCCTCTTCCTCAGCTCGTCGTCCTCGCCGTCGTCTACCTCGGTTTCTTTCTTTCCCACCCAAATGAAACAGACGCTAGCTAGATGGGGACATGGATGGCGCCCCATACAGCTAGCTAGCTAGTGAAACTGGATCATATCTCACGCCATCACGCGCGTGTGATCTCTTTGAAGTCTAATTTGACACCATCTATCTATGCGTTTACACTTCACAATTAACAGTACTGATCGATGCATCAGGGTGTAATAAGTTCTGCTATTTGGGATATTTTTGTTTCTTTTGATTTCGCGACGAATTTTACGTTGGTTTCGATCGATCTACAGTTAGTATATATATATATATATATATATATATATATATATATAGATGCACTTATTAGAAGTGTGGCCTATGGCTACATGCACGTACGGTTAGGTGATATGAGAGGGTTTGAATTTTAGATTTGATGTTATTTATATCAATTTTGGGAGTATACGTACACCCAAACGAGAATATAATTCGGCAATATTTAAGGTGTGATTGTTGGTTGTCATTTTTTTAGCTGGTTACCTCAAAATCTAAAAGTTGAATGAAACAGTTCAACCTAGCTAGCTACCAACCTATACTTAATAAAAACATAAGATTTTTAAAATACAAAATAAACTTATTTAAACCTATATATATTTTACATATTATCAACTCACTAGCTGTAATATAATTGAGCATAAACAATAAAGTAGGCATGCATGATCATATCATATACAGCATAATATTTGGTTTGCTTAAATATTTTCGTCTCAAGATCGCATCATATTATTTCATATAACTTACAACCGTTTAATTAGATGGTGCAGTGTGCACACATGAGCTGAGGGAGCATTGTCCGTCTATATCGATCTAATCGAGCAAAATCTGTGTGAAAGCTGGAACAGATTAAAGACGGTTCGTACAACTTGAAAATTAAAGAAATATGATCTTGTGTTCGTCTGTTTGTCCGCGTCAAAAAGATTGATTGATCGATTTGTTAGCTGTGTCAAAACGGCAGCCTCATCTAAATTAATTAAGGAGGCACGTAGGTATGTACTTGTCGCCTTCCATCCATCTACCCGGCCGGCCGGCCACCTTAATATATTTGTTTGGTTGAGTTTGCACGGCTCTGACCATCCAGATGAAGGTCAAATGCGACTATACTATTATCATCTGTTTGCTCGTTTCAACCTGACGGTGACTGCACGAACCTCGGATTATCTAGATCATGGACCTAGTTGCTGTATTTATACGTACGTTTTGAGTTGACAACAAACAAACATGTGTGTGTACACACACACGAGCGGGAGCATTATTCTACACCATGGGTATAGAATAGCTATTCTACACTGACCACGGGAGTACTACTTACTTTCAGTATTAGATTTTCTCAGTAGAATAACAATCGAGTACTACGTTTTTTCAGTAGTAGATTTTCAATAGAATAACTATTCTACACATGTGGGTGTAGTGTATATATATATATATAAAGCATGCATATTGAGTATTACACGGCATGCATGCATATATGTGTAACCACGATGTTAATTATCCTCGACTCTCATTAATTAATTACATATCACAAATTGTTGTGGCTAAAGTTTAGTTTAGTTTAGTTTTTTTGTTACGGGAATATAACATTTCGCCAAGTGCCTGCGACACTTGGCGAATCCTGTAATATAGTTTAACACTATTTAAGTTAGAGTTTCAACTTAGGATTGTAATAATCCAGCTAGTTTATATAAAAAGTTAGATTGCATTAACTTACCAGATTGTTATAACACTCTGAATTATATTGTATTGGTATAATAATTTAATATGCTTGTTTCAGCTTATAAAAACAATCTAAGTCGGTCTGTTCTCGAGAACACAGTTTTAATGCTGAAGCTTTAAAACGGTGTAATATTTTTTCTAGTGATCAATGAACTTGAACATGTCAAAAAAGATAGTTTGAATTGAAATTAATTTGCACTCTATAGCTATTTAACTAATTAAACCCTTAAAATATGAAATATATTCGTTTGAACCCTTAAAATAACTATAATAAATCTTACATTCGTTTCCGAGGAGCTCCTGACGTATGAGCTTACGTACTTTGGTGACGACATGAGTAGTCAAAGGGTTGACTTGATATTCTCTTCTTCCACTCCACCCCCCCCCCCCCCCCTCTATGGTGTACTGTCCTAGCTACCTCTATATATGGTGACTTGATATTTTCTATGAAGTCAGCATTAAATTTAATTTAGATCAAAGTCTCCCAAACTCAAGCATGGAATTTGAATTTGGTGTTTCAAACAAAATGTCAATATATATATATATATATATTCCTGAACACTAGAGAGTAAGAAGAGATTTGTTAGCCTAAGAAAACATTAGAGTAGTACCAATCAGCATCAGGCCACTAGTTTACCACATGTGACTATAGGGTAATTTATTCAAATAAGAATGGATGGAGAAAGATAGGGTTTGGTGTGGACTGGAGTTACATACCAAGATCTTGACTTTTCAAACTTGGATGTGTGGTGATTTTTTTAAAAATAATCTACTGTTGTTCAAAATTACATTTTAGACGAGGGTCTTTCAAAAACATATAAAACTAAACTTCTATCGACAACTGGATATATCCGAGAAAAATGTAGGGTTCACGTAGTTTGGATATAGCGGTTCGGGTTCTAATAAAAAATATATCTGTCAATCTGTTTTTTAGACCGTGACTATTTGTACTGCTTAAAAGGTGTAACAAAACTTTAATTATATATAAAACCTAATTTAAGGGCAGATAACATAGTCATTATGCAAAATGTGTAAGCATAGAATTATATTGCTCTTGAAATTAAGATGTGAACTTTAATCTACTAGCTTTTCACTGTCTGCATGCATCTTCCATAGTCCATCGCAAGCACGTACTCGTACAGCGAATTTGCTGACCGCAGAATGGTCGCCAAAACGTGCGTGCAGGTAAATGTAACATACACATACACTGCGAAATTCCAGTTCAAACCCAAAGATTTTTCGCCGTCAAAGAGGCACACGATCGAGCATGCATGCATGGTTTAATTTGTAGCTAGCTAGGGCACGCGTTATTAATATTAATATGGGAAAATTACTCGCATGCCATTATAATTTTCAGGAATTGTCTATATACTACTGTTAGTGACTGTGGCGGCCCCCATTTGTCAGTGAAAATTGTAATGGCACGGAAAAAATTAACCCTATTAATATTGATTTAGAAAATAGTATTTAGTTTGATCGGTAAAATGTTATTGTGTACAGTAACATTACAAGCACGGGCAAAGCTACGATTCAACCTGGGGTGCACGTGCACCCCTAAAAAAAATTAAAAAATAGAGGATTTAAACAAATTTTCACCGTATATGCATCCAAAAAAGAAGTGCACTTTTTCTATTTTTGTTCTAGCTTCACCACTAATTACAAGCTACATCACGATATATATATATATATATAATCATAGTTCTTTGTGAATAAAAAGAGTTATTTTCTGAAAGTTGAGCAGTTGATGCATGGGCTTGCTTCTTCTGTTCCTACAACAAATCATTGTGGTCACGTAGAGAGCAAGCTGAAATTAATGTTGGATTAGCATTGGGAAAATGGGGTCTAGCTGCCTCCCTTTCTCTCTCTCCTGCATCATATCATCAGCCCACTGGCCATTTGCAACCCACTGATGACTCTCTTTGCCAGCTTTCTTTCCTCTATCATTCGGGCTTTTTAAGGTATTTGCATTGCAAGAAGCCACTATTGTAGACAGTGGCGTAGCAATGGGTGAGTTAAGTTTTCCACGGTAGTGGCGGACCATTAGATACCAGCCACTAAAGTTGCTGGTGCTGACGGCAGCACCAATGCCCGCCACTAATATTGATAAAGTAGTGGCGGTCGGTGCTGACGTCAGCCCGAACCGCCACTATTTTACCAATAGTAGTGGCGGGCGCTGGTGCTGCCCGCCGCTGCTACGCTATCCGCCACTAAAATATTGATGACATCACTTGCGACCGTCACTACTGTTCTGGCTATAAATACGCACCTTCTTCCTCCCCGAGTTCTATCGAAGTTCGCATTTAAGTTTGTCCATACAATGGCGACAAAAATCTAGATAAAGAGAGGGAGGCTTTGTTTTCGTTTCTTTTGAAGGATTTCATTCTAGGAGGTAAATCCATGCCGAATCTCACATTTATTTTGTATTTAATCATGTATATAATGATTTATTAGCGTTTAACTAATTTAGGGTTTGTGAATAGAAATTTTCAAATAATCTTCCATTTATAGTGTTTCTTTCTCCCAAATGAACAAATATGACTCTTCTCACAATTATTCATCACTTGTATAAATTTTAACGTTGTTTTAATCTCTTTTTTAATTTGATTTATGATTATAGATCTAGAGTTATGTTGTTTGGAGAGAGAAACCAATGTAGTTAATTTATTTAATAATTTTTTTCTACTTAATACATAGTTTGAATTAAAGCATTTTTAATTAATGTTGTTATGAGCGACAATAAATCAATATATTTTCAATTTGTAAATTACTAAAATTAACAATAATGAATTTATTAATATTTTTTCAAATAATATATGTTTTAGATGGAGCATAGGTCCTGGATGTACTCGTCCAACGACGAAGATGTGGTGGCATATTTTAATAGAGTAACTGAATTTACTGAAGTTGTCGCACAATATGCTTCCCGTCAGAGTGAAGATGCAATATATTGTCCTTATAAAGTTTGTAAAAACGAAGTGATGTACCGTGTTTATAGATCGTAAAACCATACGATTTCACTTGTTGAAAAATGGTTTCGTGAAGAACTATTATATATGGACGAAACACGGTGAGATGGGCCAAAACCCTCCAAAAGATTCTGATGTGCCGCAAGATGCTCATCAACATAGAAGAGATTGTGATTATACATCATCCGACATAGCACATAATGTTGATCAACATGATGATGATGACACCTTTGATGAGGAGGAACTGATGCGAAATGTTGCGCCTGAGGTGCTGTTGCAGAGAACTACAACCAAAGGATACGATAACTTTGAAGCACTTGACAAAGCATCAAAAAACCTTCTTTACGAGGAACACCACGGATGCGATAAGCAGTATACTGTGTTGTACACAATTCTTGAGCTTATGAAACTGAAGGCCAGCAATGGATGGTCTGATACTAGTTTTTCAGAGCTTTTCAGATCTTGAGCTGTAATGGGGTAAACACAGTAGTGGCGGGCGCGATGACGTCATCTGCCCGCCACTGATGTTAGCAATAGCAGTGGCGGGCAGATGATGTCAGCGAGCCCGCCACAGCTGTTGGCACAGTGGTGGCGGGCACTCTACCCGCCACTGCTAACTAGAGTTAGCAGTGGCGTTAGAGCAGTGGCGGACTGGATGCCCGCCACTACAGGACGTTTGTGCCCGCCGCTACTGTGTCACTTTGTAGTAGTGATGTCGTTGTGGCTCTCCTCCGTCAAATGTATCCATCCTCTACCATTACACAATAAATTTTGGGGTAGTCGAGGGGTTTTATTTGTCACTATCGTAGGTGACCTCGCAATGAAAAGGTGTTCTATATAGGATGAAATATAATCATTTGGTTTTTTCATACACGTAGTATGCTAACTAGAGACCGATGAAGCCTAATCCTTAGATCTGTCGTCCTTGTTTATAAATTATTGTTAGATCGGTTATCGGTAGCTGACTAGACACGGTAAACTATGAGAGGCGTTGCAGGACAGATCGATCTAACACGGTCTCCTGATCGAACGCACAACAATGCTACCCTGTTTGTGTCGTCGGTGTAACTAACACAACTAACACAGGGGCATGAGAATTATATAAAGAAATAAAGCCGGCCCCAAGATCAGAGGCAGGCCGGGCTACATACACTACTAGCTAGCTTTAATTAATTTGCATGATATGGATACGATGGAGGGGAACATGACACCATGTTTGCACGTTAGGTTAGATGCATTATGCATGGATTGTGCATGCAATGATATATATATTCGACAAGTTCATAGCTAGATCGGGGATGCATGCATGCATGGGCCACAATGATCTCCCATTGTTTCGATCGAAGCTAGTGATATATATATATATAGATGCTCATACGTACAGTCATACTGTTAGAATGCATGCATGCGTATGAGCAACGAAAGAGCAAGTCAACCACCGTCCACCGTTTTATATAATTAATCTGAAATTTCTACATTTCATTCGGCCGGAGGGAATTAATGGAGTAGCCCATATATATCCTGGTCATGAATCATGATCTGTATGTTCATCCTTGCCTCTCATGCATCTAGCTACAAATTATAAACTGCTCCTTGCTGTCTACCTCTAATCAAGTGTATATAATTAACAAGGTTATTAGCGTTGATTGCGACGGAAATTTGTCTGCTCAAAGCAAGTTTTTAGCCAGGTACATTACTAGCGTAGGTGGAGGATAATCAATTTATATAGTTGGATTGTCTTTATTTTACTAAGCTTCCGTTTCACTAAGCTATGTATATATATAGGAGAGTGAGAAAAAAAACTCTACACATGCTCGCTTGCTTGACCGGGCTCGGGCTGGGCGTGGCTTCATGGGACCGTAACCTACTCCATCTCGCTCACCGGCGTGCACCGGTGAATGGGAGATAAGGTCTCTAGAACCTGTCGCTCTTATGATCCTGTACCGAGAGAGGGTGAAAAGGTTTTTAGAAAACGCTCCGCGTAACTGCTCATGTTTGTCACCACAGCGTGCCTTCCGTCTATATCTACCATCGACCACCGTCGTACACAGTCCAACACCAACATGGATCGTTTTGTACACTGGTCTCGACTTAATCATGCTTAGTGAGATCATAATTGTCATATTTATGTTTACTAGTACGGATATGTACATGCTAGTTATCATGGACACCATAATTTATTTTTTTTCGAAATTAATTTTGTAATTATCTAATTATCCGACATAGTACGGATAAGAGGGCTCAAAGCCCAAGATCCATTTGATAGTACGGATGCATTTAATTACGCAGTACGGTCACTGAGAAGATTAGCTTGCCCATGCATGATGCATCTGCTGATATGATGTGCCATATTTTGCTTTGCATGCATGAATCATAATTCGCGAAATTTGGTGGAAATTAGTTTACTAAGCTTGTACAATTTAATTTTCCCAATGAGGCCACAATAATAGATCGAGCTGAGGCACCCTTTTCTTCAGATACAAGTATATACACAGCACTACGCATCGATCTTACTGTAATTCTGCAGCAACTAACCAATAATGTATCGTTGTTTTATAATACCACATTATTCATGGTGTATGTATGGGTGAAGCTCTGGCCATCTCTCTCTGAACTAGATGGACAGTCTGCAGCAAAACTGTGGCACTTTGCAAAGTTGAAGCAAGCACAATGGCATCAAACAGGACAGCTCCCCCTTTTTTTTCTCATCAGCAAGTCAGCAGCTCAATTGAAGAGTTTGGCCTGGAGCTGGAGAGGTGTGCATGCATGCATGCATGCATATGCAGCTGCTAGCTAAGCAACAAACAATTCCTTGGAGAAAGACACCACATCCAAATATCCAATCACACACAAGCACACACACCATGCATGCATGTACTGATGTAACACACACATCTCATTAGGCATTAGTGGAACCATCAGCAAACTGCTTCAGCTTAATCACTGTGCTAATAAGACTAAGAGCATATATATAGAATTGGAGGTGATGCCAGTAATAAAGTATATATGGTTATGGAAGTGTATGCAAGTGACAGCCCTGCTGTTACATCAAGTACAAAATTGGTAGCCACACCCTAGCCTCTGTGGGGGGAGGGAGCCATGCAACCTGGGTCTCACATGTCTGTGTGACTACCTACATGTAACAGAGAGGGGAAACTGCTTATTACCCTTTTCTTCTCTCATCTCTCTTTGTCTCATCAAAACACTGCCTTAAGTGCCCTAGCTAATAAGCTAGATTAGGTTTAGGCCAGGGGGGATCTGTGGGGTGCACTCTTCCTCCTTCTGCCCAGTGACAGCATGATCTGGGGGAAGAATGCTGCCCCCTTCTTCTTCTTCTTCCCCTTCGCCACCTCCAGCGCCTCACCGCCGCCGCTGTTGTTGCTGGAACCTCCACCGTAGTGGCGCTCCAGGTTGGAGTTGCGGGTGGCGTCGTCGTCAGCATCGTTGGCGGCAGCGCCGACGGGGCGATCCTCGAGACGGGGGAAGCGGCCGTCGTCGTCCCCGGCGGCGGCAGCGGCCTGCTGCTGCTGCTGCTGCTGCTGCTGGAGGACGATGTCGGAGAGGTCGCCTCCGCCGTGCGCCATGACGTGGTCTACCTTGCAGGAGAGGCTGCAGAAGTGGAAGGGCTCCTGCAGGATGCGGCCGCAGGTGAGGCACACGTTGCCGGAGCTCTTGAGCGGCCTCGACGTCGGCTGCGGCCTCGGCTTCAGGAAGATCACCTTGGCGCCGTTGATCGTGTACGGCTGCACGCATGCATGCAGCTTAATTACGGCACGTTAACCGAGCTGATTAGCGCCAATCACCCTCGCTAATCGCACGACCCGGCTAATTAATAACTAATAATCACCTGGACGTAGGAGCAGTCGATGAGCTTCTGCAGGTCGCCGAGGCGGACGACGTCGTTGTACACGTACCGCCGCACCTGCGGGTGGTCAAAGTCAAACACACAAAACCAGCCGCCCGATCAGTCCAACCTCGCGCCCTAAGATTCGTGCACCATGCTTTGACCGGGCATGCATAGTCAAAATATACAGTATAAAAAATATATTCACAATCTAAAATATTAAACTAACATATTACCGTTAGAGTTATTTATTATGGATTTTCTTGGAAATTAATTTTCAAAATGTATCAACTTTCGGTCAAAATTGACAAATATTATCAAACGAGTACATATCTTTTTACCACCACAGGGACATGAGATGTGCATATACCTGGCTTATTAAAGGAGATGCTTTTTTCCTTCAGGAATTTGTTTGCCAAATTGTGGAGAAGCCAGAGTAGTTGATAATTGGCGCTAAAACATACCAGGAAATGGGTTTTGCAGAGTAATTGAGAGGGGAAGAACAGGAAGAACACAAGCATGAATAATGCACTAGTGGAATCCACCTTGTAACTACTCCCAGATTTTGACTATGCAACCTCACATCAGATCAGAGTTACTCACACACAGTGACAAATTTACTGACCAAGTTAGTTGCAAGAGAAATAAAGGGACTGGCTGCAAAGAAGAGCACAAGCAAATCGAAGGAACAGGTTAAAGAAAGGGGGGAATTGCATTGCATGTTCTTGCATATTTGCCTAAGTTTCAGTTAATTACAGTTACCTCCCAAAGAATAATTAACTCCAGCTGCTGCTGCTGCTGCTGCTGCTGTAAATTAGGCAGGAGTAGAACCCTCAATGTACACAAAGAATGGAAATGTTGGCCTGTGCAAATCAGGTGGTGACAGGGGTCATCGGCCCCTAATTGAAGGCCTGAAAATTAGATGCCACAATTGACCAAAGCTCACAAGACGACAATGGCGAGGACCCAAGCAAGTACAAGAAAGATTAGCAAAAGAATCCCAGTAGCTCCACCACAATGCTAGCTGCTGTGCCCATGCACCATCAAAACTAAAGCCAAAACCAAATCCAATGGAGAAGGGGATTCAAGGAGAGATGAAAGGAACAGCACTTGAGAAGACAGCACAGGACAAAACAAAAGCAAGATACACTCTGTACTCTCGTAATCAGCTGATCAATTGCTCCTAATAAACCCAGACCAACAAGAAGGGCGGCTAATTAATCCAGGCAGAACCAGGCAAGACAAAACAAATTAAAGACTGCTCCTGTTGTCCCTGTTCTTGCAGAGCCAAGAAAAACATGGCATACCCATACGGCCACACCCATACATATACCTGCAAGAATTGAACAAGAGAAAGAAGACATGCGCATGTGCTTGCAGTTGCAGGGATCATGATTGATCGATGCATGCATGATGCATCTCTAAGCAACCCTAAGAATTAAGCAAACTGAGAGAGGTTTAGTTAATTAGGGGACCGAGGAGATGATTAGGCAGTAATACCTGGAGGAGGGGGTGGTGGCGGTGGGAGGGGGCGCAGTGGGCGCAGATGCTGCAGCAGCAGGCGAGGCAGAAGATGTTCTTCTCGTTCTTCTTCCTCTGCTCGTGCGCCGGGCACCCCACGAAGAAGCTCTCCTCCACCAGCCCCCCTACCCAGCCCGGCCTCATCCCCATCTCCCCTGATCTCCCTAGATCTCCCTCAACCGGGCTAGCAGTTGCACACCTCTCTCTTCTCCTCCTCCTTGATTTATATCTCTCTTTCTCTCTCGTTCTTGGCAGGCAATTCTGTCTGTCTGTCTGTCTCCCTCTACCTCCTCCTACAATCTCTCTCTCTCTCTCTAATCTCTATAGTTTAGTGGAGCTGCGTGAGGTCGTACATGTAGAATGGGTAACGAATCCATGGAGGGAGCTGTTTATGGAGGGAGATGTGGAGGAGGCATCGTGATTGAAGTGATGGCTGGGGTTGGAGCTTGGTGTTCTTGTTTCTATATGTTGTACATGGCAAGCAATGTAATGGTATATATGGCAATGTGGAATTTGCATGCATGCCTTTGATTCTTAGGTTTTACTTCCGTCGGCTCCATCTAGCCGACAAAAATACTACAATTTATTTCGCCGGCTTTACGAAAAACCGACAGAAATTAATTTAGCCGACGAAAAGATCCAGTTTTCTTGTAGCATTGGCAGTGGAAGGGGGTTTTCGTGATTTCGGTAATGTGGTAATGATACGCGTGGGAAAAAGGGATTTTTTTTGTAATTTTGGTAGTGTTTGGTAGGCGCGATAAGACGATTATAGTGAGATTTAAGAGGTCTTGTATTTGGAGGTATTGCAATTGGTAGCTTGTGTGGTATATTTGTGAGACGATATAAGAGGCAATGCATCATTGTTTATAAGTTGTCGGATAAATTAGATGGAGTAGTGATAAATATTCATATAAAGTTGCATATATTAGGTTAGGAGAAATTAGACAGATATAGGTTGAAATTTGAGATAAGACTTATACCGTGAAAGGTTTTAAGACATTTCTACAAAGAGTTCATGATCCATGGCAAAGATAGATGGACAATTTAGAATTTAGACACATTTATAAAATTTGAGAGTTACTCTTTATATCTCAATGACACGTAGGTTAAGAGAGTAAATCCTTAATTGATATCTAAATGAAAAATATATGATCAATTTTTTGCTTTATAAAATGGAATAATTCGATTTATGTCATTACAATTTTGTGACTTTGGAGAAATACCATTACAATTCGTAAATTTAGATTTATGACATTATAAAATTATAGCTCTCTGAAAATGTAATGGCATATTTCATAATTCACTAAAATTGTAATGACATATTTCAAAATTCTCTAAATTTATAATGATGTAGTTCAGAATTCTTTCAAATTATAATATCATAAATCTAAATATATAAATTGTAATGATATTTCTCTAAAATCACAAAATTACACGTATGAATCCGACTTTCTCTTATAAAATTGAGTTGTAAGGGATATTCCTTTGAGGAAAATAAACGTGCAGTGGTGGCTTTGGTTGAGCCTACTGTTGATGAAAGCAACACGGGGAGGCCGTCGCCGGCGTTAGCAAGGGAAAGCTTAGCTACGTGGCCGCAGCGAGCCGTCGTCTTGACTACTCGCCGTCGAAACTACGTGGTGGGGAGCGTGGAGGAAGGCGGCGGCGGATCTTGTCGGACGGCGAGGCGGCATCGATGGAGAGGAGGAAGACACACGCTGTCTTGATCCAACGGCTAGGACTCCTCCTCACAGATCTAACGAGGGAGGCTAGCCGGAATTCTGCCAAACGCCCCCCTGCACCTCGGCGGCGGCGGCGGCGGCGCACGCGCGGCCGCCAACTGTAACATCATATCCTGCCGGTCTCTCTCTCCTCCCGACGACGACGAATCAAACGCAAAGTAAAGCAATCGATTAACACTCCATCTTATTAACCAAACGTCCACTCGATTCAGAGAAGTCTGCATCAACGCACCCCCAGAATCAACTAGCTAGTCGTCTTCTTCCTCCTCGTCGTCGACGACGGCGGCGGCGGGCAATGGGAGGCGCACGTGCAGACGAACTGATAAGGGGTGTCGACGTCGAGGAAGCAGTAGCCGGTCGTTGTATCCTTCCCCCACGCAGGCGTCGTAGCAGTCGTTCTCGTTCTTGCAGTCGCCAGTGAAGGTCTTGCTGCGGCTCACCACAGCGCACCCGCGGCCATCTTTGCTGCCTCGAGCCCTCGACCACCTGCAAACCAATGAATCAATCAATCAAATGAATCAATCAACCAAATCAAAATCAAAATTTTAGATTGGATACTTGACTAGAGTTTTGCTTCTCATCTCAACAGTATAAAATCTTTTCATCAGATGTGAATGAACTCATCACCGGAGGCCAGCAGGAAAAAGATCAAGATTGCTACCGAAATCTTGCACTGCCACTGCATGGCTGAACAGAGGAGAACCAAATTGATTTTGTTGGGCAAGGAAAGAACCATGATCTATGGAAGCTTTTATATAAGCAGTTTGCAACCGCAATCACATTGCATATCCTCATTAAATCTTGTGGATATATATGCAATTCTTCCAGCTGTGTGGGCGATGAATTAAATAGCAAGGAGTAATACACATGAAATGATGCATGCTATCCACCAAATGCAGTTAACTTTGACAGAACAAAATTCTAGTTTTTTACTGCTGTTTTTGCAGGGTGTGATGTTGCAGCATGAAACCATGGATTGGAAATGGATGGAATTGGATGAAATTAAGGATGCTTTTGCAGGTTGGGTTCTTGGCGATGTATGTTCAGTCAAAGAAAATTTCCATTATGTGATCATGGCAGGGAAGTACATGAAGAAATTTACCCTAAAGCTTTATAATTGTTAGTGAAGAGTACATGTTCTGTGATTACCACGACACATGAGTGACCTTAATGTTTTACACAAATTCTGAAATCCTATATGATAAATTTATAGTGGCATCAGTTATCTTGAAATTTATAATATTAATATTTATGCTAATATGGAGGTAACATTGAAAGCCATGGAGAAGCCTAGATAGGTCAGCCTGCCTACGTAAGAACAACTCCATTAGATTCTTAATCCCTAAATTTTAATTTTTTGATGCAAAAAATTGTCTCCAAACAAACACCCAATTTAGATCCCAAAATTCAAGGGTCCCCAAACTGCAATATCTTGCTCTCCATTTGTAGGGAACGATTTTGACTCCCAATCATTTTTGGTGCGTGCTAGTTATGGAAACTTTCATGTATGCCTCTTTCTGCTGCTCCTCCCTCGTCCTCTTGAAGACTAGTAACATCATATCTACCGAGCGGAGGAAAATCTAATCCAGACGCTCTACCTCACTGCTCTGCTTTGTCATTTGGTACTGCATGAGCAAATAGTAGGAGAGAAACAATCGTACTGCATAGACAAATCACATGAAAGAGACATGTTTACTGTATGGGTAAATTGTAGGAGATTTTTTCTGCAAAAATAATTGGTAGTTTGCCTGTATGGTTCAATTTTTAATATAGGGGTTTAAATTTAGAGAGTTTAACAGAGGGTTATTTTTAGTGCTGAATTAATAAAAAGGAATCACTAAAGAAATTATAGGGAGCTAAATTTTATAAATTCTATTTGAGTTGCTCTGACAAGTCTATAAGACAAAAGATGAGCTTTTTAATGGGAAATGGGGATGCATGATGCATTGTAAGAATGGAAAGAATTTATGATTTGGAACAAGTTATGGAACGATTACAACCAGAAGAAAAAATATGCAAGTTCTTTCCTGATGTTCCTCTGAACAATTTGGTGAAGTGACTGAAAATTATGCAGATTCTTGTTTTTTGAGATGGCAAAATTATGCAAATTGAGATAGTGACAGACATGAGCATGAGTTTGAGTATCCAATTGTCAAACAAAAGTATCTCATCACATGAATGAACCAGATATACAATGATGCATTGATGCTACATACACAGGGTGTTCTGTCACTTTACACAGTTTTTGTGGGGCGACAGATTGACATCCGGATCAAACAAAAATGAATTATTGTTAATTTGTAATAGGTGATTCTGATAACACTTCACGCATAAATAATGCATGTTCAATGTAACATTGAATAGCATAATATTGTACTCGATGAATCAATCACGACGCTGAGAAATCAATCAGGTCGATACATAGTAAATGCCACCGCCTGCTACAAACAAGCCATGAGCACCCAAGTCCATTTTTCTGCTTTGTTTTCACCGTTACATCTTATTCCAAATACAGCTAACAGAAAAGGACCGTCAAAATTGCAGCCTTCTTAGCTAGAGACTATCAGAGATTCAGAGGATTGTCCTGACAGATCAGTGCGTGGCGTTGACAAGAGCCATGTGGGCAATCAGATCCAGGACTCGGTTGCTGTCGCGATGAAATTAAGAGAGCAGATGAATCAGTGGGATAACACGGTAATTGGGAGCGAAAGATAAAGCCGCCTTCGGTGTGATGAGAAAAACGCTGACCTGTAACCCCACTCGTTGTCGTACCACGAGACGAGCTTCATGAAGGAAGAGCTCAGTCCAATACCAGCCTTGGCATCAAAGATGCTCGACCTGAGATGCAGAAAGTGACAGCTATGTCAGCCACTGCCTTCCAGCACAGGACAATTTACATGGTATATCTAAGCACATGACAATTTAAATGGTAGATCTAAGCACTTACCTCGCATCGCCAACGAAGTCGTTGGAAACCACATCCTCGTCTGTGTAACCTAGAATACCTTTGAGTGCACCCTCTGATGCTGCCCTGAAATGCAGAAGCTTATGAGTAAGTCCAATAATAGATTGAGGATGCTACAAGTGGGAGTATGGGACACACTACAGAATATTTTGTCAGTACAAGCACATGACTTGAGCTGTTAGATTATTGGTGGCAATCAAGTCCACTTTTTTGTACCAATAATACTTCAAAATGAAGTCAAAAACACTTGTCATTGCATTAGCAAACAGTGGCTAGTTTTTTGGTTACTTTACCAATTCATTTGGGAGCACAATAATTATTTTGTTCAGCTTCAAATTGGCGGACTCCTGTCTCGATTGAAATGGTGCAAAAACTAATCCATTACCCAAACTCAAGCTTTAAAATAGTTGACCAACAGAAATTGCAGATAACGTGCATGGAAAAGTTAGATAGACAACATACTTGATGGATGCTTTCACATCGTCATAGGACGCACTTTTCTCGATCCGGCAGGTCAAGTCAACAACAGACACATTTGGTGTTGGAACTCGGAAGGCCATACCAGTGAGCTTTCCATTAAGCTCAGGAAGGACTTTCCCAACAGCCTAACAAGGAAGTAAAATCAATCAGCCAAAAAGAGAAATACAGAAAAACAAGGTATGACTTTTGTCTCACACTATTACCTTTGCTGCACCAGTAGAGCTAGGAATAATGTTTTGAGCAGCACCACGCCCACCTCTCCAATCTTTCATCGAAGGACCATCAACAGTCTTCTGCGTGGCTGTAATGGGAAAGTATTTATATTATGAGAAATGAGTTATGACACCTATTTGAACTTGACAATTACAGATCAAGAGACAAGAATAGCCAGTCTCCATCTTTGGCAATGACAAAGTTATAGAGAAAAACCTGTTGTGGCATGAACAGTTGTCATGAGACCCTCAACAATGCCAAATTCCTCATGGACAACCTGCATACCAATGTATATTAATGAGCATCATTGGATGGCAGGAAATATGAATCACAAGAGCAAATTATTTGTTATGATTAAAATGAGAAAATGTAACAGGGTAAAAAAATACAGAAGTTACCTTGGCAAGAGGAGCAAGACAGTTGGTGGTACAACTTGCATTAGAAACAACATTCATCTTGGGATCATAGCTCTTCTCATTTACTCCAACCACAAACATGGGAGCATCTGCTGATGGAGCAGATATCACAACTTTCTTTGCACCACCCTACAAATATGGCATAAAAAATTACCATCTCATCCAATACAAAAGCTCATATCATTTCCCAATTAGATAGCACTGTGCATAAATGGTGCACAAACCTTCAAATGTGCTGATGCTTTCTCAATCGTTGTGAAAACACCTGAAGATTCAACGACATACTCAGCTCCAAAGTTACCCAAGGAATATCTGCAGGATCTCTGGAAAACAAAAAAAAATCTTAAGTACAGATGCAAGAACTAAGAGAAATTAATGCAGGGTCAGAGACATAATTGTATGGAGAGCAGAGAAAGATGAGGAAAGTATTGAGATCATGAGATGTACTCCAAATGTACAACATACAGGGAATTGGGAAATAAATATTTTCCCTGTGAACTAAAGAATTTTAGGTAGAAGACATCTGATAGATGGGAACACAGCGATACATCATACAAGGCCACAAGAATAGAATTTTAAATCAAAATTTACTAGCAAGGTCACAAAAGGATGATATAGTATGTAATCAGTAAACATAATTATTTAGATAACGAACAATTGTGACACCCTATTCAATCATCTAATCCTTATGTGGACTTGATATTACCTTTTGCTTGTGATTATGACCTTCTTGCCATTTATCTCCAGGGTTGAATCATCCACAACCGTAATGGAACCTTTGAACGGACCATGAGTAGAGTCATACTTGAACATGTAGGCCTGGAAAAGGAAGGAAAAGATCATCTACGAACCAAAACACAAGCATAACCAAATAATATTATAGTGCAACTAAAAAAAAGCCAAATTCCTGTGCAGTACTGTAGTGTATTAAATGCACTGTGTTCATTGCTGCATAACATCTAAAATACTAAAACATAAATAGGGATGCACTTGCATGAGATTATATGGAAGAACCATGGTTTTGTGCCCAAAAGTACAACTTGTAAACTGAATTGTAACACTACCAACTGAAAACCATATATAACTTTGGGCAAGTGTATATCAAGTATGTTGTCCAATGATTTAAAATGAAATACATTTTGCATCAATATGATGATTTGTCTTAATCCAAGAAAGCCACTAGTAGGTATTTTGCATGCTTTGCAACACATATAAACCCAAACAACGTTATGTACACCTATTAAGCACAAAATTGTATCATAAAAGCTGATGTAATGTCTAAAATGCAGCCACAACTCCATCTCCCAAAATTGAAAGGTATGAGTTGATGTTAACTGAAACAACAGAACTACATAAGTATGAAATATGGTAGGCAATAGTTTTGCGTATTTTTCCTTACCATGTACTTAGCATCGATGAAAGGATCATTGACAGCCACAACTTCAATATCATCTCTACTGGTGGCAATACGCAAGACCAACCTTCCAATCCGCCCAAACCCTATGATATCAAAAACATAAGACTAGCATTAAGAACAGGTTGCATATAAATTACTTCACCTACTATTGGCGTACAGTACTATAAGATGTAAATCACTTGTCCCAAGAAGCAAGGGTGATTCAGTTGCTGTATCATACACTCAGCTGAGCACTAAAAATTTCTTTAAACAAGCCTTAACATAGTACTCGAACTTGCATACTCAGCTGCACTCTATCTTATATATTTACTAAATATATAGAGCATTGAGGACAAACACATTGGGCAGCATAGATCAATATATCACATTTATATTGTAACAGTTACTTTTAATGGACATGTTCCTATAATGTACAGAAGGAACTCACCATTGATGCCGACCTTCGTTTTCTCACCACTTGAATATTCTACATAAAAAAACAATAATCAAATGCTGCTGCAGGCTGCACAATTCTATCATTACACCTTTGTTTGGGAAACCAAACACTTACGTGGAACAGCAGGGGGTGCTTGTGTAGCTATTGCTCTCAGGGGCTCGATGTTCCTACCACTTGAGTTCACAAAAAGTTAGATGCAACAAATTACAATCTGATATTAGAGTGCCAAGTTAGCGACTAGAAGCAGGCACTTACGACGAATAGGAAGCTGCGATGGAGTTGAAGCCACCGCCGAAGTGAGCTGAGGTCGTGCTTCTCATGCGTAACACCTGTGCATAGCAAGCAAATGGCATCAAATGCGACGACGTTGCAGTACCAACAATTCAACACAAAAGCTTAACAAGAAAAAAAAAGATGAATTTTTTGATCGGATAATCGGAAGGTTGTTGCAACTTTAGTTTGGGACAAAAGTGAAATGGTTTTAGAACGAACCGATAATGAAGGGATGAGAAAAGCGGTAAAAAAAATGAAAGGCAGCATTTGCCCCCACCGAAATCTCCAAGATTCACGGGAACCAAACTAGGACGAAATCTGCCGCCGCCGGGCGAACCCCGACGCGGCCTTGCGACGACCGCTGGAAAACCCAGTCGGTGAAAAGGGGAGGGGGAGGAGCACGGGGCGGCAAGGCGATACCTTGGCTGGATCGGCAGCGCCGCCGCCGGCGCGGGATCCGGCGACGGCCGCCGCGGCGCGGATCGGAGCGGAGAGCTGCTGCGCCATGGGGCGACGGGAAGGGAACCGAGCGAGCAACTCGCGCGCGCTAGGGTTTGACCGCGCCGAGTATCAGGACAGGACAGGGCAGGAGAGCGGAGGCGAAGGCGGAGGGCGGCGGGGGAAGGTGGCGGCGGGGCGGGGCGAGGCGAGGCGAGGGGAGGGAGGCGAGGCGAGGCGTCCTTTTTATAAAAGAAAAAAGAAGAAGAAAAAAATGGGTAGGTGGGCGACGCGACCGAATCGGATCGCTCCCCCTCCCGACTCCCATAAAAAGTATCAATTTTTAAATTCTGGAACGGAGGAAAACGAACAAAGATTCTCGTTTGCATTCGTAATTGCTTTTTTGTTAATAGCTAGCCAAAGAGAAGTAGCAGAAGAAGAAGAGCTTCTTGCATCGTTGACGAACGAGAGCGATTGGTGCTTGCTGCTGTTTGTTTTTCGCATCCCCTGTACTAAAACAAAACAGCCATATGAGCAAACGGGAATGCCGAATGCGTGTGTAGGTTCTTGACTTGTTGGTTGAGACTTGAGATTTGTTTTAAAGCAAGCGGACTATGGGCTGCATCCTCAGTTCCTCACTGTGACGTTGACATTGTTCTTCCTTCCAGGACGAGTTCATCGTTCAGGCATACAACCTTCAGGTTCAGGAACTGGCCCATTTTGGAACAAATTAAAGCCCCGAGTGTCTGAGTAACCAATCAACAGTCTGCCATGGAGTAGCATTGACATCGAATTCTCAAACTTGCCATGGAGTACCAATCAACAGTCGATGTACAATAAATCCAAAATTTCACATATCCTTCAGTTTTTCGGAAAAAACACAGAACCGTTTGAAAAAAATTCCATTTTTCCAAGCCAAATTAAGGCCCAAGTAGTACATCTCAGATGGGCCCACTGCGCTGACTTTTCTCTTCTGCCTTTTCGTCGTTGTGAGCAAGGGCGACCTCGTCTCCTGCATCTCTCTCTCGCTCGCTCGCTCGCACTGCCGACTGCCACCTGCCGCCGAGGAAGTCCGGGAGCCTCCGCCGGCAGCGTGGTTGTGTTCTTCGCCGCGCTGCTCCCGCTGGTGGTGAGGGAGATCCGGTTGTCTCTGTCGGTAAGTGTAAGTCTGCTGCCTGCCGCCACCTTTCCTTCTCCCCGATTAAAATGGTCTCTTTTGGGGGATTCCGTGAGCGATCCCCTCTGATTGTCGCGTGCATGAGTGAGTGGTTGGATTAGCTCGGGAGGAGTTTTTTTTCTTACTGATTCGTAACTCGAGAGGCGCCGTTGCGGGGAGAAGCGGGATGGAGGAGCAGGAGGAGGAGGGGAGGAATCTGCTCGATCGGCCTCGCCGCCTCTGTTTCTTGGGCTCTTCGGGTCGATTTCTTGCATGGCTAGGTTCGATTAGTTGCTACCTTCGCTTTTGATTGCTCTCTCGTGCGTAGTTGTAGCTGTTGGTGTGTGATCTCTTTGGCAATTTTGTGTTTACTGGAGTAGTGTTCAGTAGGCCGCCGCCGCCGCTTCCCAGCGGCGGTCCGGCCTGCTGCTGCCCGGGCATCCATGAAAACCTCGGCAATTCTCACCCCACCTCGAATCCTAACCCTAGCTCGGCTGCACGCCGGAGAGTTGTTGCTGCCGGAGCTGACGTTGGAGAAGAATTAGGTTTGGTGCTTTCTTTTGATTTCGTCGTGGGTGTGGTCCGCGAGAAGGCTGGCCCGTAGGCACGGTGGACGTCCTTCTCTCCTTCCTGACACTGATCTAGCTTCCCCCCTTTGTGGCTCCTCGGCGACAAGGTTTCAGGCGATGTGGCTGCCCTCCTTCTGGGATTCCACTTGTCTTCATTTTGGTTCGAACAGTAGCTGATCGGCCGACCATGGAGTAGGGATTAATCAGTTAATCAGGGATTAACTGAATTAATCGGTCAACTATTAATTGGTTGGCATAAAATACTTGTGTAAATATGTATAAGATCTCGAGAAGTTTGTTTCGAATTTGGACCATTCACATTTTCGCAGTAGTCTTCAAGAGTGAAGACTGCACATTTCACACTCTCACTCAAGTCTCAACTACTCAAGACAATGAGGAGGGCACACAGGGGGCAGGGCACGTGACAAAGGCATCGGCGGCATGAGGCGGCACGCGATAGGGGGAGCAATTTTGTAATGACATATTTACATGATTGCTCACTTAGTTTTGTGTTAGTACATCGTACACTCTTCTGTTTTTCTAAAAAGTCATTGTGAACCACATTATTGGTCCCATGCATGTAACGAGTCCGAGTTTTGGAAGGTACCTAAATGCATGTGTCTGTGTTCAAATGTTGTGGTGACAGTGTGACACCACACATGCCAACTTTCCTTGCTTATCTCAAATGTGTGTTCCACTTAGAACTACACGGTTGATATATTCTTCAAGAAATCCTTTTAAGGTAGTTGCACTCCACCTTAAGCTTCCCCTTTTTCTTTGGAAAAGGTATATCAGGGGAAGCTCATGCGATTAAAACACCTTAAACTTACTTGGAGAGCACACAAATTTTATTTTAGTAACTGATGATGCCAAATAGTAAGATGACAGTTTAGAACACTTAGCTAG
The DNA here is from genome assembly GCA_019279435.1 of Zizania palustris. Taxonomy (NCBI): domain Eukaryota; kingdom Viridiplantae; phylum Streptophyta; class Magnoliopsida; order Poales; family Poaceae; genus Zizania; species Zizania palustris. The sequence continues at coordinate 29,707,474 of JAAALK010000287.1, read as the reverse complement.
CTTATTGATTATCTGTCACAAAGTTAATCAAATAATGGGTATTATTAGACAAATTTTGTCCTTTTCACAATCAAAGTTCATAACATTGTATACATAAGCTAAACACTGGTAAAATCTGGTCGTTTGAACATTTTTTAGATAGTTTAAGTTTCTTTGTTGACTATCTATGCCTTTTTATTTTTGACTTGTTTGATTGTTGTAGTCTTCTATTACACGCCTCTCCAGGTTGACATGGATTTACAAGACTTGGCATTTGGTTTGTTAGACTTAATTCGGATCCCCATCTGGAGTTCTGGTTCATGTAAGTAGATGAGACGTTGCATTAATAATGTAGGAGGAATACATAGACATGGTATGAGATGCCCTGCTGCACCATTGCAACCGCATTTGGATGACCACACCAAATCCAGGCCGTCCGTGGAGCAATCCAAGTGTCCAACAGGCAACAGCAGATGGAAAATGCCTCGATGACTAGGAGGACTAACCATTCCTTATTTCTCACCTTCCATCTCACTGATCCAAACCATCTGTTAGTGAATGAGCCAAAAACTGTGCAATTGACTTGAAACTAGCTGATGTTTCTTCTATGGACACCAATACGGCAATACCATAGTTTTATGAGACTCATGACTGAAGCCGTGGGGTATAGGCGTATGGCTGCCCTTTTGTGGGTGGCCTTTGGGACCTGTTTGCACTGGAAAACAATAAAACATGAAGAAATGTGATTTGTCCTCTACATGCATGAAAGGCTCCAAACTCTGTATGGTGCATGCTTATCCATGTTGGTTTTTAATAGCATGCAGACATTCATTTGTCCATAACCTGTTTGACCAATAATAGCATGACCTGAATGTTTATGCAACTACCCACTTGCACATTATGGATAATAGGAATACGAAAGGTAATTTGCCTTCCTATCACACATTGTGGGAATGGTTTTAATGGAAGGTTATAATTTCTGTTTAGCTTGCATATTCTATTATTTTGTGCGTAGTTGTTTTTGTTCTGATGATACTTTTACTTGTAATTTCAATTATTCTGGTAGTTTTGCATCTGTAATTTTATTCTGCGTTCAATGGAAGTCTTTCTGTTTGGAATACTTAATGGACCTATCAAGATGAATTATTGAGATCATGAGTTGTGCTTAAACTGCCGCCGCAAGGTACATGGAAGCGTGGCACTCAAGTTGTGCATTAGTTGTGCTATAACATGAAAATTGCAATCGAGTTACTTTTGTTCCTTCATTTATTTATGTTTGTGGATAGGAAAGGGGTTTTAACCCCTAACCTACCCCTTGTACTATTTTCTTTCCTGCGCGGTCGAGAAAAAATATTTATTTATTTTATTTCCTTCATGCAAGTTTGTATTTCAGATACGATTGTGTAAAAAAGCAGCTAGTTCCATTCCTAGATCAAAACATTCTTATTTATGTGCATTATATTTGACAAACTAACAACTTTATAACCTATTGTGATCAAAGTATAAAAAAAATCAATTGATCAATAGTTGCAACTGTTTCCTACAACTACAGGAAGGTCTTTGGCTTTGGACAAATGAGATCTGACATGGAACCATCCTCACACCCTCAGCCTGTAATGGGTGTTGCCAGCGGTGGATCACAAGCATATCCTCCTGCTGCTGCTTCATATCCACCTCAAGCCATGGTACCTGGAGCCCCTGCTGTTGTTCCTCCTGGCTCACAACCATCAGCACCATTCCCCACTAACCCAGCTCAAGTCAGTGCTCAGCACCAGCTAGTCTACCAACAAGCTCAGCAATTTCATCAACAACTGCAGCAACAGCAACAGCAGCAACTCCGTGAGTTCTGGGCTAGCCAAATGGAAGAGATTGAGCAGGCAACTGACTTCAAGAACCACAGCTTGCCCCTTGCAAGGATAAAGAAGATAATGAAGGCTGATGAAGATGTCCGAATGATCTCGGCAGAAGCTCCTGTTGTCTTTGCAAAGGCATGTGAGGTTTTCATATTAGAATTAACATTGAGGTCATGGATGCACACCGAGGAGAACAAGCGCCGGACCTTGCAGAAGAATGACATTGCAGCTGCCATCGCTAGGACTGATATCTACGACTTCTTGGTTGACATAGTTCCCAGGGATGACATGAAAGAAGAGGGGGGACTTGGGTTTCCTAGGGTTGGCCTACCACCTCCTATGGGGGCGGCGGCGGCAGCCGACACATACCCATATTACTATCTACCAGCGCAGCAGGGTCCTGGAGCAGGAATGGTTTACGGTGCTCAACAGGGACACCCGGTGACATATGTGTGGCAGCAGCCTCAAGGGCAGCAAGAAGAACCCCCTGAAGAACAGCACAAGTCTCTGCCAGAAAGTAGCTAAGAAATGATACGGTGAAGTTGTGACATTGATACATTGTCCTGTACTTAGGGCCTCTAAACTCATGCTTTTGTTAAATTATTCCCATGACTGTTGGCTGAAACGGGTAATCTGATTAGGTCTTAGCATCCCTAATGGTAGCTTCTGTGTTGCCATGGCAGCAGTAGAAAAGGATTGTGATTTGGTAGGTGATTTGCAACGAGTGTAGTAACTGCACCTTATCTTTGAGCTTCTAATTGATCCAATACTCCAAAGTGCTGGCCTGTGGAGGCCCTTGTATGAATTGAGTGGAGCTTCCTCATGTTGTGCATCTGTTTGTTGCCTCATTTGCCAGTCATGATGCCTCCTGCTCTACAAGAATCTTGCCATCCCGATTTGGCAGTCACCAAAGTAGAGGCTGATGTGCAAAGCATCAGGATTGCTGCTGAAGCATGGAAAACAGATGGTTGCTTTCTTTGTGAAAGATATAACTGCCTGTCTCCAAACTTTCGAGGAAAATTGGGGACAAGAACTGTATGAACTTTTCATGCTCTATCTTGTTTCACTGAACTCTGAAATTCTGGGGTGCAATGTTTATAAAACTTTATCTTGTTTAGGGCAAATTTTCAGATTCTAGTTCATCAGCACAAAGTAAGTTTTCTCCACTTCATTTACTATCTGCACTTCTGCAATCCAAGAGCCATCTTTCATACCAGAAAAATGTTATATTCTGCATCATACTAGATAACTCCGTTTCCTTTGGTGGTATTGAATATTACTAAGTGCACAGGTTACAAAGCACAAGCTCTACCTGCATATTTATGTCATCCTTGTTTTATATTTTGAAATCTTTGAGCAAGGAAAGATGAGTCAATCATGTTCTGTCTACATTTCCTCAATGGTAGATATATAGATGCAATTGTAATCATGCCCTGCTGCAATTGTCAGGCTGTAGCTATCAGTCGGACATCAGTCTAATGGTTTTCTGAATTCACTACATTGTCTTTGTGATAATCAACAGGCAAGCTGCAACTTAACCTCAAAATTAAACTTGCAGCTGAATCTGTGCCTAGAGACAAGCTGATGGTTCTGAGTTGAGATTGGTGGTGATCTACTAGTTGGACTCCATTTATGATAACTATCAAGTTTTGTTGCAGAAGCAATTTGTTTAATTCCTCATCACATAAATCAAACCAGACCTGCAAGGAAGATACAAAAGGCTGATCTTTCTTGAACACTCTGGCAGTTGGCACATCAATAATTGTCATTGCTGTAAAGTGGTGATGGTTGTTGCAACTCTTGCAACTCAGCTGAAACTGATTAACATCTATGGCATGAGATTACTTGCTAAACCTCATCACCATAACCTTTTTTCCAGTTCTGTTGCCATTTGATTACACACAAGTACGTGGCAAACAATGCTGGCATATCTTTTTACTGAACTTGTAGCTTTGGTGGACAGGTGAAAGAATCTGCGACGGAAGCACAGCTTCATCCACAAAGGAAATAAAGCCATCACTTGATGCAAAGAGGCCGTTTCTTTTCGCTGTCGCTGCATTATAAATGGAAGCAATCGCCTTCTACATATACAACTACACTTGCAGATCACGCAGCGGATGAGATGAAATATATATGTATATAAATAAAACATTGTTTGGATGTACAATGATCGAGTAGGCTGCATGCATGCATGATTATATGTGGGTAAGAATGCTCGATCATTTACTTTTGGTTAATGTAAGATTTTCTAAAAACTAACTAGCATGCTTACACAGTTCTGAGCCTAAGTTTTTCTGTGCTGGTCTCTCTCTGCATATTTGTTATATATGTGTGCATATATATGTTCATATATTTTCTATATATCCTGGCCAAAAAAGGGGTGTTATTATGTGCTATATTACATGAATAATTGTCACTTAGTTCAGCATTAATTGTACTGATTCACCAAATATTCAGTTCTCAAAATATATAACAGCCAGCCAATGAACTTTTCAGCTGGTACATATTACAGAATATCTGAAGTTGAACTGAAATTCACACTGGATAATTAGAATGGACGCAAAACTCATCTTTGTGAAGAAAAATGAATGGAATTAAAATCGCTGTAAAAGAGGAACGACGCGGAATCTCGCGGAGCTTGAAATAGGGAACCCTAGCTTGCCAAGCCATGCATTATCATGGAGAGATCAAATTCTCTGTGCCAAATTTATTTCCTCCTTCCCAAATGGGGGGTGCAACGACCCACCCCCTCCGTCCCGGTGGCATGCATGCAGTCCCCATCAGGGCAAGTACTCCCTCTCTATCTCTATCTCTAGCTAGCTAGCCACGAGCTAGGGTTTTCTTGGCTCTGTTGCCATAAGCAGCAAGGGTCCCTGTCCATGGAGAGAGAGAGCTCCTCATGGCCATGGCCGGCATCAAGAACCTGATGCCGAGATCGGCAAGGAGGAGGAAATCGCGCGGGGTCACACTGTCAGTGCAGGAGAGTGGTTCCAAGCTAGTCCAAATGCGCGCACACACGCTGAGCTCGACGTTGCTTTCCATGGTGCCTTGTGAGGGGCATGCAGACGGTTGCTAGCCTCCTCGCCTCTCCTCGCACTCGTCAGCTCTCCTCGCATGTAGTACGTCGTGTTCAGAGTTCAGGATTTCCCATGCTTGCTATCTGCTAGCTGCGCTGTGCTTGCAAGAATTGAATTGAAGCTAATTAATTAATCTTGATGCATTGCCACTGCTAGCTATACCCACTTGCTAGGTTGGCCTGCTGCTACAATATAATCTTCTCTCTGAAGTACGTCTGAACTCTAGCTGTGTTTGAAGTTTGAACAAGCTTGAAAATTATTATTTTTGAACAACCTGATATATATGCAGCGTGTTTGCGTCGTCACAGCAAATAAAGCTCGTGCATATGTGCAGAGATCGATCTACCAGAGTGTATATATAGTGCATATATATAGTGTATCATTGCATGCAGCTACTGGCAGCTGATCTCATATATGCTGTCATGCTCATGTGTACATTGGTTTCATGCATGCTTTGACTAGCTCCCTAGAGATGACTTGCATTAGCTGCAGTTAAAATGAAGCTTGCTACTGCTGAACATTTACTAATTGTGCAGCAGGGAGTCCAGAGCAGTGTGGACAGAGAGACCTAATTCAGCTAGCAGTGTGCTATCCTATACACCTATTACTCTCCTTCTATATATGTCTCTCCTTCTGCACCTCCTGCCTTAGCCTTTGAAGCAAGCGAGCACTCTCCTCACTTCACAAGGTATGTACATAGCACATTACTACTCGTGTCCTCTCTATCTACCTAACATGCATCCTCATCATCCTCCTCTTCCTGATTATTCAAGGGAAAAATGGAGCCCTTTTCCAGCTAGCTAGCTAGTTCTTCATCCTTTCACAAATTAAAGAGAGCTATATACTGCATGTATCTCGATCTATAGCTAGTAGTTCATTCTCTCTGCATGAAGAATTTGAGCAAATTAAATTTCGCTATGTTTGAGCTCATGCATTATGATGATTAATTTGAGCAGAATTCATCCATGGATCTTTTTACTACGTACGTACTGGCCATTTCTGTTTATTTTCTCCTGCAGGAGATCGAAGGAAGAAAAAAGACAGAAATTTAGCTGATTCCTCTAGCTTGGAGATCTCGAACATAACGTTGTTGGTTTGGTAGTATAGCCAGTAGATCGATCGATCGAGATCAGCTAGCTAGCCTGCAGCCATGGGCCGTGGAAAGATCGAGATCAAGAGGATCGAGAACGCGACGAACAGGCAGGTCACCTTCTCCAAGAGGAGGGGAGGGCTTCTCAAGAAGGCCAACGAGCTCGCCGTGCTGTGCGACGCGCGCGTCGGCGTCGTCATCTTCTCCAGCACCGGCAAGATGTTCGAGTACTGCAGCCCTGCTTGCAGGTCGATTTCACAATCTGCGTGTGTGCGTGCGTGCTGCAGTGTCCTCAGCTCGTTCGTTTTACTTTTATTTATGATCCGATGTTTCACTCTCGTCTAGTTCATTCGTTTTACTCTAGCTACTGCTGCATGCATACATCATCACAGTAGAGGTTTAATTTGATCGGTCAATTTCTTGGTAATTTATCCCCCAAAAAAATCGAGCCTTTGTTGAGTTCTTTAATTTCTACCTTTATTATTTTAGTTTTTTTTCAGGGAATCACTGATCCAGTTTAATTTCCCCCTTTGGTTTTCATTCTTGGCTCAAGAGTTGATGATCATTTGATCTGAGCTAGCATATAATGTATGGATTTGATTTGTTCTTCATCTGAAGCATAATATATATATACTAAACACATAAAAATTTCTTATCTCCATTCTAACAACTGGAGCTTATCTATGTGCAGTTTTCCCCTTGATTTAATTATATATTTTCTGAGGAGCCAAGAACCTATTATAAAATGAAATGCATGATATATTATATATATCAGGATATATATGATGTAACTCTCAACTAATCGATCAGTTTAATTTTTTTTATCAATGTTTGATCGATGATAACAGCTTGAGGGAGCTGATTGAGCACTACCAGACCGTCACCAACACTCACTTTGAGGAGATCAACCATGATCAGGTATCAGTTTTGATTTTGCAACTCAAACCTGCAGATGAGCAAATCGATCAGTCTGTGTACGTATCTGTCACGGTCAGTACTTGAGCTGGATTTGTGCAATGTATATATACGCAGCAAATATTCGTGGAGATGGCACGGATGCGGAACGAGATGGAGAAGCTGGACGGCGGCATCAGGAGGTTCACCGGCGACGACCTCTCCGCGCTCACCCTCGCCGACATCAACGACCTCGAGCAGCAGCTCGAGTTCTCCGTCAGCAAAGTCCGCGCCAGAAAGGTACTGATTAATTGGGAAATGGACTGGATGAATCTTCAGAAATCAGAATCAATTTCTGATTATTTCTTGTGTTTTGCATTAATTCTTGCAGCATCAGCTCCTGAACCAGCAGCTGGACAATCTGCGTCGCAAGGTGATAGTGATAATTAATCTGATCATGATTTGACCGGCCATTCATGTGGCGGTTAATTTAATTTGCATGAACTGAGAAAAAAATATTGTTTTTCATATGCAATTGTTGAACAGGAGCACATCCTGGAAGACCAGAACAGCTTCCTTTGCCGCATGGTAATCATATATATATCAAGAACAAAATGTTCTTGAAGCATATGTGCATCATACCTGCTGATTTCTGCAAATGCAGATCAATGAGAACCATCAGGCGGCGGTGGGAGGCGACGTGAAGATGGTGGAGATGGCGCCGGTGCTGTCGATGCTGACGGCGCCGCCTGGAGCGTACTACGGCGAGGAGTCGTCGAGCACGGCGCTGCAGCTTACGCCGCCGCTGCACGCGGACGCGGACGCCGCCGCCGCCGCCGCCGCTGCAGCAGCGGCCGGCTACCGGCTGCAGCCGACGCAGCCCAACCTGCAGGATCCGGGCTGCAGCAGCAGCAGCTTCCACGCCGCCGGCGCCGGCCACGGCCTGCATCTGTGGTAAGAAGTAAGAACGAAGCACGCTTATCCCAATCCACAACTAATCTCGATTACTACTGAAGTACTGATAGATTTATCCATGAAATCAACAAGATTTGCACTGAATTTCTTAGCTGATCACGTGAAGTACGTTTCACTCTTCATTTGCAGAGATTTGCCTTGCATGATGCATTGCTGTTCATGCAGCTGGGAGGATCTATGATCTATCAGTAACTTGGAACCATGCACGATGCATCTATCAGCTGTTCATGAATCATTATCAGTTCATCTAGATAATCAAGCTCCATCTTTTTCTCTCTCTATATATATATCCTATCTGATTAGTCATCAGAATAATTAAGCTAGTACTTCAATTTGTTGATGTGCCGGTGTGTGTACTGGATTCCATATATGCATGCATTGCATGTATGGTAAGTGGAGATATCACTGAGGTTTGTTTGTGGATGTAATAATGAGATTAATTTCTACTCATTTGTGGTTAGCATTAAGGTTTAATTTTCTCTCTGCATCGATCGGGTTATAATCGATGGAGCAGCGGCGACCGCTGGCGTCGTCGTCGTCGGCGGCGCCGGCGGCGCCGGCGGCGGAGCGTTCGCACTCTCCCGCCGCTCCGCCGTGGAGAGGAGCGCCAGTCCCTCGACCGTCCGATCGAACATGTACGGCTTGGATCGAGAAACGCGTGAGCCTACGAGTCCTCGCACTCCTATGTGGGATCGATTTTGACCGTCCGATCGATCATGTACGGCGTGGATCGACGTTGCGGGGCCTAGTGAGTACGTTTTACGTATAAGCCCTCGCGCTCCTATGTATTATCGTTTTAGGGCCGTAAGTAGTTGGGCCGAAATATGTGGGCCTTGAGAAGTCGTTTGCATTTGGGCCCAACACGAGCTCTCGTTCTACCCCTCCGACTGCGGCGGCGGCGGGAGAGGCGACCGGCGGCAACGATGGGCGGCGAGGGCAAGTCGAGGAGGCGCCGCTCGTCGCCCTCCTCAGGTCCCGGTTCTCTGGAGGCCCGAGGCATCGACGTGTCTGTTTCGTTGTTGTGTGCTGATTTTCTTTTATTGGTCCGTCGGGTGGTTCAGGGGGGGAGGAGGAGGAGAGGGAGCGGAAGAAGAAGCGGGACAAGAAGGAGATCAGGAGGAGCAGAAGGGATGACAGGGGGGACGAGGAGGAGGAGGAGAGGCGCAGCAGGAAGAGGAAGAACCACGAGGACAGGGGCAAAGACAAGGGTAGGGTTCCTCTTTTGATTTTAGGACCTAGCAGTTACATTTCTTGATTTCTTGTTCGAGAAAACAGTTTGCTAATTCTTACCTGAAATCATGTTCGACAAATTATGCCGATGCGCATGCACTGGATTGGAGATTTGATCAGGCTTGCTATGTTAGCTTTGATGTGTGTCAATATGTGTGTGTTTTGACAGAGAGGGATTCAAAGGATAAGCCTTACAAGGAGAAGGAAAGGAGCAAGCGAAAACACAAGGACGATGTGAGTTCTCCGAACGATACTCTCAAATTGCAATTTTGCATATGATCGAAAAAACTATTTAGGTCTCCTGTTGTCATAGACGATTCGTTCTACAAGCTTGAGCCTTAGAAAAAGTTTGCTAATGGAATAATGTTGGCTCTTTAGAAGTAGAACCAAACTTAGAGCATGTCCCATATTCTGGTAGATCTTTAGAACACTATTAAAGTCTCACAAATTTCTACAGCCCTCTTAGCCAAAGTTAGAAGTCCCTTGTGTTGCCCTGCACATTAATGTCTTAGGGAAGCTTGCTGGAATGTATTTCATATCTGAATGCTGAGTATAAGGTAAGATTTTTTTAGGTTGTTGCCATTGAACTGAAGTAGTGATGTCAGTTTAGGCATTTACTTTTGTAGGTTATTGCCTTGTGTGTATGTTGTTTTTTTGTTAGTTGTGACAGGCAAGGTTGCTGCTTTTTCCCTGCATTCTTTATGTTGTATCTGAATAGTCATGACTCATGAGATGAGAACCATATTTTTGTTTCTGGATAGCTAGTTGTATCATGTCTGCAATTTATCGTTTTAAAGAATAACAAAAATTGAGGGAAAGTAGTAAGTTGTTAAAAACATACATACTGGACCCAAAGTGTTTGAACGCCCCTCTTGTCCTTGCCATGACCAAGGCATTCTTTCTCTTTATCCCTGACTCCAGGCTTCTTTTTTTTGTCTCAGCTGAAACAGGATTTCAAAGAAATTTCCAAAGATGACTACTTCTCAAAGAACAATGAGTTTGCAACCTGGTTGAAGGAAGAAAAAGGCAAATATTTCTCCGATCTTTCTTCGGACTCTGCTCGTGATCTATTCAAGAAGTTTGTTAAGCACTGGGAACAAAGGAAAGCTGCCATCACAATATTATGAGGGAATTAGTAGCGGTCCACGGTCAGCACACAGGTGGAACATCAAAGCATGAGACAGTGCTTCAGCATAACCAGCAGCCTGAGGCCTTCTGTATTCTGTTGCTGAAACTGATGTACCAAGGCTACCTACCAGTAGCACTTAATTTTCACCGTATCTAAGTGCATATAGTTTGGTCTAAAAACGGGTTGTAGATCTTATTCTGTATCGCTGTTTGTGGCACTTGTGCTAGTTTTGCTGCTGACCTTGTCTCCATCATCCAAGTGAGAAGTGCCATCATATGTCAATGTTGTTTTCTTGCCAGGTTCCTATGGTGATTTTAATATTTGCTTCCATCTTCTATGACATGACATGAGAGTTTCATAATTGTAGGCCATCTAGCACAAGGACCCCAAAATCTGGATTGTTTTCTAATGTTGAAATATTGATGATGCACACTGAGTTTGGTAGAGTTAACATTATTCTTGCTGAATTAGTTCCCTTTACTTGCATCTTCATCTGTAATCATGGTTTATCATTTTTTTCTTCATTTTCTGAAACAAAAGGTTTCATCGTTTCAGTAACAACAGAAACGAAAAGCATCAATCCGTCCTAACAAAGAAGCAGGCAGAGGTATAATTAAAGATGAAACCACGCAATGATAAAAGAAGCAACGGAACTCATGTCATTTACAGGTCCGGATTTTGCATGCCCTTGCAGAAGAGACGATGCCAACACTAATTTATTTCATGGGTTGATCCCTGCTGATCTGAGCAGCAGGTGGTAGAGGTAAAGTGCTTGATAGCACATCACAGGCATTGACAAGTGTTAAGACTTAAGACTCAATCTAGCTGATCAGGAGCCACTGGTATTTGTTCAATGCTTGCTCTCTTCTTCCTCGCAGAATTTCGAGTACTTCTCGTCGTCCATCAGCGAATTGAGCTCACCTGAATCACTAATCTTGACCTTGATAATCCAACCATTCTCATATGGACTTGCATTGACCTGCGCAGGAAAATGAGTGCAGTTTATAGAAGCGTTTAGTATACTCACAATGGTCCGAGTACACGTTAAATCTTACCAATCCAGGTTTGCCGTCTAGTTCATTGTTCACTGCAACAACCTCTCCAGATATTGGTGAGTTGATATCACTGGTTGCCTTCACACTTTCAACAGCACCAAAGTTCTTTCCCTGGGATACACTGCTGCCAACTTCTGGCAGCTCCACATACACAACATCACCCAAATGGTCCTGGAAGCAAAAACATCACATGATCCTCTTTAAGCAATGTTTAAGCAATAGAATGCACACATTATGTGTATGCACATAATGAAGCGCGAATCATCTAACATACATAAGGCCCGAAACCAAAATCTGTTAAGTGATAGAATGTATGAACAGATAACCTGGGCGTGGTCTGTAATCCCAACAGTTGCGGAATCGCCCTCAACCTTAACCCATTCATGGGTGTCAGCATACTTCAAATCCTTCAGTACTGAAAAAGGGAACACGACAAAGGTGCATAACTTCAGTCTTCAGGTGTGTAACTGTGTTAAATGCGGTAGTGGCAGTGAAGCAGGCAGTTCAATATTGTGCATTTGAAAAGATCTAGAACCACTGGAATTAGAGGTGTCTTGAAGTTAGCTTATAACAGAAGATGGTGTGTTTTTGCCAATCTATCATGACTCATGAGTGACTGCTTCAGATCTGCATAGATGTGGTTATGGAGTACCATTTCAACAATACAGGTTTTCAATTCATAAAGAAACAATCATGGTGTTGTAACGTCTAAATATTGGAGATATTGTGCACTATTCGTCGGTAGGTAGACTTTCTCCTCCTAATAGCTAATCCAAGCATCTTCCTGAAATGTTTCATATGAAAGAGCCAAACGTCCTAATGAATCGAATACACACAACAACAAAAATTTTGTTGCTTTTCTCATTAACATAGACATAATGATAATCTGAAGTTCAGAAATAAGTGTACAAACATAGAAGCGCAACATGCACATATCCAAATGCAGAAACATGAACTTCTTATGCACGCGCTGTTGCCATCATATCAGCCAAACGCAGGGACGAGCACAAGATTCCTTTCCCCAAAAAAGATGAAACCTTTCGCCGAAAAGGGATCAAATCAAGCGAGACAACAAGCGGTGGCATAAAATCGCCTGGTGCGTGCAGCCATGGAGAGGGATTCACTGCCCAAATCACCATTAAAACCCCAAAAGGAAAGATGAACATCAATCCTGCCCAAAATCCAATCTTTGAGAGGAACAGGGGACGAGATCATGACATTCCAGCACCAAGCATTCGCGATCCCAGGATACAGAGCAGACAACGCGAGATACAACCGAAAGAGACGAGCGACAAGGTGGCCATAAAGAGAGGGTGTGTGTGAGAGAGATACCAGTGGAGAAGGCCCTCGGGAAGGTGGAGATCTTGAGGTAGGAGGCGACGCGGGAAGCCCACAGCAACCTGGAGGCGGCCATCGCCATTATCAGACGACGGAGTCACGGAGGAATGGATGGCAGATTGCTCGACGCCGCAGCCGCTTCCTCCCTCTCTCTTGGGTTTGGTGGCTCCTGGTTTCTTTTTGCAAAAATATAATAAGCAAGATGGAGGAAAGGTTGGTACTTGGTACTGCAGTGCCGGTTGCAAATTGCAAAAATTATGCCTGGTGGACTCTGGGTCCATTGGGGTTTCGGGGCTTCTCTTCCTTCCCTTTATTATGCATTTCCAATTTTGCACTTTGTATTTTTCATGATTTTCAGAAACTATTCTGCAATCCATGAAAGTTGTTTTTTAAACAATGGAAGATTTCATTAACCTGAAAAGTATTTTTACTCAGTTGGAATGTGCAGTTGCCTTTTGCGATCCTGAAAGTTTGTTCTTTTGTGAATATATTGCATTGTATTTGCAAATATTCTTTTGTGAATTATATTTGCAAATATTCTTAGATAGCACAATTTTTCAGACTTTCAGTGAGTGTCCAGCCACTATGGACTATTACACTAAAGATACTTGACTACTTGAGCATCGTATTCTGTCTCCAATGGGGCCATTTGTTGATTTGTAGCTGCAACATCGGGACGGGTGATTAATCGATTAATAATATCAACATGGTGAAGGTATGTGCAAATGCTCTCTGACTGTGATCTGAATGTTTTTGATGAGGGGGGTTGGTGGCTGATGCAGACTGCCCTGCAGCACAACAGCGGCATCAGTTGGTTGTTGTGGAGAGTGAGTGTGTGTGTGTGTGTGTCAGAGTTGTAGTAGCATATGGACGAGTGATTGATTCGGTAGAACAAACTAAAGGTGACCTGAAATTAAGTTGGAACAGCTAGGTATATTACTTTGTCACAAATAGTTGTTTATCTTTTTCTCCTTGATTTTGGGGGAATGTCACATGTGCAATGTGCTAAGTAGTTTATGCCTGTCTGCTGACATTAAGGGTGCAAGTTCAGGAGGGTAAAATTGGATGTGTTAAGGACTTGTTCCAATTGTCCTGAAAAAGTTTAGGCCATATATTTATTGGTCATAGTTTAGTGATATTGAAGGTTGTAGGCTTTGTGAAGTTGAAATAACAGGAGTGAGATTGAGGATATGGCAATCTAAAATTTTGTTCAGTGAAGATTTTGTTTATGAAAATCTGACTCATGAAGCTGATTATATGCTGCAACTGTCCTGCACGAAGGAGAACAGATTTAGTTGTAAGCCACTTGGATACAATGCGTATCACATTCCCCAGCTCGTGGTCACTGAGAACTTGGAGACCAATTATGTGCTTAAAAACATTCTGACAGGGAGCTTTTGCTGCCTCCAGGTCCAGATCGTTTATTACGATGTTGAGTAAGCTACTGTTTTTTCTTGAAATTATAATAGTACAACTTATTAATTAAAAGTGTAAATTAGTTAGGAAATAGTCAGTATTTGATCAGCTTGTTATAATCTACAGCCTTACAGTAATATAACTTCAACAAGCTAGTAGAACTCTGTTTATTAACTTATTATTGACTAATGTACACACTACACTTAACCTAATCAAACAAGCCTTAGGATTCATCAGTTGCAAGGAATACTTTAGGATTCATACTTACTAAAGTACAGTATACCAGACCAAGACGATTCATGAATCATAGCAAGGAAAAGCTTTGAATCAAATCAGTGTACCACATGAGGAAAGGGAAAGCTACTGTAGGCAGATGCAATCGACAATTAAACAACACATTAAATCTACTGTCGAAATGTTGACACAAAAGAGAACAGAAATCACATCGAGATAACCCAACAATCCATGATTTCCAGACATTGCATTAAAATGGTAGGGAGTAGCACACGGTCACACGGAACATTCAGCAATCACAAATTTAGTCTGATAAGCACCCAGATTCGCATAGGCCGAAATAGCATAGTGTGTAAACGACAGGTACCAACAATCACCAGAAGCGCCAGTGGTTCCTCTCAGCAGCTTCCTTCTCGAACCTCTCGATCACACGCTTGTCAATACCTCCAAGCTTGTAGATCAGGTGGCCAGTGGTGGTCGCCTTGCCAGAGTCGACGTGGCCAATGACCACAATGTTGATGCGCGTCTTCTCCTTGCCCATGGCTGCAAGTAGTGATTAACTGCAAAACCGTCAGAATACGAAGTAACATACAAATCTCGTTCGTAAGACAATAATCCAGATTCCATCAGGAATCATAGCATCTCATGCAAGCAACTAGATGAAATTAAACAGATGCATAGATCACTAGACATGTAGATACACTTACGAATTAATCTGCTACTTCCTAGAGAATCACGTCTACAAACAAAGGGATTGAATGACGAATCAACTCACCAGTAGACAGAACTAGGGATTCCTCCGATTTTCTAGAACCGAGAGACGAAATCAACTAACCGCCTACAGATCGTTCGAACCCTAAACCCTAAGCAGATAGAAGAACAGCCCAACTCGCGACTACAATCACATAAACGCGACTCGGCTAGGGAATGAACAAAAACAGCGGATCGGCACGGGAGCACCGAGCAAACCTACGAGAGAACCAAACAAACAAGCCCGTTCTACCAACAGATACACAGACACGCGAACAGATGTGAGCCTTCTAGGGGAAATAGATCCGGAAAAGACTGACCTCGAACTCCAAGGGGAGGGGAAGAGGCGGCGACGGGCGAGAGGAGTAAGGGGAAGTGGGTTGGGCCAGTGGAATGGCCATTAGCCCATTATATAGGGTGTACGTTGCGGTTCAAGGCACCAACATGGCAACATGAATGAGGACAGAAATGACATGGAAATATTTCATGACCTCCAAACATTGCTTTAAAATGGTAGGGTGTACGACTCGGAACATCCAGCAATCACAAATTTAGTCTGATAAGGTATTTAAACGACAGGCACCAACACAGGGTGCATCACCAGCAGAGTTACAGTCCGAAAAACTGTGACCGTGCAGGATCAATGACTTGAGCAAAACTTATCACAAACTAGATCTACTAGATATATATCCCAAACGCAGGTAAGGGTCCTCAACCATCAAGCATCTCATTTCTTCTTGGCAGCAGCCTTGGTGACCTTGGCGCCGGTCGGGTCCTTCTTCTCCACGCTCTTGATGACACCAACAGCAACCGTCTGCCTCATGTCACGGACAGCAAAACGACCGAGAGGAGGGTACGCAGAGAAGGTCTCCACAACCATGGGCTTTGTCGGAATCATCTTAACCATGCCAGCATCACCGTTCTTCAAGAACTTGGGCTCCTTCTCAAGCTCCTTGCCAGATCGTCTGTCAATCTTGGTCACAAGCTCAGCAAACTTGACAGCAATGTGGGAGGTGTGGCAATCAAGCACAGGGGCATAGCCATTGCCAATCTGACCAGGGTGGTTCATGATGATGACCTGGGAGGTGAAGTTGGCAGCCTCCTTAGCAGGGTCATCCTTGGAGTTGGAAGCCACGAACCCACGCTTCAGATCCTTCACAGCAACGTTCTTGACATTGAACCCAACATTATCACCGGGGAGAGCCTCCTGGAGAGCCTCGTGGTGCATCTCAACAGACTTGACCTCAGTGGTCAGACCAGTGGGACCAAAGGTTACAACCATACCAGGCTTGAGCACACCAGTCTCCACACGGCCAACTGGCACAGTACCAATACCACCAATCTTGTACACGTCCTGAAGGGGAAGACGCAGGGGCTTGTCGGACGGCCTCTTGGGCTCATTGATCTGGTCAAGAGCGTCAAGCAGGGTTGGGCCCTTGTACCAGTCAAGGTTGGTAGACCTCTCAATCATGTTGTCACCCTCAAAACCAGAGATGGGCACAAAGGGAATCTTGTCAGGGTTGTAGCCAACCTTCTTGAGGTAAGAAGAGACTTCCTTAACAATTTCATCATAACGTGCCTTTGAGTACTTGGGTGTGGTGGCATCCATCTACAACAGACAAGTAGAAAACATTACTATAATTTGAATGAAGCAGAAAAAAATCACATTGATTGAAAGACTTGAAAGTAAAGGGTGACAGTGAAAGACTAGAAAGTAAAGGGTGGCAGTGAAAGACTGAAAGTAAAAGTTATATCTTTCTTTATACAGTGTCATTTTTATAACAAAATACTAATAGTATTATTTCCTTGGGATTTTTAGATATATGTCATTATAATTTCCGTGCTTTGGAACTTTTGTTTCAAGAACACATAAAAAGAGTACTTAATTTTCAAAATATGCTCATATCACACAACAGAAAGTTCCATAGAAAGCATATGAAAATACACATGGTGCAATGGGATACTAGGAAATGACATGTACAGTCATAAATAAAAGACAGTACAGATATCATTAACTGTAATATTCAGAACACTAACAGTAGAATGTGAGCATCAAACAACAGAACTGAATCTACGATAACCTTGAATTAAAATTTATACAAAGTCATAAATAAAAGACAGTACAGTCATCATTCAGAAGTTACCTTGTTGCAGCAGCAGATCATCTGCTTCACTCCAAGAGTGAAAGCAAGAAGAGCATGCTCACGAGTCTGGCCATCCTTGGAGATACCAGCCTCAAAACCACCAGTGGTGGAGTCAATGATGAGCACGGCACAGTCAGCCTGGGAGGTACCAGTAATCATGTTCTTGATAAAGTCACGGTGTCCAGGGGCATCAATGACCGTGCAGTAGTACTTGGTGGTCTCAAACTTCCACAAGGCAATGTCGATGGTGATACCTCTCTCACGCTCAGCCTTGAGCTTGTCAAGAACCCACGCATACTTGAATGACCTCTTGTTCATCTCAGCAGCTTCCTTCTCAAACCTCTCGATCACACGCTTGTCAATACCTCCAAGCTTGTAGATCAGGTGGCCAGTGGTGGTCGACTTGCCAGAGTCGACGTGGCCAATGACCACAATGTTGATGTGCGTCTTCTCCTTACCCATGGCTGAAAGTAGTGATTAACTGCATAGCAAAAGAACAAAAACAGTTGGAACACAACAGATGCAGCAGATAACTTGAGCGAACGATACAACCCAACAACAAAGCAGCAACATACAAATCAAGTTCCTGAGACAATAATTCAGATTCCATCACGAATCATAGCACCTTATGCAACCAGATGAAATTAAACATATGCATATATCACTAGACATCTGGTTACACTTAAGAAGTCGAAGCAGAACCGTCAAAATGAAACTGAACAAATTAATCTGCTACTTCCTATAGAATCACGTCCTACAAACAAACGGATTGAATTACGAATCAACTCACCAGTAGACAGAACTACGGATTCCTCCGGCTTACTAAAACCGAGACACGAAATCAACCAGGCATCTAAGCAGATAGAGGAAGAGCTCAACAGCGCGACTACTATGACATAAACGCGACTCGCCTAAGGAATGAACCAAAACACAGCGGATCGGCAGAGGAGCACCGAGCAAACCTACGAGAAAACCAAACAAACACGGCGAAAACCTCATCCCAACCCCGTTCTACCAACAGATACACAGACACGCGAACAGATCTGAGCCTTCCCGCGAAGAAGCAACCGCCAAATCGAAGCAGGGTAATTGGATCCGGAAGAGACTCACCTCGAAGGAGAGGGGAGGAGGAGGCGGCGGCGGAGCGGAGAAAGGGGAAAGGGCCTTGGCCCGTCGAGCGAATGGCCCCTTATATAGGCGGCGGCGAGGGCTAGGGTTTGTCTTGAGCCGCCTCCGATTTGCGTCAGTTCAGGGATACATCAGCCGTCAGATCTGATCGTGCGGCTCACATTTCGCGCTGGTCGCCTTTTTTAGGGTGCACGTTGCCGTTCTTGGTAGAGTTTTCGCTTTTTTCAAAAAGAAATCATATCGGATAATCTAATTAAATATCATTTTCTCTATTACAAGAGTTTATTTTTACAAGTAAAATTGTTTGACCGATTTTATAAAAAAAAATCATATCAAGTAGCTGATTGCAACTGTCTTATACGAAGGAGAATAGATTTAGGTGTAAGCCACTTGGATACAATGCGTATCACATTTCCCAGCTTGTGGTCATTGAGAACTTGAGATGGTGTATCTGGTATCTGCAAATATTAATCACATCTGTTAGTGTTTGGTTTGGTGTACGAGGAGGAATGGGACGGGATGGTTTGGAACCATATCATTCGCTAAAAAAATCAATACCATACGGTTCAGCATCTACAGGCAATATTTTATTTGTGAGAATCGTTTGGTTCCAATTGATTCCACCTCATTCCTCTTTTTAGTTCAGAGTCAAGTGGAAGCGGAGGCTACGAGACGGAGTCAAAGGTTCTGTGGCGGGTCGAAGATTTCGAAACGGAGTCTTTAGGGATGGGTCAAATGTTTCGAAATAGGCCGAAAAAGTTCGAGACGAAGTTCTATTTTCTCTCAACTCACCAATCAAATACAAAATAAGACATCCAAACATCAGCTAAGAAAATGAATATGGTAGTTTCGATTGCTCTTTTTTCAGTTGCTCCGGTCAAGTAAATAATGGTATACTGTGTTTGATGTGCTTAAAACATTCTGACAGCGAGCTTTTGCCGCCTCTAAGCTGGTCCTGTTTTTTCTTTTCTTACAAATGTAATAGTCCAGTTTATTGACAAAAAAAATGTAAATTAGATAGGAAATAGTCAGTGTTTGTCAGCTTATTATAATTTACAAATACTATTCTAACTTCAACAAGCTACTAGAACTCTCTTTTTGTTAACATGTTATTGACTAAGTAGACATTACACTTATAAAAGGTATTCATGTCATCTCATATTCAAATCTTACATCCCGAACTTCATTTTGACGAGTTTTACTGTCATTTACTGCAACACTTTATTTTTAAAAACATGAATCAAACAGGCCTTAGGATTCGACAGTTGCAAAAATGCAAAACACTTTCGGCTTCATACTTGTGTACAGTATACCAGACCCAGATGATCCAAGAACCATGGCTTCTATCCAAGGAAAACTTTGAAGAGCGTACAAAATTTATCAGCCTGGGGTATAATCAGCTCTGGAATAACAGAGAGATCAATTGAGGGTACCATACGAGGAAAGCGACTACAGGAAAATGCAATAGATAATTAAATAAAAAACAATAAAACTTCTACAGAAACTTTATCACGAAAGAAGACAGATATCACATCGAAATATTTCATGATCTCCAGACATTGTTTTAAAATGGTAGGGAGTACGACTCGGAACTTTCAGCAATCACAAATTGTAGTCTGATAAGCATCCAGATTGGCATAAGCCGAAATAACATAGTATTTAAACGAGAGGCACAAACACAGGGCGCATAACCCTGCAGGATCAATGACCTAGAGCAAAACTTATCCCAACACTAGATCTACTAGATATATATCCCAAACGCAGATAAGGGTCCAACCATCAAGCATCTCATTTCTTCTTGGCAGCAGCCTTGGTGACCTTGGCGCCGGTCGGGTCCTTCTTCTCCACGCTCTTGATGACACCAACAGCAACCGTCTGCCTCATGTCACGGACAGCAAAACGACCGAGAGGAGGGTACGCAGAGAAGGTCTCCACAACCATGGGCTTTGTCGGAATCATCTTAACCATGCCAGCATCACCGTTCTTCAAGAACTTGGGCTCCTTCTCAAGCTCCTTGCCAGATCGTCTGTCAATCTTGGTCACAAGCTCAGCAAACTTGACAGCAATGTGGGAGGTGTGGCAATCAAGCACAGGGGCATAGCCATTGCCAATTTGCCCAGGGTGGTTCATGATGATGACCTGGGAGGTGAAGTTGGCAGCCTCCTTAGCAGGGTCATCCTTGGAGTTGGATGCCACAAACCCACGCTTCAGATCCTTCACAGCAACATTCTTGACATTGAACCCAACATTATCACCGGGGAGAGCCTCCTGAAGAGCCTCGTGGTGCATCTCAACAGACTTGACCTCAGTGGTCAGACCAGTGGGACCAAAGGTTACAACCATACCAGGCTTGAGGACACCAGTCTCGACACGGCCAACAGGCACAGTACCAATCCCACCAATCTTGTACACGTCCTGAAGGGGAAGACGCAGAGGTTTGTCGGATGGCCTCTTGGGCTCATTGATCTGGTCAAGAGCATCAAGCAGGGTTGGGCCCTTGTACCAGTCAAGGTTGGTAGACCTCTCAATCATGTTGTCACCCTCAAAACCAGAGATGGGCACAAAAGGAATCTTGTCGGGGTTGTAGCCAACCTTCTTGAGGTATGAAGAGACTTCCTTCACAATTTCATCATAACGTGCCTTTGAGTACTTGGGAGTGGTGGCATCCATCTACAACAGACAAGTAGAAAACATTCCTATAATTTGAATGAAGCAGAAAAAATTTCCATTGTTTGAAAGACTTGAACAATGAAACTTATAAGTAAAGGGCCATTAGTTGGATGATGGAACTTGAAAGTAAGGTGGAAGGGAAAGACTGAAAGTAAAAGCTATATCTTTCTCAATACAGTGTCATTTTCACAACAGAGTAATAATAGTCTTATTTCCTTTCATTTTAAGAACACATACAGAGAGTAATTCATTTTCAATGCTCGTATCAACCAACAGAAAGTACCATAGAAAGCATATTAAAATATAACATGGTGCAATTGGTTACTAGGAAATGACATGTATAAATTTAGAACATAACAGTAGAATGTGAGCATCAAACAGAAGAACTGAATCTACGATAACCTTGAATGAAAATTTATACAAAGTCATAAATAAAAGACAGTACAGCATCATTCAGAAGTTACCTTGTTGCAACAGCAGATCATCTGCTTCACTCCAAGAGTGAAAGCAAGAAGAGCGTGCTCACGAGTCTGGCCATCCTTGGAGATACCAGCCTCAAAACCACCAGTGGTGGAGTCAATGATGAGCACGGCACAGTCAGCCTGGGAGGTACCGGTAATCATGTTCTTGATAAAGTCACGGTGTCCAGGGGCATCAATGACCGTGCAGTAGTACTTGGTGGTCTCAAACTTCCACAGGGCAATGTCAATGGTGATACCTCTCTCACGTTCAGCCTTGAGCTTGTCAAGAACCCACGCATACTTGAATGACCTCTTGTTCATCTCAGCAGCTTCCTTCTCAAACCTCTCAATCACACGTTTGTCAATACCTCCAAGCTTGTAGATCAGGTGGCCAGTGGTGGTCGACTTGCCAGAGTCGACGTGGCCAATGACCACAATGTTGATGTGCGTCTTCTCCTTACCCATGGCTGAATGTAGTGATTAACTGCATCGCAAAAGAACAAACAACGTCAGAATACAACACATGTAGCAGATAACTTGGGCAAAGAGTACTACCCACAACAAAGAGTAACATACAAATCTCGTTCCTAAGACAATAATTTAGATTCCATCAGAAATCATAGCAACTAGATAAAATTAAACATATGCATAGATCACTAGACATCTAGTTACACTAAGTCAAAGCATAAACATCAAAATGAAACTGAACTAATTAAGATGCAACTTCCTAGAGAATCACGTATTATAAACAAAGGGATTGAATTGCGAATTTACTCACCATTAGACAGAACTACAGATTTCCTCCAATTTACTAAAACCGAACCAGACACGACATAAACTAATCGCCTATAGACCATTCGAACCAGGCAACGAAGCAGATCGAACAACAGCACAACCGCGCGACTACTATCACATAAACGCTACTCGGCTAAGGAATGAACCAAACACAGCGGATCGGCACGGGAGCACCGAGCAAACCTACGACAAAATCAAACAAACACGGCGAAAACCTCATCCGGAACCCGCTCTACCAACAGATACACAGATACGCGAACATATATGAGCGTTCGCGCCTTCCCGCGAAGAATTAACCGCCAAAATCGAAGCAGGGGAAATGGATCCGGAGAGAGATACTGACCTCGAAGGAGAGCGCGGGAGGAGGCGGCGGCGGAGCGGAGCAAGGGGGAAAAGTGTTGGGCGAGAGGAATGGTCCCTTATATAGGCGTCGGCTAGGGCTAGGGTTTCTCGCGAGCCGCCTCCGATGGGCCGTCGGATCTGATCGTGCGGCTCACATTTCGAGATTAGCCGAGTTTTGGCTTTTTTTAAAAAAAAAGCTTATCCGACGATCTAATTAAATATTATTTCCTCTGTTACAAGATTTTATTTTATAAGTAAAAAATTCTGACCATATATTAATATAATACTTATTATATATGATAGATGTTAATATATTTTGTCAGTTAAAATTAGAGAATTTTGGTTTTTTAAAAATTAAAAAATTATAAAACGAAACGAGTAGATTTTGAAAAAAGTAAATTGAAGCAGATAATCAAAGTCAACGGTTGTTCGAGTGGGCCTTGAGGGCCATGATTGGGCCGGGAGAGCTCTACTGGGCTCAGAAGTCGCGTAGCTGATTTTAAATTTTGGAAATTTAAATTTTGCCTTATTTTTTTATATTTTTTCCATGATCGCGAAAAAAAGACAATCTATCAAAAAATATTCTTCAAAATCATATAAAAAATTAAAATTTGACTTGGGTTTTTTTAATTAAAATACACGAGAACTACATATTTTATCATTGTGACGAACTGGAACTATGCTGAAAATATCATATATTATCTACAACAATATAGCTGGTGATCAACAGTATAGAACAGCTCTGAGTGAGTGTGGAGTGCAGCTCAAAAGTCCGGCTTAAACCACAGGGAGAAATCAACCCCTTTCTTCTTGAGATCTTCAGTTGCAGGGCCAATCCGATCCAAGAGCTGAAAACCAGTATCATGTTTCATCAGCAACTCCATAGATTTTATCCAGAAAGACAATCATACAGAATGATCACTGCTCTTGGTAATGTAGAACAAGCGCGGTACTGTGAATTGTGATTGGTAGGACTCTAAATGCTTAAGATATTCAGCATTGTGATTATATTTTTTTTCAAATGAGAGTATAAACTCTTAGCATCCCAGGATTTAGCTCCACCCACTCTCACCCCACGGACGTTCATGCGTATCCGACGGATCTTTATAAGTGGAGAGTCATTTCCATCCCGAAAGATCGGCCTGAGATAGGATGACTACTCTCTTATAAGGAGCCCGTAGCCCCCTTGTGGACGAGGTGTGACTAAAGTTAGATGGCAACGTCCTAGTCACGCCCTAACACAAACATGGTCATGAACAACACCATTGGAAACAAAGGACAGAACGATCAAAGACGGTAAACTAACAAAGGAGGACAAAGCAAACATCAAAGGGGACAAATTTGGTGTGCAATAATCAAGAAAACATTCACTTACCCCTGCTAACGTCAGTAAAATCCATGAACAAATTTATGTTTGTCAGCCATGCATCATCATGTTGATGTTCATATACAAAACCAGTTACCAGGAGTGATTGTTCCACCTAGAGAATCGATTAGAGACAATATCTTATTAAAAAATTCGAATATTCTGATAATATCTTAAGAATTCGAATACACATGAATTCTGACTGCATCCAGAAACGCTAGAATGAACAGATAGTCAGATACATTGAGCATATGATCAATAATATGACCAAGCTGGTTTCTTGCTCGTTTCCAAGACATTGCAAGATCAAAACTGCAGCTGCTGCATCTGCATCTCCATCTCTCAAAAATGAACACTGCCTCCAACTCTAGCAAATCCCCATGACTTGTCTTCAGATAATGTTGAGCTGTTGACTAATGTTAGAGTTAATCTTATTATTATGTGTGTTTTAATTGGGTGAGTTAATGATATGTTGCATGCAAGAAGTTTATGCGTGTAAGTGTTGTGAGTGCATTGGCTTTAAAGTGAATTAAGTCATTAGTGAGTGAAGTGATTAGGGAATATGCATGTGACTGCATGTATTAAGAAGGTGAAATATTTTTTGGCTGAGTGGTGCAGCTATTTAAAGTGATATGGAGAAACAGGGAAGGTGTGTGTGTTGCGGTGTGTTAGTGTGGTGTCCAGAGAAAATAAAAGTGACTGATTAGTGTGTGCAAATACAACTGCTTTGTGTTCTTGGGCTGGTGTGCAGCCGAAACTAAGCTTTGTTCTTCTTTCTTCTGTGTGTGTTTCGTCGTGTGTGTCCACGAGAGCGAGAGAGAGAAGTTGTTTTAACAATTGGTATCAGAGCTAACGGTGAGTGCTTGCTACAATGTCTCTTGACGGTTCTGTGTCCACACCATCAGGCCATCGTAGCAGCGGGTAGTGGTGGCCATGAGTCGATGGTACAACAAGTGAAGGAAGCAGGGGTGATTCTTCATTACCCCATGCTAGCGGAGAACAACTACGGTGTATGAACAGTGAAAATGAAAATTTTCATGCGCGCACAAGGTGTGTGGCCAGCCATGGAGAGCAATGGAGATGCCGATGAGAAGATGTATCAAATGGCTCTCGTTGCCATTGTCCAAGCTGTACCGGAGGTCATGGTAATGGCCATATCCGAAAAGGAGACGGCGAAGGAGGCGTGAGATGCCCTCAAGGCAATGAACATGAGTGAAGAGCGCGTCAAGAAAGCCCGAGTGCAAACCCTCAAAAGGGAGCTTGATGGTATGTACATGGATGATTCTGAAAAAATAATGATTTTGCTTTGAAGGTCAC
Organism: Zizania palustris; assembly: GCA_019279435.1. NCBI lineage: Eukaryota > Viridiplantae > Streptophyta > Magnoliopsida > Poales > Poaceae > Zizania > Zizania palustris. The sequence goes on along the minus strand of JAAALK010000287.1, from coordinate 29,682,231 downwards.
CACGATCGTGAACGAAATTTGTGCTCTTGGCATGAGAATGGAGGAGAGCATCATCATCGAAAAGCTCATACATTATGTCCCGGATAAGTTCCTACCCATTGTTAGCACTATTGAGCAATGGGGATGTGACAGAGATGTCAGTTGCGGAGACCATCGGACATTTGCGGGCGTTCGAGGAGTCATCGAGGGAACGTCGACGTGACAAGGAAGGAAGCCCAAAATTGTTGTTCGCTGACTCCGAGCCACGCCTCACGCGTGCCGAGTGGGAGGCTAAGATGGCTGAAGAGAAGAAAAAGTACCACGACAAGTTCGACAAGTCAAAAATTGATTGTCGCGAGTGTGGTGAGTTTGGACACTTTGCCGACGAGTGTGATGAATAAAGAAGGCAACTAAAGTTGTGGCACTGCTTGCCAATGCGGATTCCGACGATGAGCCTACACTACTTTGATTTCTGGTGTGGAGGTGTAGAAAATAAATATTACAAGATTAAGGGGGTGATTGTTAGAGTTAATCTTATTATTATGGTGTTTTAATTGGGTGAGTTAGTGATATGTTGCATGCAAGAAGTTTATGCGTGTGAGTGTTGTGAGTGCATTGGCTTAAAAGTGAATTAAGTCATTAGTGAGTAGAGTGATTAGGGAATATGCATGTGACTGCATGTATTCAGAAGGTGAAACATTTTTTGACTGAGTGGTGCAGCTATTTAAAGTGATGTGGAGAAGAGAAATTTTACAGTCTATGAGGAGGTACCACATTTTTCAGTGTTAATTTTGGTACCATCCTGGTACCTCATATGTCAGGAGGTACCAAAATTAACACTGAAAAATATGGTACCTCTTGGTACCTCCTCATAGACTGTAAAATTACCCTGTGGAGAAACAGAGAAGGTGTGTGTGTGCTGCACTGCTGCGTGTGTGTTAGTGTGGTGTCCAGAGAAAATAAAAGTGTCTGGTGTGTGCAAATACAAGCGCTTCGTATTGTTCTTCTTTCTTCTTTGTGTGTTTCGTCGTGTGTGTCCACGAGAGCGAGAGAGAGAAGCTGTTCCAACAACTAATGCTAAGATTAAATGGGCCGGCCGTACCATCTCACACAGATTTAGCGAATGGCGATGAGGGAAGAAGCATTGACCATGGCTAAATCCGCATGCATGCATGAACAGTCAGCTAGAGCTAGCTGCATGCCATGGCCATGGCCACTGCTGCTCTCTGCCCTCCAAATATTGTCCACGAGTGTGCCCACATATACAGACACTTTTGCATGGTCCTGTCCAGCCTCACCGGCTTCAAATCTCTTGTCTGAATTCTGATATTGCAATTTTGTACTGCGTGCGCGACAGTAACTGTAACTCTGTAAGAATTCAGCTGCTGCCATCTCTTGACAGGTTCAGACAATCAGTGCCAGGCATGAGCAGAGGTCTAGATTCATCTTGGAGTGAATCCTAAGGCGATATCACTGTCCCTCTCTCTCTCTCTCTCTCTCTTGCATATCCTGGATGGATGCTTGATGCTTCAATCTTCATGTGATGCAAATCCATGGTGATTGGTGAATCGTTCTGAAACTGAAAAGCAAAGATCCATGGTGAGCTTGCAGTTTATCTGGAGGGCCCCTCCTGCATGCACTACTGCGTGAGTAAATGCTGGGGTAGAATCTTGGAAGCAGATGTCATGGCATTTTTCTTGTGGCTAGCAATTCAGATACAGTCACAGTATGTGATTGATTCTTTTCTTTATCAGTTTGTGAAATATACAGTTCATCTGTTTTGAACCTCTGCAATGCTGGCCAGTTGGCTGAAATTGGCCACCTTGGCCTAATAAACTGTAGGGGTGTGATTAGACTATTGTCATCATCATTTAGGACGCTGTCAAGCTCTATTTCCTGCTCCATGTTAGGTTGTTAGGCCATCATTATCGTCCAATTAGTCCAGTGTGCTGAAATTATGGCTCACCAAAAGCTAGATGGTTCACCTCATGTACAGCTTGTTTGGGAAATGCACTGTTCATCTTTTACATCTTTTTCCCCTTTGCTAAGCCTTTTTTCCATATGCTTGAATTCTTTCTCTCTAATTAGGTTACGCGCAAAGGCGTAAAGTTGTATGAAAATATCTGAAAATTTTGAATACTTAGCTAACATTAGTTGCATCAATGCAGCTGCCATTCTGTCCCAGTGCAAATTCAGACTCAGGAACAAGAACAGCTCCAAGCATTGACAGTTCTCTGAATATTGTTTGGTCATTTGACACAGATGAAATCGTGCAGTGCTTTTAGACCTGACCTAAGTTTAGCACCAAGAACGTTATCGTTTCAGCCTCTCAGGCTTTTCAGCTGCAAGTAACTCGGTGTCATTGATACAGTGGCATGATTGACCATCTGCACCTGGAAATGCAGATGCAGTACTGGGACAGTGCACACCAGACACTAGATACATACACACATGCACAGTGCACTAGGGGCAGTGGTTGTGAGGGCAAAACGGCAGTGTCACGAGGTGTGAGAGGCAACAGAGGGACCATATATGCTTGCAACAACCATGGAACCATGCAGGCCATCATGAGCCATGTAGGTAGCAGGTGCATACCAGTGGCCACTTCTCATATATCTCCTCCTCCTCCTCCTCCTCCTCCTCCTCCTTGCTGTGTACTGTCTACCTCCAATTCTTTGCAAGAGCAGGACGACGGCCAATTTTGCTGGTGTGAGAGAATGAAGCTGCCAGCATGATCTGGTCGTCAAACACGAGCTCAAATCCATGCGTTGGTAGTGCCAGAAGTTGAGAGAGCTGGCGATTCTTGAAGAGAATTGATGACTAGGAGGAGCTGACGCATGGGATTTGGGCTCGATCAGATCAGATCATGTTGCAGCTTCACTCTCTCACCACCACCAAAAGTTTCTCGAGGAGATTGTGCCAATTCAAGTTCTTCGTTTGCTTGCTCTTCTCTTCTCCGGTGAAGTGTGAGAGGGAGGTAGATTTTCTAATCTGTGACCCCATCATTCATTCGATTTCGTTTGATTACTAAATCTTCTTTTCATCACGGTGCTTCACTTTCTTTGAAAGGTTTCATTGTGTCTTCTTTTTTCATAGAGCTGCAAGATTATATTTCATAGAGCCTTTTTCATTCTTTGAAAGGTGATCATCAAAATTGTTAGAACTTAAATTTAGAAAAGAGTTAACAAGATTAAAGCAACTTATTGTTTGTATAAGGATACTATGTTTCAGTTCCATGCAAATATCTCTTGCTTAATTAACCAGCTTGATCCATTGAACAAAGCTCACTGATAGTGGAGTAGAACTTTCTATTTGGAGGAAAACCAATGATCATTTGTCACATGCAGGTTTGAACACTGTTCATTTCTTATCCTCTTGAAACCATTTCCTCAGCAATTCTGGTAATTTCTTCCAACTTTGCTACAGTAAAAAAATCAGGTTAATAAGTTATGCAGTATAATATTGTTAATGCATCTTTAACCCCTTTTTTCCTTCTGTTCACAGCAGATCTGTGGTACTTTTGTGTGAAATGTTAGCTTCTCCAGGGAACAAGATGTTTTGCAGAGAATGCAATGAGAGTTCATGACTTGACATGCTATGTAGAATGTGAAGTGACCAAGAAATGCTGGAGAGAACAAAATAAATACAATATTTGATGGATGGTAAAACTGCATGGTATGTAGGAAGTTAAAACCTGCAGATTAAAACAGCACTGAAAAAAATCTTGCAGAAACTTCCAACAGGATGCAATTATTGCGTGATATCTAACAATAATGTTCTTATGTTCATTGTCAAATAGCACAGGTAGAAATTGGCAAAATTGATACTCTGATACATATTATAAGTCGTTTGATTTTTTAATAAGTCAAACTTATCTAACTTTAATTAATTTTACATAAAAATACACAAACAATTAAAATACCAAATTAGTTTCATTAAATCCACCCTAAAATATATTTTAATAGTGTATTTATTTGATATTATAGATGTTAAATTAGAAAATTTTGCCTTTACAAATGTGAAATTAGAAAATTTAAGAAGGAAAAGAAATTTTAGAAAAATACCATCAGTTCCATCCAAGTAGATTGTGAAACTCAATAGTTACATAAACTAAAATTCAATTGCTGAAAAAAACAATACTCACTGATTACTTCTAGTAATCCGAAGTTCCTTCAAACAGATCCTACATCTAAAAAGCCAGACAGAGTTTGCAGTTAAAATATTGCATTTGGAACTGTTGGTTGTTGCTGCAAACATAATTTTCAATTCGACTTAAACTGCAAGTCTAAAACGATCAAATGATAATGCCAACTTTGCTGTTGGTTTGACTTTTGCAGCAACTCGAAATCAGCACATAAAAAATACAGCTTATGCAAATACATTATTAATAGATCGCAGCGGCAGTTGCCGTATAAATTGTTCAACCGCACAGTCGCGGATTTCAGAATGAAAATAAATGAGCAGCCCAGAAAATTGCGTACCGAAAACAAGCCATCTGTAACCCGAGATTAATCACCGGGATGCGAAAAGTGCATTGCAAAATATCGATCCATGGGATTGGGAGTATGTATGGCAGTTCATACCACTTCACTCAAAGAGGGAAGTGAAAACTTATTCACGACTCATCTAGCAAAACATGACGATAAGCCTACCTCAAGTTCATACAACCACGGCATTGCAACGTTACACCAAGGTCTGAATCAAAAGCCAAAAGGGCATGCAGACTGCTGGAGACAGCTGAATATGCGAGAGTAGCTTATGCTTCATCGAGAGCAAGGACACCTGGGAGCGTCTTGCCTTCCAACAACTCCAAGCTAGCACCACCGCCGGTCGAAATGTGGCTCATCTTGTCGGCGAGCCCAGCCTTCTCAACGGCAGCAACAGAGTCACCACCGCCGATAATGGTTGTGACGCCCTTTGTGGTAGTAAGCTCAGCCAGCTTCTTGGCAATAGCCTGAGGAAAGACAATAATACTTAGCAAACCCAAAGAGTAAAAAAGTGAGGATCAATGGCGTGATGCAAGATTGTACTAACATCAGTGCCTGCTGCAAACTTCTCGAACTCGAAGACTCCCATAGGTCCATTCCAAATGATAGTCTTGGTGGTGTCCAAAGTTTCATTGAATGTCTTGATGGCATCTGGGCCAACATCGAGGCCCATCCAACCATCAGGGATAGAGGAGGCAGGAACAATCTGAAAATAATGTTATAGTGAGTATCAAAACTAGTTTGCCTGAAAATAATTTAGTGCATCCACCATGAAATTAGTCCACATCTACATAGTGTGTAAATCAGCATGTCATGTTGTCATTCAACGGGAAATCATAGCTGTTCTAATCAGTAATCAAGCATTGAAATAACTAGGTTTCCTACTTAAGTTCAAAATGTAAGTTGCAGAATTGTGTAAATGAACAAACCTTGCTTTCAGCATCTGCTGCAAACTTGTCCGCTACCACAACATCAGTAGGAAGCAAGAGAGCGACGCCCTTGGTCTTTGCCTTTTCAATAAGTGAAGTTGCAAGTTCAAGCTTGTCTTCCTCCACGAGTGATTTTCCAACAGCATATCCCTGGGCTTTGTAAAATGTGAAGATCATACCACCACCGAGGATGAGGACATCAACCTTTGCCAACAGAGACTCGATCACCCCAATTTTAGATGAGACCTTGGATCCACCAACAATGGCCGCAAATGGCTTCTTTGGGTTGGCAACAGCTCCAACAAGATAGTCAAGTTCCTGCAATGATTAAAATTATAAACCCAACTGTACATCCTACTCTGAAATATTAGTTTGCAAGAATTATGCAAAATCTATCTAGGATTATAGAGAATCTTTCTCAGAGGTTACATAACAAACAGATATTCAAACATATTTTTACCTCCAAGCCCTCTTTTTTAATTCTATGACATCACCTGCAACAACTAGGGTGTTCGTCAATCCTAAGGCTGGAAATATTTTTTTTGAAATGTGTACATAGATTGAGGTGAACAATGTGTATGAATCCAATTCCTATTTATAGAAGTTAAAACTGCAGGACATGAGTATTACTTGGAATATATATTGAAGCAATTCATGACTTCATTTCGTCTATACCTTCTGCATGAGGAAGCCAGCAACAGCAGGCTTCAAAAACTTGGTCACCCCCTCTGTTGAAGCATGAGCTCTGTGGGCTGTGCCGAAAGCATCATTTACATAAAGGTCAGCAACAGATGCAAGCTTCTTAGCAAAATCAGGATCATTCTTTTCTTCCTCCTTGTAGAATCTAACATTCTCTAGAAGTAGGACACCACCATCTGGCAAAGCAGCAGCCAATTTCTCAACTTCCTCACCAATACAGTCATTGGACATCACAACCTATTTACAAATACAAGATTAGAGCAATACAAGATATATTCTTAGTCTTGTTAAAAGACAACAAAGATAATGGTGAACAGCAATCATTCTACAACATACATCAACTCCAAGGAGCTCAGACAAGCGTGGAACAAGAGGCTTCAAGCTGTACTTGGGGGTGACACCCTTTGGACGACCCTGAAATTTACAAATTACAACAATATTCATTAGTAAAAGGAAAAAACAATCACATATCTTACAGTTGATAGTAATTAAAAGATGAAGTTGGCATTGATATGAACAACGAACTATAAATCCAAAGGTAAAAGCCAACATGGTATTAAATTGAATACAAACAACATGATTACTTGTCAACTTGTTGTACAATAGCTGTTTTAGTTTGGTCAATCCTAAATTGGGTACATTCTGCTGAAAGTTATTCATGGTGCAAAAAGGCAGTCGATCTATTGTGAAAATGTTGATTTGATTATCAGGAGACAAACAACATAAACCCATCCATGCTTTGTAAAGAGCACTATGTTATCTTGTTATCCAATCAATCAAATGATGTTCACAAGAGACAAGACTGAGCAAAAACGAGGACAAGTGCTGGATGTAATATACATGTGAAATGCAGAGGCACAAACTTGACTTGATGTCTTTGTGACCTGATTTGGTTACTGTTTTCTACTTAACGAACATTTGATGATCAATTATAGACAGGGAACTTGCATTTGTTGAAAGCAAACAGAAGACGAGACAACCATCAGCCACCCCATGTATTCGTCACGGCCTCATGGGTTGTTATCCCATTATCCCATTATAAGCTAGAAGTCAAACATCCAAACTGAAAACTTAAAATTTTATTATGTTCTACTATGTTACTAGTTGTGCGAAGATTCTATACAAGGCCAGACTACCCAACTGAAATGGTGGACAGGCACAAAGGTCAGCAGCAGCAATAAAAAATGCATTGGTCAAGTTCAATAACCACAATAGAAGTTCGTTTTGAGCACTGATCACAATAAAGAAATAGAGATGTACCTAAGGGTAAGTAAATTAAGGTTAGTAGGTTACTACTGTCAGTCTGTCACAAATGCAAAATGATTTAAACTAAAATACAATGATAAAAAAATATTTTAAAAATTAAACCACATTTTCTGCTAATCACTACAACACTAACGAAATTAACCATATGCCCCCATTCTCTGCTAATGATCAAAATACCGCGATACTAACGAGTAACAACAAGGGTACCCTAACAACAAAGCTTCGAGCTTCGAACCATGCTTCGCAAGACTCATCGACCCAAGCACCCCGAAAATTGTATCCCAGTTCACAAATCGATAGATCAAAGGCCGGCTAGTCTACGCGGCGCGGCGCGGCGCGGCGCGGACAAGGTCTCGAGGATCGTGGGTGCTCACCAGATGGCTGGCGAGGATGACCTTGGCGCCGTTCCCGAGGAGGAACTTGATTGTGGGCACGGAGGCGCGGATGCGGGTGTCGTCGGTGATCTTCTGGGCGTCGTCCAGCGGCACGTTGAGGTCGGCGCGCACGAACACCTTCTTCCCCCTGAGATCCGCCTCCCCCAGCGTCCCGACGCTCCTCTTGGTCGCCATTTCTCCCTGCTCCCTGCACCAAATCCGACGCCGCCAGCGTCACATCCGATATCCCGCGACGGCCGAGAGCCCCGGCCACGGTAGAAAGCGACACGCGCGATCGATCGGAGGAACTCACCGTGGATCGGAGATCGATTTGGGTGCGAGTGCGAGATTGGAATTTGGAAGCGACCAAACGGCGAAGCTTTCGATGTGAGAGCGGCGCCGCGGAGACCTCTCCCTTTCTTTATAAGAGGCGGGGGGGGGGGGGGGCTAAACATGGGACGGAATGTTCCGCTGTTATCCTTCCATGACATGTGGTCCCAGAACATGTAGGGGCCCGTGAGGCAGCGAGAGAGGAGGGGCTTCAGGTGGGTGCGTCTTGGAGCGGGACGCGGCGCCTGCGGGTTGTTTGGGCCCACGGATCGGCGATCGACGGCGGGGATTCGGCGGTAATGGAATAGGCGTACGCGAATGTTCTGGAAGGGCGGCGCGTGGAAATGACGATGAGGCGAACGGTCACGTTTTTTTCTTTCTTCACGCAGAAAAATATTTTTTTTATCTCTTAAATAGACTTTATTTTCAATTTTCATCGTTTCTTCACCCAATATACATACATATTTTGAAAAATCACAGTACATAATAAATATTTAAATATTCAAAATTAATATGAAATTACAAATATTCAAATTTAAATATAAGAACATAATCATCTGCCGTACTAAACAATAGGAACATAATCATTTATCATATTTAAATATTCAAATTTTTAAATACAAATACAAATATTCAAATTTAAATATAGGAACATAATCATTTATCATATTAAACAGTAGGAACGTAATCATCTATTATATTTAAATATTCAAATTTTTAAATGCAAATACAAATATTCAAATTTAAATATAGGAACATAATCATCTACCGCATTATACAATAAGAACATAATAATTAATCATATTTAAATATTCAAAAATTTAAATGAAAATACAAATATTAAAATTTGAATATTGGAACATAATCATCTATCGTATTAAATAATAGGAACACAACTATCTATTGTATTAAACAATAGAAACTTAATCATATATCATATTAAACAATAGGAACTTAATCATATATCATATTAAACAATAGGAACATAATCATCTATCGTATTAAATATGCAAACATAATCATCTATCGTATTTAAATATTCAAAATTTTAAATAGAAGTACAAACATTCAAAATAAAATTAGGAATATAATCATCTATCCTATTAAACAACATGAACATAATTATCTGTTATATTTAAATATTCAAATTTTAAATGCAAATACGAATATTCAAATTTAAATATAGAAACTTAATCATCTATCATATTAGACAATAGGAATGATAATCATCTATCGTATTAAACACTGCGAACATAATCATCTATCGTATTTAAATATTCAAAATTTTAAATGCAAGTACAAACATTCAAATTTAAATAAAGGAATATAATCATATATCGTATCAAACAATAAAACGTAATCATCTATCGTATTTAAATATTCAAATTTTTAAATAAAATACAAATATTCAAATTTAAATAAGCGGGAAGCATGTGCACGTGGCAGCAACGTGCTAGGAGAGCGCGCGTGCCCACAGGTCGCAGATGAGAGGCAGGATAGGACATCCCTAGGGATGAGGGCTTGGTGGCCTATTTTAAGAGTTCACCTATTTTTGAGGGTCGAGTAGTGAACTTGCTGAATCTCAATTTTTCTCGCGCACTCTCAAAAATGAGTTTGAGAGCTTAAATAAGAGCCATACTGGAGTTGCTTTAATATTACAAATTAAGATCAGGCTTAATATTTTACGGTATAATAAATATATACAGTAAGTTTAAACAATATACTATTCATATTTGTATATTCGTTACATTTAATAGTACTACTATTACATTATACTCATCCTAACTCATTAAATAGTACTATTATTGCATACATTGAACTATTTGGTTAACGTTATAAACGAAGCTCATTTAATACTTTTGCTCGGTCAAAAAGAAAGAGGAGCAGGAAGTCCGCAACCACACCAATGGCGGTGGCGTCCCTGCTCCCGCCTCTATAGCAATATCCGATGTTTATAAACGAAGTTCATTTAATACTTTCTCGATCAGGAAGAGGAGCAGAGAAGTCCGCGACGGCACCAATGGTGGTGGCATCCCTGCTCCCCACCTCTATAGCAATCTCTGATGTTTATAAACGAAACAACTTGGCATGAGGTGGTGTGCCTCATTCTGAAGGATGATGTTTCATATGATTCATACCTTTGCAGGCAGGGACTCAGTTCTGGGATGAAAAAAATGCAAAAAGGGCTTGGTGAGGGCCATCTGTCAAGTACAGCATTTGACAGGTACATATAATAGGTATCATACTTGAATGCTGCTGCTTTCTGTATGATTTCTACTTTATCTGAGCACAAGTGAATGCCTGAGTTGCAGATATTGCATGATTCTGTTTGCTGGAATCGCTGCAAGAAGCACTTGTTTACGGGGAAGCAGAAGCGGGCGAAAACGACGAGAATTTTTTCAGGAGTTTGTGCAGTCTACTGGATCCCCCACTCTCTGTTGCACAGGTTCACATTACTCAGTTTTTTTTAATCTTTTATATATCCTCTTGATTAAACCTATATAGTCAATCAATACATCTCTCTCCATTGCTTATCAGATGGCAAACCGAGCTCGTTGGTCAGTAACGCAATCTTACAACCTTCTGAACTGGCACAAGAAAGCTCATAGAGCTACCATCCAAGCACCGGAGAGTGGATACAGTCTCGAGGTCTGTTTGGTAGAGTTTCGGATCCTGAAATCGACATTGAAGCTAGAGTGGAGTACTTGAAACTGGCTAGACCTTGCTCCACTACTCCGGTTCATTTTTCTGGAGCGCTCTCAGCGGGATCCACTCTTTAGGAAAAGCGTTTGAGATCCACTCTTCAAGAAAAGCGTTTGGTTTGGCTCTAGCTTCACAGGACAAAGAAGGAGTTAGAACCCTGCCAAACGCACACTTAGCTCACCGTTATTAGGAGAATAGAAGAAGCAATTTCCTCTGACAGATAGCTGGACAGATCGATTTCTTGCATTGTTCATATCAATCATTATAGCTGGACCGAACGCAGAGAAGGATTTCTTAATTTGGTTCATTGCTAGCAGGCAGCAGCATAGGAAAGATTGATCATTGGCACAATATATACAACTTGAAGTTGTGAATATTACAGTACTCGTCAGAAAAAAAAAAGAAGAGGTATACAGATCCTTGATTTGTGTGTGGATAAAAAAGGCCAAAGCACCCGACGGATTATCAGATCATTTGTGGTGAATTGGATAGCATATGTGCAGCTAGATGGTCATTGTTGATTCAGCTGTGTTAGAATGCACAAAGATAGGAGATGTTGACTCATCATGAATGCAAACAGAGCATATGAAGAATTGAAACAAGGTGAAACCACACCAGGAATGATTCCTTCCAGTAACAGCAGAGTGAATATTTTCGAATTGATACTTTACAAACAAGTTCTTTCCTATAAGAACTTGTCAAAAATGTATGTAACAAGACTCATGACAAAAGTTTAACGAGTAACAATTTCAGAACTGCATTATTATTAAAACAAAAGCATCTGCAGATGATATCAAGCTACAAAGTTACAGCATGATTGGACGTAAAAGCCTCTTCCAGAATCCAATGGAAATACAAGGGATTACAAACCGAGGAGCCATGTTCTAAATTCTATCCCACATTGCTAAAAGAACCAAAGACACAAATCTGAATGTGACAGCTCAACATGTGGTACACGCCTCTAGCAGAACTAGCAGAAAAATAAAATCAAGACGACCCTTCAACGATCTACTTGGGCCATGGAAGATATCTGTTTTCATTGCAAGCTATCAAAGAAGCCAGGGCCAGCCTTTGCTTTCAGCTCGTGGCCAGCATCTTTACCCATCTCAACCATGCCATCCAAATCATAAGATCCAGTTCTTGAAGTCTCATATACTGTAAGTAGCATCACAAGGGTAAAGATTAATTCCATAATAAAATGCACCTATTTTGTATCATGGATATTATTGAGAGAAGGGTACCTATAGATCCGTCGGGCGAAGCCAACAGCCCTCGGAATGAACAATTCCCATCCTTATCGCGATAAGCATATGCCGCAATTGGAGTTCGGCAGTTACCATCAAGAACAGCCAAGAATTCTCTTTCACATGCAACAGCTAATCTGGTATCTTCATGGTTCAGTGAGGATAAGTAATTCATCTGCAAAAGGAAGGCAAAGAGAGGGATGCATCATTATCTTAGATGCTGTGGTGTATGAAAGCAGGACAGGTCATGCAAGCAGCTGGTGCAGTCTGCATAGCTGTACAGGGCATTAAGAACATAACAGAAATATAGACTCAGGCATTAAAACTATTCTAAAAGGATGCTTTTGAGTCTATCAGTAGTTAACAATATTCAAAATATTCAACATGGTCTGGGTAAAGATCAACAAACAAAAGGATTGAGATGGTACTATGTAAATGAAAATGTGAAGAGTTGGTTTTGAAAACAATCATCTGTGTCATGTTAACAGCATGATGTAGCACAGCTGAGAACAAAACAAAAGAAAATAATATAGAAACAAAACAAAAGAAAAGAATATAGACACTTGAACTTGTTACTTTATCAGAGGCAAATGCAGAGTGAGAACTAAAAGGTAGCACAGTATGAGTCAGATTTGGATATGGAATTATGAATGCAGAATCTATGGTTTTTTTAATCTACTGGCAAATTAAAACATCAGATCCCTACCATTTGGTCATCATCGCTTCTGCAAGCTATTCCAATAGCACCTTGAGCAACTGCTGGAAGCATTTCTTCCACTGACAATACAGATGTTGCAGTTTCTGCCATGTTTAACCGTTTTAGTCCAGCCAGTGCCAACAATGTAGCATGGACATCTCCTTCTTTGAGTTTCCTTAACCGCGTTTGAACATTTCCTCTGAAGTTAACAACCTGAAAAGCATTCACTAACATTAGACCCTACACTAACTGAGATGAATCTAGCAGTGCATACCCCCAACTAGTCTTATTTTTACGAAGTTGACATGGAGCGCCACCCTTTCAGAGTACAAATTTGCAACACATACTGTCATGAATATGGTCATTGTACTTACTTTAAGTGATGGATATCTGTAGAGAATCTGAGATTGTCTACGCAGAGAAGCGCTTCCAACAACACTGCCAGAAGGAAGTTCAGAAAGAGAATTTGCAGTCAAGCATATGAATGCATCTCTCACATCTTCCCGTGGTAGGTTACAAGGCAATATTGTGCCTTCTGGTAGATATGTTGGAACATCTTTCATCGAGTGAACGGCAATGTCGATCCTTCCCTGCAAAAGAGCGTCGTCGATCTCCTTGGTGAATAAACCCTTTCCTCCTATATCTGCTAGAGGTTTGTCCAATATCATGTCGCCTGTGGTCTTTATGATGACAATCTCAACAGCCCCATCCTCAGCTAACTCCGAGTGTGCCGCTTTCAGTTTTTCTCGGGTTTCATGAGCTTGTGCAAGTGCAAGAGGACTGTCCTACAAGCCAATAATTTGAATTACAGACTTGCATAGCTCAAACAAGATATCATCCCATTAAAAGTGGTAAAAGTCCCTTTTTGCAAGAGCATAAGGTCACTTTCAAGTCAATATCGAAAAGAAAGTAGTATCCATAACAATTCTTGTAAAATTATCATAAGAGCCTAGTGTGGATGCAAATTTTACATGTGATCCAAGTCAAAGCCAGAAGTCACTAAGCTCAAACAAGAAAAAAAACATCTAAATTCTACAATCCTGCAAACAACCACATGAACCCTCCAGCTGGTTTATAAAGCGCAAGAAGAATACAACCTGTCCTGTTGACCAACAATCGTACATGAAACATCTAAAGGCCCAACTTTTGCAAACTGCAAAAAGTCCACTCTTTAGCACTATCAAGGTTAACAATGGCATGCCATCACTGATCCCAGATTCCATTAAAACGAAGCTAAATGCACACATCTTGTTAAACAGACTCAATTTTCTGTACGTAAATTCAATCGGCGCGCAATTCCTGGCATCTAAAGACGCAATCGGGTCAGAGCCACATCTCAAAACACAAATTCCCAGAAAAAAAGAAGAAGAAAACACAAGATCTTGACTGGGACGTCCACTACACTGCCACCCCAAATCCAACCAATCAGCACCAAAAGACGCGATTTTCACCAGCTGACCGCACGAGCACCACCCGAAATTGAACAAGGAAAGGCTAGATTCCGATCACCTCCCGCGGGTGCCAATCCGGATGAGCGAGACCTTGGCCTGCGCCTCTGACTGGACGGCGACGGCGGCGCGCACGGAGGCGGGGCACCTTCGGCGCGGGCGCGCGAGGCAGGTGGGCGAACCGAGGAGGGAGTGGTGGGCGGTGGTTGTGACGCATCTCAGCGGCGCCATCTCCGGCGACTGGCAAGGGAAGAGGAGGAGAACGAAGATGCGGGCGGCTACGAGATGGAAATGGAAGCACGGAGGGAGGAGACCAAGAAGAGAATTTTCTATTCTACAAGAGCCGAGGGAGGCAGGGAGCAGGTCGAGCTGCTGCTGCCGCTGCTGCTGCTGCTCTCGTCTTCGGCAATCGGCATGGATGGATGGATCAGGCGGAGGGGATAATGTGACGTGATGACGTCCTCTGGATTGGCCAATCGCATGGAGATGAAGATTATATTTAAATAAATGCGATAGTTTATACATAAAACTTTTTTAGACTTATTCAGAACACAAAAATTTTACAGAATTTTTATAAAAAATATACTAAATCGTCCAAAATTCCTTTGAAAAAGATCCATTTGAAAACATCCCGTTCCAAAGGAGTTATCATTTATGATGGACTTCGGTTGAAAATTGTTAGGTTTTCTTAAATCAACTGTAAATCTTGATGAAGTGATATAATTTGGTTCAGTAAAGAAACCAAGTGACTATCTAATACATTATAAATTATGTCTCTATCTTATATAATTCTTATTTACATGTTCTTTGAAATATAGATCCAATTTATAGTTGTGCAAATAGTCGTTTTAATTACCAGTTCTCGACAGACTAATATTACAATTAAAAATTTTTTGGTAATAATTGACAATTTCACCGAAGTATAAATTTATGAATTTTCTAGTTCCAGTTCGTCCATGGAAATACAGTAATTTTGTAATAATAGTGTAGTAATAAAGAAAAGGAAACGAACGAAGAACAAAATTTGCAAAAAAACATCGGCCGTCCATGTTCCGTCTGTCCGCTGCCGTCGCGCCGGTCGCCGGCGCCGTGCCGCCGCCTCCGAAAACCAAAGCGGTCACCGTAGCCCAAGCGCGGGCTCCCGCCGTCACAAGAAGGCACCTCCTCCTCGCCTCAGCCACTGCCACCCTCCCCACGGCTGCTGCCTCTGCCGCCGCCCCTAGTTTCGCCGAGATCCCCGGCTCCGGCGGCGTGAAGGCCCTAGACCTCCGGGAGGGTTCAGGCGAGGTCCCGGCCGACGACGACAAGGTAAAGGCGCCGCCTTTCTGCTCAAACCGCCTTTTAACACTTTTCTTGCTATGATTAATTAACCTAGTGGAGACCTCGGAAATGCCCTAACTAATTGACACTGAGGTTATCGAGATTATCATGGCATGAAGGGATTCTTATGATTGAGGAAGTTATAAGTACAGAAATTTCTTATGTTTGTAATGAAGCCATTCCCCTTTAGTGGATGATACCATGTGCTTGGGTCTGTCTGGATATTTGGTTGAAATTCATTTCTTTTTCTGATAAAGCTATATGAAATTGTCTTATGTTTACCTTTATGAACTATGGAGGTTGCAATCCATTACTACGGCAGATTGGCAGCAAAGCAAGGGTGGCGGTTTGACTCCACCTATGATCACAAGGATGAGACTGGTGATCCGATGCCATTCGTATTCACCATCGGGGCTGGAAAAGTAAGATTAGATCATAAGAATTTTCACCAGAACTTCTTTCCAGACAAATGAATTGCATAGAGTGCCGATACTACACTACAGTCTCCAATTTTACATAGGGGATCTTGTATTCTTCCATTCTGAAGTTTGCTTGCTGAAATTTGAGGTTACAACATATTGATCAATTGTTGTTACCTTTGTTCATGAAAAAGTAACGAGACGTGAGAGAAGCGTCAAATGGATCCCTGAAAGGTTAACTGTTCAAATAACTGCTGCATTTTCTCATTATTATTTAATTTCATTGAGTTTAAAATACTGTAATTGTAACAACCACAAGGGCAACCATGTTATGAATGAAGTTGAAGAAGTTGATATATTTGTGTGCAGAGAAATTTCAGTGGCTAAGCGATAAAGAGAAACTGCATTGTTTAGAGTTTATTTCTGAAAACTGACTTCACAGCCCTGATTCCTTCTAAAAACTATATGTTCTTTTGGTTCTGGATGCTCCTTGCAAACTGTTTGTTTTTACGATATTGTGATCCTTTTCAATGTCTCCCTTTGCTCTGATGCCCCCTCGGTACACTTCCTGGGATGTTTGTTTGTCAATCTTTTGGGATGGTGATGACATTGCCAAGATCTTATACATGAGTTATGCAGGTTATACCTGGTATTGAAGCAGCAGTGAAGTCCATGAGAGTAGGTGGTCTTCGCCGAGTGATCATTCCGCCGTCTCAGGGATATCAGAACACATCACAAGAACCCATTCCTCCTAATGTAAGTACTGTTCTAAAAAAGTTTGGTGCTATCAAGAATCCTGGATTTCTATTCTAGGTTACTATTGATCCGCTGAAGTTTTCCCAATGTAAGCAATTTCTACATGTTCTTTTTTAGTTGAACATGCCCAATATTCAAAACTGACCTATAAGTTACAGAAATATGGATGTTTATATTTTAACTCTTTATATAAACTTAAGGATGTAACTGATGAGGGGCTATGAAAAAAAACTAATTTTACCTGCTGCTTCATGTGCAGTTCTTTGATCGACAGAGATTATTTACTACTATATTTAACCCAACACGCCTCGCAAATGGCGAGGGTTCCACTCTTGGGACACTAATCTTCGACATCGAGCTAATCAGCATAAGGCAGCATTCATAACTCTTCTGCACCGCCAAAGCTGTGGGCTGATCAACACCCTGATAGAAATCTTTTGGCACCTTGATGATCTTATTCTCGTGTCTCAAGGAAGCTCTCTGATCACACGTCTGTTAAGTCCATTCTGTAATATGAAGAACATATTTCATTGCACAGATAGAATGCATATCCACAAGAAACTGTACACACTTGGATCCTGATTTGAATTTCATCACGTTTACCTTTTGATCATCAAAAAGGGAGCAATGCTACACCTTGTTGTGCAGTGAACAGTGAAGTAGCAGAAAGTTGGTTGATGTGAAGAATTTCTCCATTCTTTGTTCACATGATCACAACATACCTGCACCTCATCATCTACTGCCTTTTTCAACAGAATGGTAGTTGCTCTTGAAGAGTAAAATAGTAAATGAGAGATGCTTCTACAATAGAACACATGCTATTAGACAATTAGTGGATGACTATGATTCATTTGTTCTTTTTTTTTAAAAAAAAGTGGATGGTTTTTCATAAGTCATAACTTAACCATGTTCATGCAGCTCGAGACCAATCACAGCCTGTTTTAAAGTGTTCTAAAAGCATTAGCATCAAGATTCATCAATGAAAAGGAACCACATGCTACATGTTAGTCATCTCTTATTACAGGTTGCAGCACTAATTTGTCAATCAGGATGATTCTCCGGGGGAAATAGTTGCAATTCCTTGTAAAAACCCGAATGCAAATTAAGTTGACTTTGCTGAGCTAATCCTGAATTTTAGAATTCAAATGCTAAGAATAATCTTAGGTTTTTGTAGGTGATGAAACTCCCCTCTAAAATTGTAATCATAAAATTCTAAATTTTAAAGGAAATTTGATGATTTGTGACCCCAAAAGTTACTATTTTATCACTGTAGACCACAGCCACGAACAAACAAACACTTGATTATTGGCAAATCAAATCAACTCCAAAATCAGCCAAGCAAGCAGTCACTAAAGCTTGCAAAGTCGCTGCTTTGACTCTACTGAACGAATCACGCAAGTGTGCAACATTGACAATTTGACATGTCACGTTGACAACAGTTCAGTCAACCTCCTGCTTTCGTTGGTATGGGCGGCCCTTTCTTTCCTCTTCTTGACTCCGAGGGTGCTGAAGAGTTGGCTCAGTTGGTTGTTCATTGGGATTTCTCGCAAGGACTGAGGTTTCAATGTGAGGTTCGTTCTTCTCTGGGTTCATCAGTGCACCACCCTTCGTCGTCCCCTGAGGGTTCTTTCCTGTTGCTAGTAGATTTCCATCGGTTTACATTTAGGCTTTCCGACGAATCTGTTAGCTTGGCCCTGCATGCATGTCTGGGTGGGACTCCGGTGGGTTTCCATGTAAAGCATGTGCATGGGCGAGGGTTCAGGTTTTCGGTAGCTTCAAAAGCAGTAGGTCTTTGGGTTTGTAAGCTTAAAAGCTTCTCGTCTTCCGATTTCAACATTTCCTTCCATCTCTGGAGGGATGGAGGCCCTAACTGGAGGGCAGAGCTTCGTTCGTGGTTTAGAGAGGAGGAAAGTTCCTGGTCATTCCAAAGCAAACGCAATCTTGTTCGCAGGCAAAGCTTCCGGCTGCCCACAGCTCGGTTGTCCTCGAAGAAGAGAAAAGTTTCGTTTGCCCGCAGCAGTTCTATTCAGGGCTTCCTTCAAGCTCAGCCTGCTTGCATGGTCTCAGCATTTCTAGATTCAAACTGTAAGGGCCAAAGCTTAGCGGGAAAGGGCCAGTTTCACCCAACGGGTTTTTGGGTTGGTAAAATTAGAGTTCCCTTGGTAAAATCGTTCAGCGCGTTGGCTAGGCAGAAAGAATATTACCCTTCAATGCAGCTCACAGCCAGTACACCGACTGAATCTTCGCGTCTGAAATCCGATCGGGAGGATTGCAATGTCATCTCAGAACTGAGCTACTTAGGCTCTAGAATGTCAAATCCAAGCCGTAGGGCTTTGAGTGGCAGGGCTGAAGCCGGTCTAGATATCCCAGTAGCTAGAGTTTTTAACACGCTCAGGGAAGATTTTTTAATTCCGGCCTGCAAATCCTTGCAGCAAGCTAAGGGCTTTACTGCCGGTCACCTCAGTTTATGTGACGCCCCGATTTATCAAAATCGAGACTTTATTGAATTTCATAAGAAAAACAATAATACAAGAGGTTCATCATGCGACAACCGTACATACGACATTGTTCATGGTACGCAGACCATATTTATTACATCATTGTTTTAATAAAACAGTAGAGTAAAATAATAAGAAAACGGCATGACGAACTTCTTCTTCAGGATTCTTCTTCTTGACTGGGTTGCTACTCCAGACCGTCTTCAAGATAAGCATCCTCTGTGGGGTCCAACGGGTATGAGTACAAAAAGTACTCAACAAGCCACCGCAAATGCAAATAATAATGCAGGATAATAAACAAGGAAGGATAAAGGCTAACAATGCGGGATAAAGCAATTGTAGTTGTGGCATTTAGTGTAATCATATTTTAATCATGCGGAAAGTAAACATGAGCATCATCAACATCAACTAACTCGAGGAGTACGTTTTACCTCCTCGCACAACGGTCCTTACATGACAAACAACATGCACATCCATATTCAAGTAAACTAACTGGGGGATGTCACGCAACCCGCCCTTGACCGTGGGCTCGGCTTTTCGAAAAGATTTAAGACTCTGATCAGAGATGTACTACTGTACCCACAAGGCACGCACTCATCTCAACGAGATGACCCATTTCACGGGAACTCGTGCCAAAACCTCAATATGAGATGTTCCAAGCGATAACCACCCGCTCTAGGTTTCGCCGGCGCGCCGGGCCGCATCCCGGCTAACGTCGCACCCCCTTTTGCGCCACATTGGTACAAGTCACCCGCAGGTGCAACTTGACCCATCTCCAAGTGGTGGCCTCGGTTTGGAACAACCCATACCTTAGTTAGGACTTACCCACTAGACTTGTGGTTAGTACGTAAGTGTATTGCAACGGATCCCTCAGACCGGTCCTTATAGTGCCCCGGGTGCGACTGACCAATGCCCTAGCTTGCACCCGGAACCCACCATGCATACACTCACAACCATGACTCATCACCAACAGAATTTCCAAGGATAAGAAGTAACGGGATCATATAGCAGAACCATTTCACTACGACTCATTTTTATCCTATAGCGGCCGTGCCAATACATTGGACACTAGCTAATATCATTGATCATATGGTGACAAGGAGGTTAGGCGAGATAGCATGGCTTGGGTTGCACATCAAGGTCGGGGGATCCTAAATAAATATAATGTAAGGGTTCATTTGACTAATGCATATACATAACCTATGTGTTTTAGCGATAGTCAATTCAGACATGGGTTCAATATGCTCAAAAGAATTGTTTGGTGACTTGCCTTGTTCAGCAAAGGGAGAGGGAGGGACTTCGGGGAAGTACTCCGGCTCCTCGGCGACGTCGTAGTCTTTTTAATATAAAGTAAAATAAAAGAACATGACATCTTAATCAAACAGTATAACATTACATTATAAACTCATAAGTTTAAGTTGGCTTGATTATAAATAAAATAAATTCAGATATTAGGGTTCTGAAATTTATTCCTCCATTAATTTAAAGTGAATCCAAATAAATCATTGTTTTTCATAAAAGGTTTTTTTTTAAATGGGCACAACCCTACATTGAGTTTTCTAACCAATTTAATTCAAATGATTTATAGGAAACCTAGTGGTTTTAGTGTTTAACAGTAAAGGACAATTATACAATTTTTCTGGAATTTAAATATTGAAATTCACATTTAAATCCTAAGGGCATTTGAATACTTATTTAAATAAACATGAAAATGTCCAAATAAACCTACTGTTTTTATTGCCTAAACATGTAGAGAATAATTTTATGAATTTTCTAAAATTGGAATGGCAATTTTTAGAGTCCAAATGCATTAGATATGAATTTTACAAGTTTAAAAGCATTTCTGGAATTTATTTTCAAATTTTAAACCTCTCGGGTCCACGGTGAGCCAGGCCCACGGTGAACCCGCGCACTGTGCGCGTGCGCCGGGTCGATCTGGACCGTTGGATCCAGATCCAACGCGCGAGAGCGAGGCGGGAGGGTTAAGTGATAACGGACGGCCAGGATTAAACGTGCGAAGGGGTACCACGTGGACGCACGAGATCGCCCGGCGGGTTTAAATGAAAACCAACGCGCGAGATTAAAACATACCGCTTTGACCAGATCCGACGGTGCGGATTAGATCGCGTACGTGGACTCACGCGCGTCGTCCGATCGCGATCGCACGGTCGAGATCAGATCCGACACGGCACGGGTACTCGACCCGTGCCGGTCGTCTTCTCCGACGACGGCGAGCGGGCCAGCGGCCACGGCGAGCGACGGCGGTCCTAGCTAATCCTAGAAATGGAAAGAGGGCACTACGGCGGTCATGACGGTACCTTAGGCGAGGCGAGGGGTCGACGGGAAGTGGTCGGCGGCGAGGGTAGACGGCGAAGCGCTTCGGGCTCCTCGTCGGCGATGGGGTTCCGGCGATCTCCTTGACCGGCGGGGACGTGGCCGAGGTAGGGGACGTCTTGGCGGTCACGACGGTGGCGGAGGCGAGGGCCGGGGTGGTCCGAGGCGACGGCGAGGGGTCGACGGAGGCGAAGCAGGGGGAAAATGCTCAAAGGCGAAGGAGGGGCGCTCTGTTCGTTCTGAGTGAGAATTGAAGCGTGGACCGAACGCGGTGGAGGGCAGGCGGGGTTAAATAGGGTCCGGCGGGGGGGGTTAACGGGCACCGCATGCAAGGAAAGCCGAGGAGGGCTTTAACTCGCCGGCGATGGCGCAACCGTGCGCGTGAGGGCGGTCCAGGGACTTAAACGCGCGCATTAACGTGCTTAAATGACCGGCGGGGCTCGGGGAAGTTAATGACGGGCTCGGTTTAACGGAAGGGGGAACCGGCGAGGGGATCCGAGGCGAAGTCTTCGCCGGCGGGATTAGGGGGGGGGCTGGCGCGGGGTTGAAGACGATTCTGACGACAGGGGGCCACAAGCCAGTGAGCGCGAGCGAGCGAACGGGCGACTGACGGGTGGGGTCGGGCTCGGGTGCGAGGGGAGAAAGTTGGCGCCGACAGGTGGGGCCAAGGCGTCGGGTGCGCGCGTGAGAGGAGAGGGGCTCACTGACGGGTGGGCTCCACTGGTCAGAAGGCGCGCGCGGGTGGGAGTGGGCTGGGCCGGCCGGGAGAGAGAGAAGGGAGGGGGAAACGGCCCAATACTGTTTTCCAGGGTTTTCTGATTAAAATAATTGTAGAAATTGATTTAAAATAATAGGGCTCCCTCCAAGCTTGGTAAAAATCTATAAAAATTCCCAAAATTATATTTTGGTCTTAGGAGCTTATACAAAAAGTTTCACCTCCTAATTTGGTCATCTACTCTATGTTGTAGTTCAAAAGGGTATAAAAGAGTATTAAAAGTATTTTCTGAAATAATAATTCCAATAAATTGAATTTAATAATATTTTTATTGTGTTGAAAATCTGGGGTGTTACAAACCTATCCCCCTTACAAGAATCTCGTCCTCGAGATTGGAACGCTACTCGAATAGCTCGGGGTATTGGGCTTTCAGCTCGTCTTCTTTTTCCCAAGTGGCTTCTTCGGCGGGATGGTTGTTCCATTGGACTTTGCAGAAGCGGACGACGCGACTTCTGGTTACTCTCTCCTTGGTTTCCAAGATCTTGACGGGTCTTTCTATGTAGGTCAAGTCTTCTTGGACGTTGAGCTGCTGAAGGTCGGCTTGCTCGGTGGGCACACGGAGACACTTCTTCAGCTGCGAGACATGGAACACATCATGAACGCCTGCCAAGGATGGAGGCAGTTCAAGTTGATATGCCACTTCTCCTTGTCGACGGAGGATCTGGAAAGGTCCGACGTAGCGGGGTGCTAGTTTGCCTTTCATGTTGAACCTTTGAGTGCCACGGAGGGGAGTGACTCGGAGGTAGACATAATCACCCTCCTCAAAGGCTAGATCTCTTCGACGGTTATCGGCGTAGCTCTTTTGTCTGGATTGGGCTGCCTTCAGTCGGTCTCTTATGATCTTAACTTTCTCTTCGGCTTCTCTCAATAAATCTGTCCCGAACAGTTGTGATTCTCCGGTTTGATCCCAGAGCAACGGCGTTCTGCACTTACGCCCATAGAGTGCTTCGAACGGGGACATTTGCAGGCTGGCCTGATAGCTGTTGTTGTAGGAGAACTCCGCATAAGGTAAGTTCTTGTCCCACATTCCGCCAAAGTCTAGAGCACAAGCTCTAAGCATATCCTCCAATATCTGGTTGACCCTTTCGGTTTGACCGTCGGTCTGTGGATGATAGGCGGTGCTAAAGTTCAGCCGGGTGCCGAGTTCCTCTTGAAGGTTCTTCCAAAACTTGGAGGTAAACTGACTCCCGCGGTCAGATACAATCTTCTTGGGAACTCCGTGGAGGCACACGATCCGGGTCATGTACAACTCAGCCAACTTGGCGACGGTGTAAGTTGTCTTGACCGGAACGAAGTGGGCTACCTTGGTGAGTCGATCGACGATCACCCAGATAGAATCATGACCAGCTTGGGTCCTGGGCAGTCCCGTGATGAAGTCCATTCCTATTTCTTCCCACTTCCATTCGGGGACTTTGAGGGGTTGAAGCAGTCCGGCAGGTCTCTGATGCTCTGCCTTGACTCGCCGGCATGTGTCGCACTTGGCCACATACTCAGCTATCTCTCTCTTCATGCTGACCCACCAATACTTTTCCTTCAGGTCTTGGTACATCTTTGTACTCCCGGGGTGAATGGAGTATAGAGTATCGTGGGCTTCTTGAAGGATGAGAGTCTTCAACTCTGGTAGGTTGGGTACGCATACTCGGTTTCCGAACCAGACGGTACCATGTTCGTCCTCGGAGAATCCGGGGGCTTTACCCTTCCTCATGTTTTGCTGGATCTCCAGGATGTCCGGGTCTTCCTTCTGCTTCTCTCGGATCCGGTCTATTAAGACAGGCCGAGACTCCAAGGCAGCGAGGTACTCTCGGGTGGTGATCCCTAGGTTTAGCCTTTCCATCTCTTTATAAAGTAGAGGAGCCTGGTCTTGAATCATGATGGCATTGCAGTACCCTTTTCGACTAAGGGCGTCTGCCACCACATTCGCTTTGCCTGGATGATAATGGATGCCCAAGTCGTAATCCTTGATCAGTTCCAACCATCTCCTTTGCCTGAGGTTCAGATCTGGTTGGGTGAATATGTACTTGAGACTCTTGTGGTCGGTGAAGACCTCACACCGATTTCCCACAAGGTAATGTCTCCATATCTTCAAGGCATGAACCACGGCTGCTAGTTCCAGGTCGTGGGTTGGGTAGTTCAGCTCATGCGGTCTCAACTGCCGGGAGGCATAGGATATCACCTTCCCTTCTTGCATTAAGACACATCCCAATCCTTGGCGAGAGGCATCACAGTAGACGTGGAAGTCTTTCCGGATGTCTGGCAGAGTCAGAATGGGGGCTGACACGAGCTTCTTCTTGAGAGTCTGGAAGCTCTCTTCGCAGTCGGGGGTCCAATCAAACTTCACCTCTTTTTGCAGAAGTCTGGTCATCGGCTTGGCGATCTTGGAAAAATTCTCGATGAACCGGCGGTAGTATCCGGCCAATCCGAGGAAACTCCGGATCTCGGTCACGGTCGTTGGCTGCAGCCAGTTGGTAACCGCTTCAACGGTGGTTGGGTCCACTGCTATTCCTCCGGCGGATATAACATGACCGAGGAACTTCACCTCAGACGACCAAAAATCGCACTTGCTGTATTTGGCGTACAGTTGCTGCTCCCTTAGCTTTCCGAGGGTCAGACGGAGGTGAGTCTCGTGTTCCTCCTTGGTCTTGGAGTAAACGAGAATATCGTCGATGAATACCACGATGAACTTGTCCAAGAACTCCATGAATACATTGTTCATCATGTTCATGAAAAGGCCGGGGCATTCGTGAGTCCGAACGACATCACAGTGTACTCGTAGAGTCCATAGCGGGAGGTGAAGGCAGTCTTGGGTATATCTTCCTCCCTGATCCTCAACTGGTGGTAACCCGACCTGAGGTCAATCTTGGAAAACACCGAGGATCCTTTCAGCTGATCGAACAGGTCGTCGATCCGAGGCAATGGGTACTTGTTCTTGATGGTTACGTCGCTCAAGGCTCTATAGTCCACGCACATCCTCTTGGTCTTGTCCTTCTTCATGGCAAATATGACCGGTGCACCCCAAGGTGAGGTACTTGGTCGGATGTAACCTTTCTGCTCAAGGTCTTCGATGTTGCTCTTGACTTCGGCTAGTTCATTGGCGGCCATTCGGTATGGGCGTTTGGAGATTGGAGTGGTCCCCGGGACAAGCTCGATTCTGAATTCGATGTCCCGTTTGGGAGGCATTCCGGGCAGATCTTCAGGGAAAACGTCTGCAAACTCCTTGACTATTGGCACCTCTTCAAGAGCTATTGAGCGAAGGGACGCTCCGAGTGGTTTGCGACTGGCCATCTGGAAGGTGACGGTTACGCCTTCAGGACTGGTCACCGTGACGGACTTGTTGGCACAGTCGATTACTCCCTTGTGCTTCATCAACCAATCCATACCCAGAATAAGGTCGAGTCCGGTGCATTGGATAAGGACAGGCTCGGCCCGAAACAGCACTCCTTGGATGTCAAGTTGAACCTTAGGGCTGTAGAAGCGAGCTGAGGTCCTATTGCCGGGGGTGGCAATCACCATGGGAATTGGTAGAGGGAGCACATCCAGATTGTTTGTTTTAGCAAAATCTTCCGAGACAAAGGAGTGGGTTGCTCCAGAGTCAAATAATATGACGGCCGGTACGGAATTCATAGTAAACGTACCGAGTACGACTTCAGGAGCCTCCTGAGCTTCTTCCGCGCTGACGTGGTTGATGCGGGCGCGTACGGCCTGGTGGGGTGCTGCGCCTTGGTTCTGCTTGGGGTGAGGACACTGGTGCGAATAGTGCCCTTCCTTGCGGCAGTTGAAGCAGACAACCGGCCTTCCTTGACGATCCCTCAAGATCGGGGCTTTGGCGGCTGGTGCCGACTGAGCGGTCGGAGCTGGTGGAGCGGGGCGAGGATGCCCGGCGTTGGATCCACCGGCTGCATGAGGTGGCCTGTAGGCGGGTCGAGGATGGTAGGCGGGCGCTGGTGGCGGAGGGACGAAGCGGGGCCTCTGGGTGTTCGCCTGCTGATGCTTGAAGGCGATCATCTTCCTCTTCTTGAGGTCCAGCTTGTTCTGCTCAGTCTCTTGGATGAGCGCTTTGTTGACAAGCCGCTGGAAGTCGGCGAAGTCGGCGGCGACGAGCTGGATGGACAGCTCATCCTTAAGTCCCCTTAGGAACTTGGCTTGGCGGAGGGCGTCGGTGCGCACTTCCTCCGGTGCGTAGCGAGCGAGGCGGTTGAACTCATGGAGGTACTCCATGACAGTCCGGTTGCCCTGCTGCAGGTCGCGGAACTCCTGCTGCTTGACCGCGATGACACCGGCGGGGACGTGGGCGGCGCGGAAGGCGATGGTGAACTCCGCCCAAGTCACCATGTGGCCCTCTGGCTGGGTCGCGCGATAGTTGTCCCACCACTCAGCGGCGGGACCCTGGAGCTGATGAGTGGCGAAGGCCACTCGCTCCCGGTCTGTGCAGGGGAGGAGATCGAGCTTCTTCTCGATGGTGTGGAGCCAATCTCCGGCCTCCATCGGGTTGGTCGTGCTCGAGAAGATGGGCGGGCGTACGCGCAAGAACTCGGAGAGTTGCGGAGCGGCCGCGGGTGCTGGTGCGCGAGGGGCGGGCTCCCCGTTCTGCAGACGGTCCAACTGAGCCTGTTGGTGCTGCATTTGGGTGAGGAGGGCGGTGATCAGATGATTCTGGTTCGCCATCATTTCCGCCAAGGTGGGGTGATTGGCGGAAGGCGACCCAGACTGACGTGGGCCTGTCGCACCCCAGTTGGGTACAACTCCCTCAGGTGCATCTCGGCTTCCTCCTGCTCCGTTGTTGGAGCCGGTGTTCTGGTGGCCGGTCATCTTCTGAATATCCAAGTGAGGAAACAAAAGATGACGAAACAGTAATACAACTAAAATTTAACATGTAGCATTCAAGCACACAAATATATCAAGTGGTATAAATAGTCCATTACAATCAAGTTCTTATTCTACCCACAACACACTCGTTGCGGGTAGCACCACATACAAAATAATGATTTTTATTAAATCTTCGCGTCTCCTAACGCCTACTCGCCACCGGAGGCGGTCTCCGTGCTCTCGGAACCACGAGTGCGCGGCTCCAGAGGGATGGTGGGCTCGAGAAAATTCTCGATGATGGAGTCGGAGACGAGGCCGGGGCGTGGTGTAGGGGCACTGGTGGAAGGCCTGGCGGGGGAGGGTCGTGGCGGGATCCTCTTGGGGCGAGGGAGGGGCTCACGGATAGGCTTCTTCTTCCTTGGAAGAAGAGGAACCATCTCCGCGATGTCCTTCTGCAGCTCCATGATCTTGCGCTGCAGCTCGCCGTTCTGCTGGATCAGGTTCTTCGTTTCTTCACGAAGAAACGCAACCGCCTCATGGTGCTCGTCGGCGTCGAGCACCGCCTCGGTGTGGAGATCATCCATGGCCTGCAGAAGACGCGACTGCCGGGCCATGACCGGATCACGCACGGAGTGAACTCCGAGGTAGATACTACGGTGGGCTCCGGGAGTACGCTTCGGCACAAGCCGGAAGGATGAGTTCTGAAGACGATCGTCGTAGATCATCCTCAGCTCCATGAGGGCCTGGAGGGCGACTCGTTGGCACGCGACGTCGAAAGTCGGGCCTCCAAGTGCGGTGGTGTAGGGCGGCAGATGTTCTCCGGAGCCATGGACGGTGAGGGAGACGTCGCAAGGCCCGGCGAACTCGTCGGGGTAGACTCCTTGAAATTCGGGTTCGAAGAGGAACCCGAGGAAGGTAAGCATCATGCGGAGCTCCCGGACGAAGCCCTCATAGTGGCGGCAGTAGCTGTGGACTTGGTAGACTGGCATCTACAAAACAGTAAGTTGAATAAAAGTGAGGAGAGGAACAAAGTTTATGAAGTAGATTTTCAAGAAATAATTTCCTGTGGCTAATGGCTAGGCGGGTCTGTTTGGCTTCCTACAGTCAAGTCGGCTCTGATACCATCTTGTGACGCCCCGATTTATCAAATCGAGACTTTATTGAATTTCATAAGAAAAACAATAATACAAGAGGTTCATCATGCGACAACCGTACATACGACATTGTTCATGGTACGCAGACCATATTTATTACATCATTGTTTTAATAAAACAGTAGAGTAAAATAATAAGAAAACGGCATGACGAACTTCTTCTTCAGGATTCTTCTTCTTGACTGGGTTGCTACTCCAGACCGTCTTCAAGATAAGCATCCTCTGTGGGGTCCAACGGGTATGAGTACAAAAAGTACTCAACAAGCCACCGCAAATGCAAATAATAATGCAGGATAATAAACAAGGAAGGATAAAGGCTAACAATGCGGGATAAAGCAATTGTAGTTGTGGCATTTAGTGTAATCATATTTTAATCATGCGGAAAGTAAACATGAGCATCATCAACATCAACTAACTCGAGGAGTACGTTTTACCTCCTCGCACAACGGTCCTTACATGACAAACAACATGCACATCCATATTCAAGTAAACTAACTGGGGGATGTCACGCAACCCGCCCTTGACCGTGGGCTCGGCTTTTCGAAAAGATTTAAGACTCTGATCAGAGATGTACTACTGTACCCACAAGGCACGCACTCATCTCAACGAGATGACCCATTTCACGGGAACTCGTGCCAAAACCTCAATATGAGATGTTCCAAGCGATAACCACCGCTCTAGGTTTCGCCGGCGCGCCGGGCCGCATCCCGGCTAACGTCGCACCCCCTTTTGCGCCACATTGGTACAAGTCACCCGCAGGTGCAACTTGACCCATCTCCAAGTGGTGGCCTCGGTTTGGAACAACCCATACCTTAGTTAGGACTTACCCACTAGACTTGTGGTTAGTACGTAAGTGTATTGCAACGGATCCCTCAGACCGGTCCTTATAGTGCCCCGGGTGCGACTGACCAATGCCCTAGCTTGCACCCGGAACCCACCATGCATACACTCACAACCATGACTCATCACCAACAGAATTTCCAAGGATAAGAAGTAACGGGATCATATAGCAGAACCATTTCACTACGACTCATTTTTATCCTATAGCGGCCGTGCCAATACATTGGACACTAGCTAATATCATTGATCATATGGTGACAAGGAGGTTAGGCGAGATAGCATGGCTTGGGTTGCACATCAAGGTCGGGGGATCCTAAATAAATATAATGTAAGGGTTCATTTGACTAATGCATATACATAACCTATGTGTTTTAGCGATAGTCAATTCAGACATGGGTTCAATATGCTCAAAAGAATTGTTTGGTGACTTGCCTTGTTCAGCAAAGGGAGAGGGAGGGACTTCGGGGAAGTACTCCGGCTCCTCGGCGACGTCGTAGTCTTTTTAATATAAAGTAAAATAAAAGAACATGACATCTTAATCAAACAGTATAACATTACATTATAAACTCATAAGTTTAAGTTGGCTTGATTATAAATAAAATAAATTCAGATATTAGGGTTCTGAAATTTATTCCTCCATTAATTTAAAGTGAATCCAAATAAATCATTGTTTTTCATAAAAGGTTTTTTTTTTAAATGGGCACAACCCTACATTGAGTTTTCTAACCAATTAATTCAAATGATTTATAGGAAACCTAGTGGTTTTAGTGTTTAACAGTAAAGGACAATTATACAATTTTTCTGGAATTTAAATATTGAAATTCACATTTAAATCCTAAGGGCATTTGAATACTTATTTAAATAAACATGAAAATGTCCAAATAAACCTACTGTTTTTATTGCCTAAACATGTAGAGAATAATTTTATGAATTTTCTAAAATTGGAATGGCAATTTTTAGAGTCCAAATGCATTAGATA
Source organism: Zizania palustris (assembly GCA_019279435.1). Lineage (NCBI taxonomy): Eukaryota > Viridiplantae > Streptophyta > Magnoliopsida > Poales > Poaceae > Zizania > Zizania palustris. The sequence continues at coordinate 29,652,198 of JAAALK010000287.1, read as the reverse complement.
TGAATTTTACAAGTTTAAAAGCATTTCTGGAATTTATTTTCAAATTTTAAACCTCTCGGGTCCACGGTGAGCCAGGCCCACGGTGAACCCGCGCACTGTGCGCGTGCGCCGGGTCGATCTGGACCGTTGGATCCAGATCCAACGCGCGAGAGCGAGGCGGGAGGGTTAAGTGATAACGGACGGCCAGGATTAAAACGTGCGAAGGGGTACCACGTGGACGCACGAGATCGCCCGGCGGGTTTAAATGAAAACCAACGCGCGAGATTAAAACATACCGCTTTGACCAGATCCGACGGTGCGGATTAGATCGCGTACGTGGACTCACGCGCGTCGTCCGATCGCGATCGCACGGTCGAGATCAGATCCGACACGGCACGGGTACTCGACCCGTGCCGGTCGTCTTCTCCGACGACGGCGAGCGGGCCAGCGGCCACGGCGAGCGACGGCGGTCCTAGCTAATCCTAGAAATGGAAAGAGGGCACTACGGCGGTCATGACGGTACCTTAGGCGAGGCGAGGGGTCGACGGGAAGTGGTCGGCGGCGAGGGTAGACGGCGAAGCGCTTCGGGCTCCTCGTCGGCGATGGGGTTCCGGCGATCTCCTTGACCGGCGGGGACGTGGCCGAGGTAGGGGACGTCTTGGCGGTCACGACGGTGGCGGAGGCGAGGGCCGGGGTGGTCCGAGGCGACGGCGAGGGGTCGACGGAGGCGAAGCAGGGGGAAAATGCTCAAAGGCGAAGGAGGGGCGCTCTGTTCGTTCTGAGTGAGAATTGAAGCGTGGACCGAACGCGGTGGAGGGCAGGGGGGGTTAAATAGGGTCCGGCGGGGGGGTTAACGGGCACCGCATGCAAGGAAAGCCGAGGAGGGCTTTAACTCGCCGGCGATGGCGCAACCGTGCGCGTGAGGGCGGTCCAGGGACTTAAACGCGCGCATTAACGTGCTTAAATGACCGGCGGGGCTCGGGGAAGTTAATGACGGGCTCGGTTTAACGGAAGGGGGAACCGGCGAGGGGATCCGAGGCGAAGTCTTCGCCGGCGGGATTAGGGGGGGGGGCTGGCGCGGGGTTGAAGACGATTCTGACGACAGGGGGCCACAAGCCAGTGAGCGCGAGCGAGCGAACGGGCGACTGACGGGTGGGGTCGGGCTCGGGTGCGAGGGGAGAAAGTTGGCGCCGACAGGTGGGGCCAAGGCGTCGGGTGCGCGCGTGAGAGGAGAGGGGCTCACTGACGGGTGGGCTCCACTGGTCAGAAGGCGCGCGCGGGTGGGAGTGGGCTGGGCCGGCCGGGAGAGAGAGAAGGGAGGGGGAAACGGCCCAATACTGTTTTCCAGGGTTTTCTGATTAAAAATAATTGTAGAAATTGATTTAAAATAATAGGGCTCCCTCCAAGCTTGGTAAAAATCTATAAAAATTCCCAAAATTATATTTTGGTCTTAGGAGCTTATACAAAAAGTTTCACCTCCTAATTTGGTCATCTACTCTATGTTGTAGTTCAAAAGGGTATAAAGAGTATTAAAAGTATTTTCTGAAATAATAATTCCAATAAATTGAATTTAATAATATTTTTATTGTGTTGAAAATCTGGGGTGTTACAGTTTACGTCCGAGCAGAGCTGCATGCAATAGAGTTTCAGAGGCTAGACCACAGGGGGTGGCTAGCTTTCGCATGAAGAAATCTTTGAGGGGCTCGGCTATTCCATATTGTTGTTTCCTCCAGGGACATGCATGCTCTCGGTGCTTATCCTGGAAGCTGCCGAGCAATCGTTGGGTGCCCAAGCCCTCACGCTCCCAGCCACCTTCGCTTTCCCATCGTTCTTCCTCCAAACCTCCAGCACTTGGCTTAGTGCCACTCTCGGCAGTGCCGGTTCTGCAAGCCTTGGAAGGCAATCTGGGAGCTGGCTCGAGCCCGGAGATGGCCAACTTCCCGGTAGATCCCATATTCTACGTTCCAAGAGGAGGCATTCTCTCGGATGGAGGGGGGAGCTGAGGAGGAGAAGAACAGTGGTCACGTTGTCAGGGCAACAGATCAAAAGAAATGAAGATTTGGCCATTGCAATGTGTGATAACCATCTTGGGCTGATGGAGAGGCAAGAGTTACTCCAAATGATTCATCATCATATCACAAATATTCTGCATCTTCAGGTTCAGAGGTACTGTGTCTACCCAATAGGGATTGGGATATTTAAGCTTGGAGGCATTTTCTATAGGGATAATTTGGTGTCTTCAGGTCCGTATTGGATTGGTGATAGGTTGATTTCATTTGTGAAGCATGATGAAGCCATAAACCATAGAAACTCTCCCGCTACCCGAGTTGCTTGGATCATGTTTCTTGCATTTCCCCTAGACTTTAAAGAATTTAGCTTCTTGGAACAAATAGTCTCTTCTTTTGGAAAACTGCTTTACTGGTTTGCAGAAGACAACAGTCTGTCTAGGGTTCTGCTTAAGGTGTTAGTGGACAGTACAATTGATATTCCTAGAAGCATCACAATAAAACTTTGTCACTCAATGGATGGAGAAGGGAGATCTTGGACTTTCCCGTGTTACATACTGAACAATGAGTTAGCCGATGGATTCCCAGGGGATGAGGATGACCTTCCTCCTAATGGGGGAAACCCACATCCTTTCAATGGGGAGGTTTTTCAAGGAGAGTCAGCTTGGGTCCAACAATGGGTTAATGATCAGATGTGGCAAGGGGGGATGGATCTGTTTCCTCATCCAGCTCCAGTTCCTCAGCAAGATTTGAATGAAGCTCTCTTTGGAGGGAATCAGGGGTGGGAGCCTTGGCCAGAAGAACAAGCACTCCAGCCACATGTCGAGCAACAGCAAGAAGAGATAAGTATACAGATTTCAGGTTTATCAAATACTTTAGCAAGCAGCTCAAGCTTAATGTCTGGCTCTAGCATAAACAATGTGGTCATGCTGCATTCTGGATCCGGGGGCTGCCAAGAGGAGCAAACAAGGGTGGCCACACAGATCAATTTCCGCCGTCCAGAAATCACACTGGTCTACAAGCGCAGGCCGAGGGTCTCGGCAGCCTCAGAATCCTCTGCACCAGAAAACAGTAACCCGGTAAGAACCAATGCACCAATCTCTGATATTGGTTTACGACGTAGTGCTAGAATTAGAGCAAGAAAATTGGGTTTCAGAACAGATGCACTAGAACAGCATTCAATTTATACTTCTGTGCAGGGAGGTTCAAGGAATTTGGACAAGGGGAAAGCTGTCTGTCTCCCAGATCAGCCCTCGTTGAAAGACCTTATCCAAGCAACTTCAGCGGGTAGGTTGCACGCAAATTTAAATATTGAGCAAATCAAATTTATGGCAACACACTTATGTGGGTTCCTTGAAGAACAAATGGCAGGTTTAAAGGATCAGGCAGCTACACTTGAAGGTGTCCTGCGAATCACACCAAGGGGAGAGCAAGATAAGACTCATGAAGCAGAATAAAAGATCAAGGACCGGGGAGGAAGGAGTCGATTCAAGTTGGTCTAGTTATCTAGTTGGGGTTGTTCAGCATGGTTTGCTTTTGGTTCAAGGGGGGGTCTAGGACCCGACTATCATTGGGGACTTATCCTCTGTTATGTTTAATTACCGTTTGCACAATGTTACCTTATTGTATTATCCAGCACTTTAACTCCACTAGCTTGGCTATGGATGTGGCTAAGTCTATCGTCGCGTTATGTCCAAAAAATTAAAGTGGAATGTGTTCAATTGGAACATTAGAGGTTTACATGCGCGGGAAAAAAAGATGGCAGTTAGGTCGATGCTAGCGGATAAGTCATACGTCATTTATTGCCTTCAGGAGACAAAATTGGAAGTGATAGATCATTCAATGGTTAGAAAAATTGCACCAAAAAGATTCGACAAATATGCAGTTGTGCCTTCTGTGGGGGCTTCAGGAGGAATCTTGGTTGGATGGAACGGTTCTCGTTTGAAAGGGCAGATTTTATCAAGCAATGCTTTTCACATTACCATAGAATTCAACTCAGTAAATGATAATGAATATTGGCGTCTTACTACAATTTATGGGCCATGTAGGGAACCACAAAGGTCAATTTTCCTAAATTGGTTATTCTCTTTACAAATTAGCTCTACAATATGTTGGATGTTTGTTGGAGATTTCAATTTATACAGATTCCAACATAACAGAAATAAGCCAGGGGGACAGATGTCCCTATCAGAAAAATTCAATGATTGGATCTCTCAATTTGGTCTTCTAGAGACCCCTTTATCAGGCAGAAGGTTTACTTGGAGTAATATGCAAAGGAATCCACTTTTGATTCAATTAGATTGGTGCTTAACTTCCCCAAATTGGGTGACATATTTCCCATTAACTTCTTTTAAAGCGTTAGACAAATTCACTTCAGATCACACACCTTGTCTAATCCAAATAGCTACCAAGTTTGACAGACCATGCCTCTTCAGATTTGAAAATTATTGGCTGGACATGTTGGGTTTCAGGGAGTTGGTAGCAGACTGTTGGTCAAATGCAATAAGAGCAGATCAAGAATCATATGTAATAGTCAGAAAGACAATGTTTCTCAAACAAGCTATGTTAAAATGGAAAAGAAAATGTGGAAACTTAGAAGCTTCTCTAAAAGCCTGTCACATAGTTCTTGCAGCACTGGACTCTTTTGAGGAGTTTAGGATTCTTTCAAATTTAGAGAATTTATTCAGAAACCTTTTGAAGGAAAGAATTGCTTCGCTTCTGGACCATAAAAATACCTATTGGAAGCAGAGATACACGGAAAGGTGGACATGTCTAGGGGATGAAAATACAAATTCTTTCATGCAGCGGAGTCTGACAGGAGACGACACAATAGCATTACCTCTATTATCACATCAGACGGAAGAGCTATAACAACTCAAAGAGAACTGGAAATGGAAGCCCTTCAGGTTTTCAAACTCAGATTAGGGGTCTCATGTCCTATGCAGGAAAATTGGAGCTGTCCAATTAACTTTAATACTTTACAAGGAATCGATAGCATCACGATGCCATTTGAGCAACAAGAAATAGATGAAGTAATTGCCAAATTTCCAGCTCATAAAGCTCCGGGTCCTGATGGGTTCAATGGTTTATTCTACAAAAGTTTTTGGGAGGTAGTGAAACAGAATTTTTACAATCTACTAGCTGAATTCTACGATGGGAACTTGGACCTTAAACCAATAAATGACTCTTATATCATTCTGATTCCAAAAAAAGAGATCCCCTTAAATTTCTCAGACTATAGACCAATCTCTTTGGTAAATTTTGGGATCAAACTCATTACTAAGATTCTGGCAAACCGCCTACAGCCTTTCTTGAAAGAAGGGATTCATGCACATCAATATGGGTTTATCAAAGGAAGGTCAATTCAGGATTGCCTGGCATGGAATTTTGATTTTGTTCATCAATGCAGCAGGTCAAGGTCCCCAACGGTATTATTCAAATTGGACTTTGAGAAAGCATTTGATCTTGTTGAACATTCTGCAATTATCATGATGTTAATAAAACTTAGCTTTCCACAAAGATGGATACAATGGATAAAACTGATTTTGAATTCAGGGTCTTCGTCTGTAATCATCAATGGAATTGTAGGAAGAAAATTTGAATGCAAGCGGGGGGTCAGACAAGGAGATCCACTATCACCAATTCTGTTTGTAATAATAGCAGAGTTACTGCAATATATCATTAACAGTGCAGGTTCAATGGGTTTACTAAAGGCTCTGGCATGTCATAACCAAAAAGACTTCCCGGTGATACAATACGCAGATGACACAATGATATACGTCGAAGCTACACAGCAAAACATATTCTGTCTTAAAGGGCTGCTAAATACATATGCCATGTTTACTGGTCTGAGGATTAATTAGCTAAATCAGTTATGATTCCTCTTAATATTGACCCTACAAGCGCTGAGATTTATGCCGGCACGTTTGGATGTCCAATTGGACAATTTCCAATCAACTATCTGGGTGTCCCTTTAGGGACTGCACTACCAAAATACAAGGAATACATACCACTTATCACAAAGATTGAAAAGAGACTAGGGGCAACAGCTTACTGGCTATCAATGGCGGGAAGACTCCAAATCATTAACTCAGTCCTTTCCTCCCTGCCATCTTTTATTATGGCCATGTTTAATCTACCAAGAAAAGTGTTGCAGAAGATTGACAAATGTCGGAGAAGATGTTTATGGAATGGCAATGACTCAAGAAATACGGTCCGTGCATTAATAAAATGGGATAAGGTGTGCAAACCTAAACTTAAAGGTGGACTAGGGGTGATCAATTTATATGGACAAAACAATGCTTTGCTATTCAAACATTTACACAAATTCTACAACAGATCAAAAGTTCCTTGGGTAGAGTTGATTTGGGGCACTTATTACAAAAAGGGTGATATACCACATATTGGAACGCTTCGAGGCTCAAGATGGTGGAAAGGGATTCTAAAGCTAATACCTTTGTTCTTAGGAATGGCAAGACCAACATTGGGTGACGGTCTCTCCATGTCCTTTTGGTTGACACCTGGCTCTCGCAGAAATTACAGCTAACAGCTCCAAGATTACTAACCTTCGCAAAAAACAGAAACAAGTCAGTTCTTCATTTTTTGCAGCAACAAGATCTGTCAAAGCTGTTCATCTTGCCTCTATCTCAAGAGGCAATTCTAGAGCTAATGGACATAATGCAACAGATGGCTGCACTCAATATGCAACCTGGAATTTTGGACAGTTGGAGCTACATTTGGGGCAGCACGAACTACACAGTCAAGAATATGTACTCCAACACTTACTGTCATTTAGTGGTCTCTCCGGTATTCAAGCCCTTGTGGAAAAGTAAGTGCCAAATGAAACTGAAAGTCTTCTTTTGGTTATTGTTGCATGATAGATTAAACACTAAAGACATGCTAAGAAGGAGGAGTATCATAGCTTCAGATATAGAGGACTATTGCATTTTTTGTGAGGATTGTATAGGAGAAACTGCCTTACACCTCTTCGTCAGATGTCGATTCAGCGCAGCTTGTTGGGCACGAATAGGGATTTTTTGGCCACAGCAAGATACAGTGATAGAGGGAGTCCAGGAAATCAATACAAGATTGCGGATGAAATTTTCTATGGAAATTATTGTAACAGGGGCTTGGTCAATCTGGTTACATAGAAATAACTGCATCTTCCGTCAAGAAAGACCATCGATTATTACCTGGTTAACTTTGTTTACTACTGCGCTAAAATTGCAGAGTCTAAGATGTAAGCCCGCTGTAAGAGAATCGCTGTTACTTTGGATAGCAAATTTATAATTTGCTTTAGTAGAAGATAGGGGTAGATTTGTAGGTTTTTGTTTCTTTTTCATCTATAAATTCGCTGTTCTATAAATATATAACTATAGTAGAAGCCTCTCCTACTTTTTATCCTCAAAAACAAAACAGTTCAGTCAACGTGTTCTTCTCTGTCTCCGCTCCGATCTGCAGCGCCAGACAGAGCTCCTCGCGCGCGCGTCCGGCGAGAAGAACGGTGTCTGTGTAGTGTGGAGCGGCCTCCTCTCCGCACTTGCCTCCTCCGTCCTCCCATGTGCGCGCACGGCCTGGCCGGCGACAAGGTTTCGAGGGGCCACGCGGCCGACCGGCCGCCGTCTCGATTCGAGTCGAACTGAAGGTATCCGTTCTTCTCTCTTAAGTCGTGTACCTCCCCTCCTCCTCCTCCTCCTGCGCTCCACTTCTTCAGCCATCCGGACCCGGACATTTGGATTTAGTTCGGGCAAGAAAAATGTTTTTTTTTGTGACCGGTTAGATGGATCCTTGCAAGCTCAGATCCGTTGGTTTATCTACGATTTGTATGTGGAAAATTCTTAGCCAGTTAGCTCAATCTTGGCTGCTGGTTTTAGAGAGCTCGTAATTTCCTCCAGTAATGCAAGGAGGCGCGTGAAATTTTTCTTCTTTGAAAATGTCAGATTCCTTATTCCTCGTTTGATTTACAGTGTTGCTGTGTAAGAAAAATCCGTACAGTTATCAAGTCGACAATTATCTCATTATTTAGCAAATTAGTTGCTGTACAATCTGGCATTCTGGTACTACATTTCTAAGGCCTTGTTAGAGTTTCATTTTTACCTAATTGAGTATAGTTTGCAATAAATACATCAGGTACGAAAAATGGTTTGGTAGAGCCAGACGTGTGTGCCATTTCTTCTGTGGCAATTAAATTTGTTTATTGTTGATTGTCATCATGTTCCATTTGTTCATTGGACATCCCTGTCTGTTAATAATATTTCATTGTTTATACAGTGAGCATGATATTTTCCAAAGTTACCACATTGTGATCTGAACACCTCCTCTACATTACTATCAGTTTCAAAGGAATTCCTTCTTTTGAAGATGATCACTTGGCTGTTAGAAACTTAGAATCTCTTTTCTCGACGAAATGGACAATCATAATATGTATTCACATGCTTGTTTGCTACTTGCCACCAGTTTCTTTATATTGTGTTTATTGTCCATGTTATTATGCAGATGTATGCTCTTAACTGCTGGTATTATTTATCAGCGCACTGATTCTTTCCTTTTCAGCCTGCAGTTAATCTATTTAGCTGTCTAGCGTAAGAACTCGTCTAGTAATGAACAAACTGTTTTTGATATGTGCTTCGTATATTCTTCATATTATGCTGCGTGTTCTAGTGCTACTGTGCTAGACCCCCTGTACCAAGTTGCTGATGTACTCCTCATTGGCAGCACACTCCTCGAGTTAATGGCCAAATTCCTGATGTTAATAATGCCACAATAGACCATGAAACATTACTGGAAAGGTAGATATTGTGTTGTTTTCTTGCTTTTGCCCTCTGATTTATGCTACGTTCATTTATTCGCCCTTTTAATTTGTCAGATTGGGCACTTATGGCTTAGCTGAATTCCAAATAGAAGGAGATGGAAATTGTCAGGTTGTTATATTTTAACATGCACACAGAATTCCTCTTTGTTTCTATAAATAAAAAGTATTTAAAAGGCATTTCTCCTACATTCTGAATAGACACCTAACTCACTATTGACTAATTGATGTAGATCTTGTCAGGAAATTTATTGCTTAAATGTATTATAACTTTAGTTATTGATAATTTAGCACATCTTTCCCATATAAACTGAAGTGACATATTTCCATAATATCCTCTTTCAAAAGATTTTATCTTGTAGTGATCTTATTTCAGTTCATCTACCAGGTCAAGTTTTCGTTGTGCGTATCCAACATTGTTTGCTTTTTGCTGTGTGTTTTCCTCTTACAGTTCCGAGCTTTGGCAGATCAGATATTCCGCAATCCTGACTATAACAAACATGTGAGGAAGTCAGTAATGAAGCAGGTAGATCCCTCCCTCCCTCTTCTAAATTGAGTCTTTCCTTAACATAACTTGTTTGTTCTGTAAAAGTTTATATCTTAGTTGCATCAATCTAGTTTCATGATTGCACTATGCTGAAATACTCTTTCTCTGCTCTTGGGTTTAGCTAAAGGAATTCAGGAAACACTATGAATGCTATGTACCATTGGAATATAATGTGTACATGAAGAAAATGAAAAGGTTCTAGTTCATAGCAAATTCAAGATGTATATCATGTGAAACTTTCAATTTATTGTTTATGTCCTTACTCATAGTATTTTATTTCTGGGGTTGTAGATCTGGAGAATGGGGAGATCATGTGACCTTACAAGCGGCTGCAGACCGGGTAACATAGCACTTTCAAGATGGCTGACTGGTTTGTTATGAGTAAATACCTTTTAACTGTAGGCTTTATTATTATTGTTTATCTTGTTACTTAGTTCTAAATGTAGATTAATATGATCCTTGTTTGAAAAAAATTCTACCAAGTTGTAACCTAACAGCATATTGGTGTTGCAAGAATATATATTTTTTGCTTATTGATAGCTATTGATTTCAGAGGAACTTTGTGCTCTAAATTTTTAGTAAAACAGGGGAATTGGGTTTTCTTTTTGGTTCCTTGTGGCTATAATTTAGTGATTACTCTGAAACTATCTATACTGTAGGAAGTGCTAGCTGTATTCCTCTCCCTAGGATTGGGAGGATAGAAGAAGGGGAGCCTTACAGGAGGGGCCCACACGACAAACACACACACACACTCTAACACCCCCCGCAGTCGAAACTCCGGCGCAGCGGATGTTGAGACTGGAGCGGAACTCGGAGAAGATGGAGGAAGGCAAGCCTTTGGTGAAGATGTCGGCAAACTGGGAGGTGGTAGGCACATGTAGAACACGGACATCTCCCACGACGACATGATCACGAATGAAGTGGAGGTCAATTTTCACATGCTTGGTGCGTTGGTGCTGGACGGGTTGGTGGAGAGGTAGACGGCGCTGACGTTGTCGCAGTAGACCAAAGTACTCCTGGCGAGGGGGCTATGGAGCTCCCCGAGGAGCTGCCGGAGCCAGGATGCCTCGGCCACCCCATTGGCAACCGCCCGGTACTCAGCCTCGGCACTGGAGCGGGAGACAACCGGCTGCCGCTTGGATGACCAAGACACGAGGTTGCCACCAAGGAAGACGGCGTAGCCGGAGGTGGAGCGACGCGTGTCCGGGCAGCCCGCCCAGTCGGCGTCAGTGTAAACCACGAGCTCAGCAACAGGAGAACGTCGAAGGTGAAGCCCAAAGTCGAGGGAGCCGCGCAGATAGCGGAGGATCCGCTTCATAGCGGTAAGGTGCAGGTCCCTGGGGTCGTGCATGTGAAGGCACACCTGCTGCACCGCATAGGAGATATCCGGCCGAGTGAAAGTGAGGTACTGAAGGGCGCCAGCAATGCTTCGGTAGGCAGTGGGATCATCCACTGGTGCGCCCTTGGTACCAGAAATCTTGGACTGAGCATCGACTGGAGTGGCACAGGGCTTGCAGTCAGTCATCCCTGCGCGTTGAAGGACATCCAAGGCGTACTGGCACTGGTGAAGGAAGAGGCCATCAGGGCGGTGTTCCACTGTCACTCCCAAGAAGTGATGGAACACACCAAGGTCTTTCATGGCAAACTCCTGCTGCAACGAAGAGACAATCCGCTGAAGTAGAGACTGGCTGGACGCAGTGAGAATAATGTCATCCACATAAAGCAGCAAGTAGGCTGAGTCAGCACCGTAGTGGAGGACAAATAAAGAGGTGTCACTCTTGGCTTCGCTGAACCCCACAGACACCAGGAAGGAGGCGAACCGACTGTACCAAGCCCGAGGAGCCTGCTTTAGACCATACAGAGACTTGTTGAGCCGGCAAACACGCTCAGGGTGAGCGGGATCCACAAAGCCCGCAGGCTGGCTGCAGTACACAGTCTCCGTCAGGGTGCCATGGAGGAAGGCATTCTTCACATCGAGCTGGTGAACTGGCCAGGACCTCGAGAGAGCCAGGGAGAGCACGGTCCGGACAGTAGCAGACTTCACCACTAGGCTGAAGGTCTCATCGTAGTCAACTCCAGGGCGCTGGGTGAAACCCCAAAAGACCCAGCGAGCCTTGTAGCGATCCAGCGAACCATCTGCCTTGCGTTTATGTATCCAGATCCACTTGTCAGTGACCACATTGCAGCCAGAGGGACGAGGCACTAGGTCCCAGGTCTGATTGGCCAGAAGGGCCGCATATTCTTCCTCCATCGCGTGGCACCAGTGTGGATCCGCCAGGGCGCCACGAACAGTGGAGGGTATGGGAGAGACTGGCGGCTCCGTAGCGGCGGAGAGGACCAGGCGGTCAACTGGACGGAGGACCCCCGCAGCCCGCCGAGTCACCATCGGGTGAGTGTGGTGGGGATCGCGGTGGAGGATGGGCGGGTGGTACACCGGCGGCTCGGCGCGAGAGCGGGCCAGTGCAACACCCGTCGGGCGGCGCTGGTAGACCCGAACAGGGTTGGCGTAGTGGGAGGAAGAAGCCGGGGCCGCGCGTGGCGCGACAGGTGTCGCGGGGACACGGGGCACGGCCGGGGCCGAGAAGGAGAAGGTGGTGCTCGCCGGAGGAGGCTCGCCGGCCATGGAGGCGGCAGCGGCGGCGCCGGTGGCAGGAGAGAAGAGGGGGGAAGGGGGGAGCCTAAGGCTCTGATACCATGTAGGAAGTGCTAGCTGTATTCCTCTCCCTAGGGTTGGGAGGATAGAAGAAGGGGAGCCTTACAGGAGGGGCCCACACATACCATGTTAGGCTCACCCCACCTAGCCAACCCAACCATAAACCTAGGCAGGGCGGGGAGAGGCCGAAACCAGGCGGGGGGAGGCCGGCGGCGCCAGATCCGGCCGCCCCGGCGACGGATACGAGCGGAGGGAGGCCGGCGGCGCCAGATCTGGCTGCCCCGACGGCAGATCCGGGCCAGAGAGGAGCGGATCCGGCCATGGTGGCGGAACCCAGCCCACGAAAAGGAGAGGAGGAGGCCGGAGACGACTAGAGCAGTCACCACGGTAGTAGATGTGGGAGCGAGTCCCCGGGTCATCTCCTCGAGGGCAAGGTCATCACGAACCTCGCGGAAGGAGGGGAACGGCACTGTCCTGGTGATCCATGTCCGGAGATGGGTGTAGCTGTCTCCGAGACCGCGGAGGATGTTAAGGACAAGAGTGTGGTCCGCAACAGGCTCGCCAAGGTCACGAAGAGAATCCGCCATCCCCTTCATGCGACGGCAGTACTCCATCACTGTCGAGCTCCAAGACATCGTGCGGGATGGTGGCACCGCTCGGCAGGCCTGGATTGCGATCGAGAGGCAGTTCCTTGGCAACCGTGAGGCTCTACTATCACAAACCTTTTCATTCTCCTGTATGGTTGAGTAAAAAATCCAGGTGCCACCTCCAATCGTTTTCTCATATCTCAAATTCTGAATCAACAGCTCAACACCATGTTTCTCATATTTAGTCGAATAGTCACTTATATTCTTTGTGATGACCCGGCAAGCTGAAAGCCTGTAATTGTCATCTCTCACTCTAAAGTCTAAAGTCTAAACTTGAAATTTGAAATAAGAATGTTTTCAGAATATTGGCACGCATCATACCAGTTATAATTTGGCTAACACCAGTTTTATCTGTTGGATTAGTTTGCTGCCAAGATTTGTCTGCTCACATCATTTAGAGACACATGCCTAATCGAAATAGTCCCCAGAGATGCCACTCCCACAAGAGGTCAGAGTTGAGAACTTGAGATCCTGTTTGTTCCAATGCTCACATTTTCTGTATTCATGTAAGGGTATTGAATACATACCAATGGAAAATTGTGGTGTTTGGTCAATGATCATCCACATCCACATGGTTCCTTTTGCAGAGCTTTGGCTAAGTTTTTGGAGTGAGGTACACTACAATTCCTTGTATGCAACTGAAGGTATAGTTTATTGTGCTCATTGGTATTTGCATGCAATTTCAACCCATACATTTCAGCAATTTCTACTGGGATATTTCTGCTTTGATGGTTAATTTCCTCGTACTCATAATATGTTCTGTACTTTCAGATCTTCCAAATCGCAAGACTAAAAAGAAGCACTGGCTGTTCTAGTAGGTAGATATAGCCGATGGTGATTCTTGGAGTTGTCGCCTGCCATTGTTCTTCCCCACTCAGTCTAGCGGCGGCTGTAACTTTATTTCACTTTGCCCGTTTTTCTGATGCTGCAAGTTGTGACCTGGAAACAAACTTCTTCTAAGCTTATGTGCACTGAAATGTTGAATTTTGAATAAACATGAGATATATGAAGTAAATATTCCTGAATTAAACCTGAAGCATCACTGGTAGGATGGAGTCCCAGTTTCCTTCTTCTCAAGTCTCAATAATTCAAAAACTGGTAGCAAAGACGGTGGAAGATGGGAAGTTGTTGCTCGAAACCTCAAGATCACATGAGACAATACAAATCCAAAAGCAGAATCTATTTAAAGGCAGCTATCACAGTACTGGTGATCAAGAGTTTGTCAAGTCAGAACACTACTGCAGACAAACAAATACACTTCATACAAATACACTAAAACTGACACGGTCAAATCCCAGTATGAAGCTGCTACTGAAACCATAAAAAGTTCAAAGGAAAAGGACAAATTATCACACATCATTTAACTTTACAAACTAAAGACTTCAATACAGGTCAACGTCCTTCGGAGAACAGTTTTTGTACACACTCACAAGATCTGCACTCTGCAGACAATTCTTGGCTGAAGTCTCTCAGAAGTGTGGCATGCCAATATCCATCTTTTAACATGCTCTTTCGTTTGTAGGTAATGTTCCACCATGAAGGCATGAATTATCTGTGTGTGATCATGTTCAGTCAAGTGTTTTATGTCATAAGTCAGTGGCATGAGACATTATTCGTCCCGTAACTTATGTTTTGGAGGCTTGTATCTGACATGTCTGCCATCCATCTCTGTGGTCCAGCTTCATCTCCAATAACATTGTAAGCATAGGATGAAAGCCCGGCATTCTCCCCACATGAGCTTGCCTCTCCCAGCTTATATAACCTTTGTGTTCTTGACAGCACTACAAGGTTGGAAAATGTTGAGAAGCTATTGCCAACAAAAACATCTGCTCTAGCACATACCTCAAAGTCAATAGCAGACTTTATAAGATAAGGTTGCCTATTATAGATGTCAGTAACTCCAAGTCTCTTCTTCTCAAAAGCAACCATGCCAACTCTCCAACCACTAGTTATTGAATCATCTTCTAGAAGGCTGTCAGATACTGCAAGATAAACCACAACTGGCCGACGCAGATCAGTGATCTGTGAGACCTTATGGATGATCTCTTGTTTACTGCTGCAGATTTCATTTGAATTGGAACGCTGTTCCCACTTCTTGCAATGGATCATCCAATCCTTTTCTATTCTCATGTGGACAGCAATGTATGGCACAGGTGGATTCATTGCAGCATCTCTCATGTGCTTATTATGAGAAATGTCAGCCTCATGTCTTGCTTTTAGGCCTGCCTCTCTAATCTTGGATACATAGTTGTTAAGGCGTCGCCTAATCGTCGCCTAATCGACGATTAGGCGTCCGGGCGGTCGGTGGCAGACGCCACGGCCGACGACTCGCCACAAGTGGGTGTGGCGTCCGCCTCGACGAGTATGGCGTCCGCTTAATCGTCTTTGGCGTCGGGTGGACGCCATATTGCTTCGCATGGACGACAGATGGCAGCGGCGATGGAGTTCTCGAGCCTGTTTTCTGCATCCCGGCTGCCAGATCTGTGACCCGGCTGCCTGGTTCCACGCCCCTGCCATCGGATCCGTGCTGCCATCGTCGCTGGATCCATGCTGCCTCTGCGTTGCGACCGCGTTCTCGTCGCATCGGGACTGCGCCGCCGCATGATTTGTGCTGCTTCGTGCTGCCGGAGTCACTGCGAGAGAATGGGGGAAAGGGAAGAGACATGGAGAAGATGATGCATAGAGAGGAGGCAAGAGGCGTGGAAAAAGTAGAAGAGGAAAAGTGCGCCCATGCCTGTGAGAGAGAGATGACCATGGAAAAAGGAGATGTCATGAGAGAGAAGAGACAGTGAAAAAGGCATGGCAAAAAGTTGTGCTGTGTGACAGCAACACAAAAGCATATGCCATGCCTATGTAGCTATGGCAGCTTTGTGTAATATGTTATTTAATTATTTTGTTAACTGATTAATTCAGTTAATTTTCTAATTAAACTCTAATCTCTAGTGAACCAATCAGTTCTAACACTAAGTGACTTAAAATATTAATCTTGCTAGTGGCTATATAGATTGTAGTATTACTGTATTAGTGACCTGAGTAGAATTAAGTGATGATAAATCATGTGCCGTTTCTGCGAAGTGTGAAGTGAGTATGGCGTCGCCTCGCCGCACGCCATACTCGCCTAAAAGGTGTGAAGGTAGTCTGGCGCCTCGCCTCGCCGCGCCGCCGTAACAACTATGCTTGGATATGACCTTAACCACTTCAGTTTCTATCTCTGGAATTAAGGCAAGGCAATCGAATGTTCTGGCATAATCTTTGACTGGCCAGTGATCTGGCCACAAAAACGGATGTTTTCCGCTGATTTGGATGACTTCAGAGTCATCCGCCTCACCCCTTGTGTATTGCAGCAGTTGATCCAAGTCTCTCTCCACTGTCCACCTCCTACCACTCCCCTTTTGGAGTTTGAAAGGATCAGTTTTATTCGAAACTTCCGAATACCGAGCTAACCTTATGAATCCATGACAACGAGCATTGAACTTGGTAAAGTCAAACACCTTGTCGAAAGTGATGGGTTGCAGCAAGTCAACTTCTTTGTAGAAAAGTGAAGCACTCAAACTCGGCATGAGCAAGGAGCGATTCAGGAATTTCGCGGTCAAGCATGCCCTGGCAAATGCAATCTTCTGGTTGTTCAATCCCCATATAATCTGCGGGACCTCGACAAACTTGTCTCGCCTAACTCCAGGTAGCAAGTCAGGGGTTGTTGAATCATAAAAACCCTCCTTCTCGGAGGAGTTGACGGCGAGAAATGGGGATACAGTTGCCCTCAACACAATGAGAACAATCACTATGAGAAGGATTTTGCAAATGACAGACCGCGTCGGCAAGCTAATGTGCTTGAGATACTTGAGTTCTAGTAGGATGTTCATTGAAGCAATATTCTAAACCAATCTCATCTCAAAGACAACTTTTTTACCACCCAGCATTGCACAATGCAGATTATGCCGTTACCAACGCAGATGGAGCATTTCCCTGGACAATGCAAATCACAATATGCAATAGTGCAATGTAATCAGCAAACCAAACAGACCTCAGGGGTGGACCTAACGCGAGGCATGGGGATTCAGCTGAAATCCCAATTTTTTTTAACAGTAAGCTGCCATTAGTACTACACCACGCACGCATCGAAGAAATCGAGAAGAAATGGGTTAATTGGAGGGAAAGCCGCCAATCCGAGTCCGGCTGGCTCACGAAATGGCGCGCAGGAGGAGGAGGAGGCAGCAATACGACTCGCGAGAGAGGAATGGATACCTCCGATTCGAACCGAGATGACGGGACGCAGGTGGGAGGAGGCCCGCCGCGCCACCCCCTCGAAACCTAGTCGCCGGCCGTGCGCGCACAGGGGAGAAGGCTATGGAGGGTCCGGGAAGGAGAGGGAGGCCTTCTCGCCGGCGGCGCGCGCGAGCACCTCCGGCTCGAGCTGCAGATCGGCGTACGACGAAGAGGGGACCCCGTCAGAGAGAGAGAGACGGGGGGAAGAAGGGCATTTTGGTCATTCGCCATGTTCTCCCTCTTTTCTTACAATTTGAAATTAGTATTCCTAACTCAGATAAAATTACATTTAGGAGATGGATATTTTTTTCACTCGTACTGTTGAAATACGAAGTGAATTGTCCACATTTCCTCGTCAGCTTAAGCTTTTGGATTAAACTGGTTAGTGCGTGCAACTCAATATAATATTAGGAGTCTGTTTTATCTGAAAGATTTACTATTTTGGTACTCCAAAGATATGTATTTTGTTATAATAACACTTCTGAGGCTGACATGTAGGACCGTCTGAATCAATGAAAATATGTCTAGATGTCAAAAACACGAAGCCACTTTTTTGAAGTGCTAAAATAGCAAATCTCTCGTTTTATCTATACTGAAGCTAGAGTGGAGCACTTGGAGCTGGTTATACCTTACTCCACCACCCTAGTTCATATTTCTATAGTGCTCTCAGCGGAATCCACTCCACTGAAAAAATATTTGTCTTGACTCCAGCTCCACAACAAAGAAGCTAGAGTTAAAACCCTACCAAACACATCCTAGAGCTAGAAATCTTAAGTTCGAATTATGGTTGACACACAATTTAATAATGCAACTCAATACATACGACTTTTCCATCCCATAATATTAAATTCTAGGATTAAATTTAATACATACAACGAATTTGGACAACATCACTTTTATTTCAATTTTCTTCTATTAATACTTTGCCAAGTACATGTGTTCTCCCAACTCCCAAGATGCTCATACCACAGTTTTTTTTAATTCCCTGCTCAAATCTCTCATCATGCTAGTAACATAGATGAATTACATTATACTACCTATATTCCAAAATATTAGACATATAAGTTTTTTTATATGGTCTTTAACATATAATATTGACCATTATTTTGCTTCCACTATACATTATCAATAATTATTAAGATAACAACATTTATAAATACTTTCAAATATATAACATGCATAACACTAAATCCAGACATTTTGAGCTTAATTATCAGTTGAAAGTTATAAATATTGATTTTGCAAAAAAAAACATGAGCACATTATATTTTAGAACGGAGGGACAAGTGTCAGAAAAGATTTGGCCTTGAGCGTCTGACTGCTGGCAGCAAGCAGAGACCAGAACGAATTATCATAATGTACATGAGAGGAAAGCAAACAATTGCCAGATTCTTCTTTACAAGTGAAAGAAACTCTAGGGCTTTACAAACCAAGAAAAAGAAATGTGTACAAACAGTGGGACGATTACACCTCTTGTAATCAAGCAATCAGTAGCTCCATGTTGGGATGATGTTCTTGACCATTGAGAAGCAGAAGCTGTTCCTCTTGATGTGGTTGTCATCTGCAGCAGGCGAAAAGGAGCTCCTTGGCTGTCCATGTCACCTCTGCAAGATCTTGCAATGACTCCACTGTTTGTTTCTTCAGTGGGAAAATCTTCTCCAAGCATTCTGTCAGCAGGAAAGGCCTTAAAACAATGAAGCTTGAAGAAGAAAATGGTGGGTGCAAATCATAGACCACTATTCAAGTATTCAGTTTCTATTTCAGCTTTTGGTTCGATTTCTAGAGTTAAAAAACCGAAGAGGTTTAGAATTTCTAATATTCATTTTTTGATAAGTTGATATATTGAATTGTGATGTAATTTTAGTTCTATCTAAAAAATGAATAAGTTTACAATATCTAGTGTTCATGTGAACATGTGTTGATAAGTTGGTATATTGAATTGTGATGTGATTTTAATTTTAACTAGTTTACCAGATGATGATTTAAAAGAGTATCATAGCATATTCGGTTAAAACCGAACGACGAAAAAACCAAACCAAATTATTTCGGTTTTTACTATTTCATGGAAACAGCGTTTGTTAGAAACTGATTGCCCACCCCTAACTGAGTGTATCAAGTATTCCTTTTTGCAATCAACAGAAGGCTCTGAGCAGTTCATCAAGTTCTTCTGTAGCCTAAAGAATGACCAAAACTGTACGAAGCAAAAGAAATCAAGAGAAGTTTAATTCCATTGAGTAGAACATGCCAGAGATAGCCAGAACAAATGTACCTGGATGCCTCACGAGGTTCAACAGTGTCAGTGAAGCAAGCACCCTCTCTTCCAGAACTCTGTCATAGCTCAGGCTCTCCAGAAGCCTGGGCGCAAGAACGGAGCAAGCTAGAGGCTGGAACGTGTTGCACCCGTGCAGTGGGGAGAGTGAGCTGCTCATCCATGTCACAGTGATGAGGCATGCTCTGACCAAGCTAGGGATTCCATCGGATATGCAATTTGATAGCGCTGTGAGGAACTTTTTGCTCCCACTGTTTAGCAACATGAGGGCAAGCTTCTTCAGGCGTTCTTCAACTATCCTTTCTTCTTCCTGGTAATCAAGACAGCATCCAGATTAATAGAACCTAGCTTCAAGACCAAATTATAAGGTAGACTAGACGATACTCTCTCCGTTGCATATTGTAAGTCGTTTGACTTTTTCCAAAGTCAAATTCCTTCAGCTTTGACCGATTGTATTAAAAACATACCAACAATTATAGTTTATAGCATCAAATTAGTTTCCTTAATTCAACCGTCAAATATGTTTTAGTACCGCATTTATTTGATATTATAAATGTTAATGTATTGTTGTCTAAATTTGGTCAAAATTGAAGGGTTTGACTTAAAAAAAAAGTCTAACGAACTTGCAATGTGAAACAAAGGCGATATATATATTTTTTGAGCATGGAAACATACCGCTCGTGCACTCTTATCTTTGAATATCTCTGTTCTTCGAAAGGATTCGGATAGGGAGTCGTCTAAACCTGCTCTCTTTAGTAGCCATGCTTCTGCGATGGGTTCCCCTGAGGATGAAAACCGGCCTGCCAAGAGTAAGAGAGCTCGGGCACACTGTTCTTGCAGCTTTCTGCTGTGTGGACTATGCTCCAAAGCTGCTACCATAGCATCAATCGCTTCCTCTCTGAAGACACTGTACTGCGAAGGATCTCCCTGCAAGAACATTGTGATATGGGGATTGTACAAACACCAACCACCAAATGCAAGAAAAGATTCATCTTTCAAGTGTTACCAGGAGATCAAGCTGGAGTAACATGGCAGCTGCTAGAGGGTGCTGGACGACAGGAGCTTGCTGGAGATAGACCAATAGAATATGCATTGTATTTAAGCAGACACCATTTTTCAGCTCCTTGAGGAACCCTAAAATCTGGGTTGTTCTGTTTGAAGAAGAAAAGAAACAAGTTCAGTTCACAAAATGATGTTTTGATGGAGATGCATCTCAGATCTCACCATGTACACCTTATCAGCAATGTACAGCAGTTTTACCTGTTAAGACAGACTAGTTCACTCATCAAGTTAAGGGCAGCAGCACTAGCCTTGTGATGATTTCCTACAAGAAGATGAACAATAGGTTCCTTCTTCATATTGTCAACCAAGTAGTGCCGACAACTGCCATCAGCTTGGATACATGAGGTCAAGAGAGCTATGCATTTTTTGCTCTCACTGGGATCGCCACCATCGATTCGGTTCATGAGCAGGTCCAAACCACCAAGAGCAATCATCTGCTTTGCATTCTCAACATTTCTATCGACATCGAATCCCATAAGGAGCTGATCTAGGAAATACAATGCAGCTACTTTCGGAGCACACTTGACAGAGGACAGAAACTGCACCTCATCCCCACACTCCAACATGTGCAACACGAGTGGTATCCAGTCCGGGGACAGCATCTGCTTAGCTCGAGGCTTCATCAAATAAAGCACCACAGCTGCCTTCAGGAACAGTTCTTTGCTTCTCAAAAGTCTCAAGAAAACTTCAAGCTGTGGATCTGCATTAAGCACAATCTGTCTGTTCACCTCACTGCTTAAAACCAACTCTCCCACTATCAAGACTGCACACTCAAGCACAACCTCCTCCCTGGAAGTGAATGTGATCTCAAGGAGCCCTTGGATGAAGGACGGGCATGACAGCCAGCTTCCAAGATTTGGGTCTTCTCGCAGGTCTGAGCATGCTCTGGCAACTTCTTGCACAGCATACTCACACTGCCTGAGACTGTCTGAGCTAGATACCACCGAAACTGCTCGTTCTAGAGTCATTGTTAGCTCACTGCTCTCTAGCTCTCTCTCGACGCACGCGGCTTCCTTCTTTGACACCTTGGGATGGTTGATGACGACGTTCCTGCTTAGGTCTCCACGACATGAGAACAGTCGGAGAGAGTAGGATTTGCGTGGTACCGGAGCTGTTTCTGTAGTGTTGCCTTCTTCTTTCCGAATAACTGAATGCTTTTCTTGGAGCCCCATGTTACTCTGTCTACACAAAACAGGCACAGATTAAATAACTTCAATACTTCAAGGGTTGAACTGTTCAGCTTCTGTGAGAAAGGAGCATCAGAACTTAGCATGCTTCAAATATTAATGTCAAATAATGGGCTCTAAAATTGTCACAGTTCTAATCAAAATGGTTCTGTGTTTTTTTTTCCTTACACTCTGTTTGGATCCCTGAACTAGACTTAGAAATTAGAGCAATTTTACGGTGCATTCTACCGGCAGTATAATGAATCTCAACCCTTGATCTCCTTCCATTTGAGGGTTAAAAATGATTTCTACTGTTATCTTGATTAGTGGTGGTAGAATTTACAAAGGTTAAAATCATCCAAAAAATTAGTGTCAGTGAAAGAGATATATGTAAATTGCCTAATAATAATTATACCCAAATATAATCAATTAAATTACTAATTTACCCTTAAAAATCAATGGATAAGATCGACTCTACGGTACTCTCAGTAGGATGCACCGTAACGGTGCTATAGAATTAAGACCAGTAATTGTGAATCCCATTCAGAGGCTGTTTGGATACTCTGAATTCAGGCCCAAGAAAGAATATTATGCCATTTATGTCCACCTTCTCTGTAGTTAAATCTATTGGAAATTCACCCAGCTGAGATAATATGTTCAGATTGCAAGTATATCTTGGATAACAAAACTCCCATTTGCAGCCACATTCTACTGCAATTTACTACTACAAAAGGAATCTACATGAATGAATCCTTGGTTGCTGCTTCAAGCCTGCAATACTAGAAAATGCTACTTTGCTTCCTGCCTTCCTCTATACTAGAAATGATAGTTTAGCCAGACAGCAAGGATACATTTTTATATTTCTACAAAGTTTTCACGGATCAATAGAATGGATAATCCAACCAGACGAACAGCAAGATGCAGAAAACCGGTAAATTTTTGAAAAGCATTGGCATTCTAATCCAAATTTGGTACCTACAAACTTACTTGGCAAAAGTAAATCAAATGAGGTACAAAAGATACGATGCTCTTCAGTTTACTAGGCGTCAGCACTTAAACAAATCAAAATGCAGCCAAAGTTTTCTTGTCCCTCCCACCAGAGAAAACAAAAAGTTATTCCTGGGGCTCAACCAGCTGTCTCCTTGACACCATCTTAAATTCTTAATTATCAGATTGCAATGAATGACCATAATTTGTCGCCTGTCTAAAACATGCTACAAATAATTTGGGACACTAAGAGAATATATACACAATTATGAGGCTAATCAGTGTACTGAAACACAAGCAACTGTTGACTCACATGAGCAATCCTCCCCATCTTCAAGCAACCTGGATTGTCCTTGAATTCGACATCCATCTCCGGAACCAATTGGGTCTCATCAGCCAGCTTTGCATCTTTGACATCTTCCTGATCTATTGCTGTACCAAAGACCGCTTTGTACCTGCAAAATTCAGATAAGCTTAAGAAGAATCATTCACTGTGATTTGTAAAAAAAAAAAATGCAATTTTTCTTTCTCACGCACAGGCCTCTGTTGATGGAGCTTCTGCGCAACGAAGCCGAATGGTTATCCCACGCATCGAAATCTCCGGGCATCGAAGGCAAGGGCACGCAGGGGACCGGAGGCGCCTCGGATCCAGACTTGAGCCACTCCTTGTAGTACATGGCGAATTGAGCTGTGCCACTGTTGATGTGATCGTTGTAGAGCCTCTGCAGGCTCTTCATCCGCCGGTTCCGGTCGTCGGCGTCCCAGTCGGCGACGAGGTCGACCTCCCTGCTGAACCAGACCTTGAGATGGAGCAGATGGGGGAGGAAGAAGTGGTCCCAGAGGTCCGGGAGGAGGTTCTTGCGCGCCAGGTAGGGCGCGTCGACGAACACCTGCAGGAGGTGGCGCGCGGAGACATGGTCGTTGCGCTCCATCTTGTACACGACGGACAGGTAGAGCTGCGCGCAGGCAGAGAGGTGGGAGTTTGGCACGCCGCAGGTGTGGGCCTCCGACGCGGCGGCGGCGCAGGGGATGGCCTGGCGCGGCGGCGCGTGGAGCGAGGCGACGACGCTGAGGAGGCGGATGGAGTTGCGCAGGGAGCGGATCTTGGCGTCGGGAGGTGCCGGCGCGGCGGCATCGGCAGCGAGACGCTCGATGCTCTCGATGCCGAGCTCGAGGTTGGCCAGCACGGCGTGGCCCGCGCCCCGCCGCGCCGCGGCGGGGGCGAGGCACACGGCGCACTTCTCCCGCAGGCCACGTCGGAACCCCTCGTCCTTCATGAACCTCCCCGCGTACCCGGACAGCATCGCCACCACCGTGCCCACCGCGCCGCCTCCATCGTCTCCGCCGCCACCTCCCTCCCTGGCGGCGCGTTACGAGGCGGCGACGCGTGCCTTCCCGACCGCTCCCGCCGCGGCACCGCCGGCGCGTGCATCTCTACGCGCTCCTGCTCCAGCAGCTCGCGGAGGGAGGATGATGATGACGGCGGCTGCGTCGCCATTATCGCGGTCGTCGAGACCAAGAGCCAAACGAAGCATGAGCTCTCCCAGAGTCCCAGTCTCCCGCACGTAAATGGCGTGCAGTGAGGCCGCGAGCCCTAGAGCTACTTTACGGAGAGAGATTATATTCAATCCCATATCTTAGATATATAAACAATTTTAACTCTAACTTAATGATTTGCCGATCCTAACTTTAACACAATGTTATTGGAAGTAGCGTTTGGTTTAGGAGTTAGGTGAAAGCGAGTGAATCATTTCTTTTTATATGTGCTTGATTTGAAATTAGATAGAATGGAGTGGCTCCTAAAAAGGAATATTCTAGAACTATCCGCTCTAAAAAATCCACTGAATTGAACGGCTCACCTCCCACGTCATCTGCTCTTCTTCTCATCTCTACTACCACTATTGAACTAAACAAATAATTGTTCCATTCTATCATAGAGTGACTCCGTTCTTACTTCTAAACACACAACGGAATCATTTCATTCTCAGAAAAATGGAATCATTCCATTCTATTAGATTCGTGAACCGATCGCCGCCGCATTAACTTGTAACTTGATGATGGTTCGTCGATCATAACATTAGCGAGCTATTTATGAGAATAATTTATAAATATTGTTAGAATTTGGTATTTGATAAAACTATATATAAATACTGTAAAAATGCATTTAGGCCACGTCACCGTGGCGTGGGGCCCACCTGTCTGCGCCCACGCACCCACACCGAGGCGAGGCGAGGCGAGGCGACAACAGCAAGGCCCTCGCTCTTCCGGTTTTTTCTCCTTAGCCACAGCGTTCGTCGGTATATACCGACTAGTGAGTACAAATCTGGAGGTTGGTTAAACTGTCGACTCTACCATGCATGCTTGCGTGGCCACTTGAAGCGATTGATTCATTAACAACGTGATCACTCTCTGCGCGTGGCTAGTTAACTATTAGTTAACTGATATCAAGCCTGCATGCATGCAGGGACAAACAGCAAGTAGACAAAGATGCAAACCAATAACCTAACCTAACCTAAATTTCTGTAGATCAGTGTGCCTAGAAAGCAGAAACTGATAGTCTGTTGCTTGCTGCAGCAGACCAGTACGTTGGCATCTTACAGATCAGGTCATTGCATTGCATGTATGGGCCTCGCCCATGCATCCATGCAGAGCCAAAGGAGAGGACACGTTGCCCCATCATTTCAGATGCAGATGCCCAAGTGTGAAGTGAGCCCCCACTGCAGTAAGACAAACATTACATAGCAGGTTACTGTTTCTTAATTTTGCACTGCTAGCTTTGCCACTGTAGATGCATGCTTGTGGATGGAATTTATCGAGGTGAAAGATCCGGAGTGAGTTGCAGATTAATAAATCTGATCAGTTAAAAAGATTGGATGGATGCAAGTTGGGACGGAAACGACATGGATTTTATCGGTGAGTGCTGGGCTGGCCAAGGAACAGTCGTACCCGTCCGTGAGCCTGCAGGCTGCAGCAGCAGCAGCAGGGCATCTGCATCGTCTGCACGCGTGAGCGTGAGAAACCCTTACAATATGCGACCATTTGAACCTGCTGCAGGCATCAGAAAATCAATTCTTACAATATGCATGCATGCTGCGACCGTTTGAACAGAAGCTAGCTGCTCTCTGATCTAACAAGATCATCATCAGTAGCTCACTGCCCTGTCTTGTTTTGTGGTGCTTTGATTTGATCTGAATGTGACATACAGAGCCTGTCCCAGGTCTCCCCATGGCTGGGATTTTAATCTCCACCCACCGCTTGGACTCTTCGCTTGATCTGACTGTAAAAAAAAAATGCAAATCCGCCTGTATCTTGCTGGCATTTTTAGTGCACTTTGTGATTTCTGCATGCGTTTGGTCTGGACGAGGATGAATCTGGCAGCTGGGCATGTAGTTAATGTGCCTTGATGAACTATATGATCTGGACTTTACACCTGCAACCACCGTAGGTAGAGGAGCAATGGCCGTGTTTGTCACCGCACTGCAAGACTGTAAAATGGCAATGTGTTCGGCCACTGCTGAAGTAGCAGCCATCAGGTTGGTTTAATTTGCAGGGATCAGCCACGCCTAAAAAGGATTTTTCTAGAAAAAACTTGACTTAAATGATTTTTTATTGGAAATTTGATGATTAAGATGAAATGAAAATTGAGAATTTATCCCGTGCGATGAAAACAGAACGGAACGTTTTCGTCCATTCTAGGAAAAAAACGAAAACAAATACAGAAAATCCCAGAACGGAAAACGGAAACGGATTTTTTTTAAGCGAAAACAGAAACGTAACATGATTTCCGATAGAAATGAATACGAAAACGGAATATTCCACGTAAAATAAACAAAATTTTTTGTTTTCATAGTTTTTTATTATAGTACATAGAATATTAGCTTTTACTTTTTCATATTATATAAATTTTAAAATATATTCTATTCATAAAATATCAAATTTTTAATTTAAATTAATATATAATTATTTTCTAAAAATAAATAATTTATACTCATTACAACTAAAATAAAAACTTGTGTGTAAATTGAACCTATTTTTTGTTTATCATAATTTTTTCATAAATTAAGTATTTTTTTATAATTCCGATAGATATTCGGTTCCATATTCATATCCACTTCTTATTCGATCTATATTCATTTTTGTTTTTCGTGAAAAATATAAAAAAAACGGACATGGTACTGATTTCCGGCCTAATTGTATTGGGCCGTGCGTGAGCGGTTTGGCCGATTGGGCTTTGCACTCCCGTTTTCTAGCCAACGGACCACGCGACAGCCCACGCCGCCGCTTCCGCCGCTGCGCCGCAGCAACGGGCACCACGCGGCCACGCCCGGGAGGCCGGAAACCCCTAGCGGTAGCCCCGCCGCTTTCGCTCGCCTGCGCCGTCGGATGGTGTGTTCCGGCTGCTCCCCCCGCTAATCGCGGATCGCGATTCGCGCTGGGGTTTCGCCATCTCGAGGTCCTGGTCCCTGCGACGCCGCGCGGATTCGAGAGGTGAAGTGGGAGGCTATGGGTGGCCGTGTTCCTCGTTTCCTTACTCAGTTGACGGGGTCCTGTACTCCTGTCCCCCCTTCTGCGTGGGATTCGCCCTTGTGGATCCACTGAGACTTCTGGCGTTTCAAATTTCACCACCTTTTAGATGCATACAACTTGTTAGAATTGTGCAGCTTGGGTGTATACAACATTTTAGATTTATGCATAATTGGGCACAATTTATTCAAAATAGAGAAGAGAAGAGAGCAAGACCCTGGGGGATTTAGGTGGCACTCGGCCCGGGTGTGGGCTTGCTGACTGGCGTTCCCGTGTGGCTGTCTAGGGCCTCCCCCTGTCAAGGCTCGCTGTCGCTTGGTTCGTTTCTCTGTTTGGGTGATCACTCTCTGTACTGGTTCCATTACGTGCTCTACGGTCTAATGGAACTTATTTCATTACTTGATTTCCTTCCAGCAGGGCACCAGTGAGTTGACTCAGATAGAGTTTAGCTAAAATGACAAATATGAACATAACTGCCATCTTGGAGAAGGTACATTTCACTCAAATCTATGTGTAAACTGTGTATCTGATTTTGCTCTTTACCTGTGCTTTGATTTTAACATATTTGTGTCAATTTTGCTTTTAGATGACAGGGAAAGATAAAGACTATAGATATATGGCAACATCCGATTTGCTTAGTGAATTGAACAAAGAGGGTTTCAAAGCTGATCAAGACATTGAGCTAAAGTTGACTAATACTGTTCTCCATCAACTAGAAGATGCTTCAGGAGATGTCTCTGGTTTAGCTGTTAAATGGTATATAGTATTTAATTCTTTATGTAGAACATTCTCCCATTATTAAGAGCAATATAATCTCATTACCGTTCTATTCTGTGTTTCCGCATCCTTTTTTCAACTTTATATTAATCTATCTTGTTAATGCTGATCGTCCACTTCTTCTTGCTAGAATCCACTGTCGTTTGGATCTGGCTATCTTTGTAATTTCTGTTAGGTGCAATTGCTATTGTTAAGCAGTCGTACTGCCTCATGCAATTTTCTAGACCTTGTTGGATGTTGATTTATTATAGAATATGTACTTCTATATTTCTAAGTAATGTTTTGTCACACCTCAGTAGTTGCATCTTCACACCTTGCATGTACTGAAACACTTTTAATATAGAATTTTGATACCCATTTGTTCTGTTATGTTATCTGCGTTCAGGTGTTCTGCCTTTCACTGTTACTATGTTAATGTGTATTTTTTTACTTGTCTTGGTTAGCTTGGCTCCACTTGTCAAGAAGGTTGGCGAAGATATGGTGGTGGAGATGACAAATAAACTTTGTGATAAATTACTCAATGGAAAGGACCAACATAGAGATACTAGTAGTATTGCTTTGAAGACAATCATTGTGGAAGTTACCACAACATCACTTGCTGAAAAGATTTTGGTGTCCCTTGCCCCGCAGATGATCACGGGCGCCACTGCTGTAAGTTTTTAATTTCTCTCAATTGCCAAAAAAACATGCTACTCCCTATTAATCACGTGGTGTGCTATAAAGACCATTAGACCATATAACTCAGATTTTTTATTTTATCTGTACTAATTATACTTTGAATGCTTCTGGCAGTGCATTCTAATTTTGCGAAGCGTAATATCAATGTATGTATGTGCATATCAAGGGTATATATCTATTTCGTTTTACCTCCCATTATCCAGACTGATTAAGCATGCAACCATGTTTGCTTGCCATGTTGAAGTCATTATACGCTGGCTAATAATCACAGTTTTAGAATTTAGAGTTATACTATTAGCTTCACAGAGAACATTGAAGTGTTTGAAACTTTTAACCTTTATTAGTTTAAAAGCCACGATAGTAAATATCATACCGTCCACTACTACAGAAAGCTGGATGATTTTCCATGCCAGTCAATATTACTTGTTTTTTCAATCTATTAGAAATTTGTAACTGCAATTTTTCCACTGCATCAAATACAATGTCAATGCTGATATTAAAAAAATGTGAACATTGCTTACCTTTGATAAACAAAAATAGGAACTTTCCTGCTATCATTCGTAACTCGGGAAGAATTATAGCTGCAAAAATTGCAATGACACTTACTATATACACAGTTTGTGAGGTTTTATTTGGAAATGCTAGATATCCTTATGACTGTAACAAAACAGTAGCTTTTGTCTTTACATCTTACCTTTGCCTTTGCCACTACATATTTTACATCTGCCTATGATAGAGACACTAGTAAATAAAACTGCACATTTTAATGGAATTGGTTGCACCATGGGTTGTACTGGCTAAGTTTTATGTATCTATTCTTTCCTTGACAGGGGAAAAGTGCTGAAATTAAATGTACTAATTATACTTTGAATGCACAATGAGTTGTACTGGATAAGTTTGATGCATCTCTTCATTCTCTTGATCTTGACAGGGAAAAAGTGCTGAAATTAAATGTGAGTGTCTTGATATATTAGGGGATATACTTCATAGATTTGGCAACTTGATCACAAAAGATCATGAGTTCACGCTGGCTGCCCTGTTGTCCCAGTTGAGCTCCAACCACGCAAGTGTTAGGAAGAAGTCTATTTCTTGCATTGGTAAGCCAAACTCATATTCTGTGCCTTTATAAGTGTTTAACTTCTTATTGTCTGCAAATGGTTGTTTTAAACTTTTAATGGTGGCTTGAACTTGGAAAGCTATTTTCAATGACTGTTTACTTGCTATTCTTTTTCAGCATCACTTGCTGCATGCCTATCTGATGATTTATTAGCCAAGGCAACTTTCGAGGTTGTCCTGTTGCTGAAAAACAGAAGTGCAAAGTCTGAGATAGCCCGAACAAATATCCAGATGATTGGTGCTCTAAGGTATATGCTTCAGCTTTCAAATTGTGCATGCAAGCCTTGAGTAGTTTTTTAGGAACAAAATACAGAATGTTCTCATTTGTTTATAATGGCTTAGATGACTTGATGTTCAAATTTTAAATTTATCTAGTCAACTGAAATCAAGTTTAGTACTATTTGGTTAGTTGGTAATTCTTATCTGATATGCTGCAATACATATTTAATCAAATATTTTTTTATTTACAGTTGCTCAGTTGGATACCGTTTTGGGCCACACCTTGCTGAAGCTGTTCCTTTGCTCATAAACTATTGTACAACTGCATCGGAAAATGATGAAGAACTCCGTGAGTACAGCTTGCAGGTGAAAATGATTCTCCTTTCCAACTTTCGATGACCAGTAATTTTCTCTTGTATGACTTAAGGTTATTTATTTCCATCATGTAGGCCCTTGAGAGTTTTATGCTCAGGTGTCCAA
This sequence comes from Zizania palustris, assembly GCA_019279435.1. Lineage (NCBI taxonomy): Eukaryota > Viridiplantae > Streptophyta > Magnoliopsida > Poales > Poaceae > Zizania > Zizania palustris. The sequence goes on along the minus strand of JAAALK010000287.1, from coordinate 29,622,014 downwards.
GGGATATATCTCCATTTTGTGAGGGTATTTTAAATCTTGCTTTGGAATATATAAGCTATGATCCTAATTTCACTGATAGCATGGAGGAGGATACTGATGATGAAGCTCAGGATGAGTGTAGGAAGAGATGATGGATAGATTCCTCTCTCTAGGGTTGGGAGGATAAAAGGGGAGCCTTACAGGAGGGGCCCACACACCAGGGGCCCCCCACACACACACACTCTAACACCCCCCCGCAGTCGAAACTCCGGCGCAGCGGATGTTGAGACTGGAGCGGAACTCGGAGAAGGTGGAGGAAGGCAAGCCTTTGGTGAAGATGTCGGCGAACTGGGAGGTGGTAGGCACATGTAGGACACGGACAGCTCCCACGGCGACACGATCACGAACGAAGTGGAGGTCAATTTCCACATGCTTGGTGCGTTGGTGCTGGACGGGGTTGGTGGAGAGGTAGACGGCGCTGACGTTGTCGCAGTAGACCAACGTACTCCTGGCGAGGGGGCAATGGAGCTCCCCGAGGAGCTGCCGGAGCTAGGATGCCTCGGCCACCCCATTAGCAACAGCCCGGTACTCAGCCTCGGCACTGGAGCGGGAGACAACCGGCTGCCGCTTGGATGACCAAGACACGAGGTTGCCACCATGGAAGACGGCGTAGCCGGAGGTGGAGCGACGCGTGTCTGGGCAGCCCGCCCAGTCGGCGTCAGTGTAAACCACGAGGTCAACAACAGGAGAACGCCGAAGGTGAAGCCCAAAGTCGAGGGAGCCACGCAGATAGCGGAGAATCCGCTTCATAGCGGTAAGGTGTGGGTCCCTGGGGTCGTGCATGTGAAGGCACACCTGCTGCACCGCATAGGAGATATCCGGCCGAGTGAAAGTGAGGTACTGAAGGGCGCCAGCAATGCTTCGGTAGGCAGTGGGATCATCCACCGGTGTACCCTTTGTACCGGAAATCTTGGACTGAGCATCGACTGGAGTGGCACAGGGCTTGCAGTCAGTCATCCCTGCGCGTTGGAGGACATCCAAGGCGTACTGGCGCTGGTGAAGGAAGAGGCCATCAGGGCGGTGTTCCACTGTCACGCCCAAGAAGTGATGGAGCACACCAAGGTCCTTCATGGCAAACTCCTGCTGCAACGAGGAGACAATCCGCTGAAGTAGAGACTGGTTGGACGCAGTGAGGATAATGTCATCCACATAAAGCAGCAAGTAGGCTGAGTCAGCACCGCGGTGGAGGACAACAAAGAAGTGTCACTCTTGGCTTCGCTGAACCCCACAGACACCAGGAAGGAGGCGAACCGACTGTACCAAGCCCGAGGAGCCTGCTTCAGACCATACAGAGACTTGTTGAGCCGGCAAACACGCTCAGGGTGAGCAGGATCCACAAAACCCGCAGGCTGGCTGCAGTACACAGTCTCCGTCAGGGTGCCATGGAGGAAGGCATTCTTCACATCAAGCTGGTGAACTGGCCAGGACCGCGAGAGAGCCAGGGAGAGCACGGTCCGAACAGTCGCAGGCTTCACCACCGGGCTGAAGGTCTCATCATAGTCAACTCCAGGGCGCTGGGTGAAACCCCGAAGGACCCAGCGAGCCTTGTAGCGATCCAGCGATCCATCTGCCTTGCGTTTGTGTGTCCAGATCCACTTGCCGGTGACCACATTGCAGCCAGAGGGGTGAGGCACCAGGTCCCAGGTCTGATTGGCCAGAAGGGCTGCATATTCTTCCTCCATCGCGTGGCGCCAGTGAGATCCGCCAGGGCGCCACGAACAGTGGAGGGTATGGGAGAGACTGGCGGCGCTGTAGCGGCGGAGAGGACCAGGCGGTCAACTGGACGGAGGACCCCCGCAGCCCGCCGAGTCACCATCGGGTGAGTGTGACGGGGATCGCGGTGGAGGAGGGGCGGGTGGTACACCGGCGGCTCGGCGCGAGAGCAGGCCGGTGCAACCCCCGTCGGGCGGCGCTGGTAGACCCGAACAGGGTTGGCGTAGCGGGAAGAAGATGTTGGGGCCGCGCGTGGCGCGGCAGGTGTCGCGGGGACACGGGGCACGGTCGGGGCCGTGTCCGGGGCGGAACACGGCGCCGACGGCAACAGCGGGCCAACCCCGGGCACAGGAGGCGACAGGGACGGGGCCGCGTGCTGCACGGACGAGGACGCCGGGGCCGCGCACGGCGCGGAGGGCAACGCCGGCTGGTGAGGAGTGGCCGCACGTGGCACAGCCAGGGGCACGGGGGCCGCGGCCGGCACGACGGGCAGCTCCCCTGTCACACACGGCTCGTCAGATGGCGGGAGAGCCACCGGAACAGCCGGGGATGTACCTGCAGAAGACAAAGGTGGCTGGACCACCGGGTCAGTAGAAAACAGGGAGTCCAACTCAAGGCTGGTGGTGGGTGTGGAGTCAACGGAGAAAGGAAAGACGGACTCAGCGAAGATGACATGTCGTGAGATAAGAACACGACGAGAGGAGAGGTCAAAGCAACGGTACCCCTTATGATCGGGTGAGTAGCCAAGAAACGCACACAAGGTCGAGCGGGGCGCAAGCTTATGAGGAGCAGTGGCAGAAGTGTTGGGATAGCAAGCACACCCGAAAACACGAAGGTGAGTGTAGGAAGGTGGGGTACCGAACAAGGCATGGTGAGGGGTGGGAGCGCTCGTGGCCTTAGAAGGCAGGCGATTGAGCACATAGGTGGCAGTGAGGAGGCTCTCAGCCCAGAAGCGAGCGGGAGCCGAAGCTGAAAGAGCATGGAACGCATAACATTATTAGTGGTACGAATCATGCGCTTAGCCTTGGCATTCTGAGGGGAGGTATAGGGGCAGGACATGCGCAACTGGACTCCCTTCGAGAGGAAGAAAGCCCGGGAAGCAGAGTTGTCAAACTCACGACCATTATCACACTGGACGGCCTTGATAGTAACCCCAAATTGAGTAGATACCCAAGCAAAGAAGTGAGTGAGCGTGGGGAAGGCATCCGACTTGGACCGCAAAGGAAACGTCCATGAGTAATGAGAAAAATCATCAAGAACAACCAGATAATATTTATAACCAGAGATACTCATGATCGGAGAGGTCCACAAGTCACAGTGAATAAGGTCAAACGCATGAACAGCATGCGAGGAAGAAATAGAAAAAGGTAGACGAACATGATGACCTAATTGACAGGCATGACAAATATGCTCACTAGTAGCCCTAGTACAAGGAATGGAGGAGCTACGACAAAGTTGAGCCAAAATGTCGACACCGGGATGACCAAGCCGGCGGTGCCAGAGTGTGGAGGACGCTGTGGCGGCAAGGGCGGACGAAGGTGGAGCAACGGAAGGTGGAAGACGCAGAGTGTAGAGGGGGTCCGGTGCTGTCACAGCGGAGAAGAGGACGCCGGGTGGTCATATCCTTCACAGTCAAACCAAAGGAGTCAAATTCAACAGAACAGGAATTATCAGTGGTGAATTGACGAATGGAAAGAAGGTTGTGAACAATGTCAGGAGCAACAAGAATGTTTTGCAGGCGAAAAGACCCACAAGGAGTCGCATCACCCACGGAGGTGACGGGAAGACAAGTGCCATTCCCAACCATGATGGAAGAAGGGTGAGATGGGTGGGGGGGCCTGTGAGAGGAGATAATACCATCATGGGGAGTGGTGTGGAAGGAAGCACCCGAGTCGGCCACCCAATCCGTGGCGGCCGGCGGAGTCAACGCCATGGTGTTGAAAGACTGTGCGAGGGCCGACTGATCCCACCCACCGGACCACGGGCCCCACGCCGAAGCAGGCGGGACCGGCCACCCGGTGAGCATGGCCGCAGGTGGGGTAGGAGGCCGAGGAGTGAACTGTCCCGGCCACATGGAAATGCGCCCCGTCCATGGGTTGGAGAAGGATGGCCAGGGCGCACTCCCAGCGGCAGGAGCTGGCGTGACGGATGTAGGAGTCGGAGCGCGACCGGTACCACCACGGCGCCCCCCTCCCCGGCGACGACGATCGCCACCGCGATCGCCACCACGCCCCCCCGCTAGTGGTGGAACCGGCGGTAGGAGTGCCAAGAAGGGAGGGAGACGACGACGGCTGTGGGTGGGAGGCCGGCCGGATGGGGCCGGAGGCGACTAGAGCAGTCGCGGTAGTAGATGTGGGAGCGAGTCCCCGGGTCAGCTCCTCGAGTACAAGGTCATCGCGAACCTTGCGGAAGGAGGGGAACGGCACTGTCCGCGTGATCCATGTCCGGAGATGCGTGTAGCTGTCCCCGAGACCACGGAGGATGTTGAGGACAAGAGTGCGGTCCGCAACAGGCTCGCCAAGGTCACGAAGGGAATCCGCCATCCCCTTCATGCGACGGCAGTACTCCGAGATGGAGAGATCCCCCTGGACGAAGGTGCGGAAGGTAGCGTCCAACTGGAGAGCACGAGCCTCGCGGTTGCCAAGGAATTGCCCCTCGATCGCAACCCAGGCCTGCCGAGCGGTGCCACCAAGTTCCCGCACGATGTCTTGGAGCTCGACAGTAATGGACCCAAGAATCCATGACAGCACCACGCTGTCCATGCGCCGCCACACGGACCCCTGGGCAATCACCGGAGTGTCGATGAGGACGTGGTCGTCCAGGGCATAGCGCCGGAGGGTGAGGAGCACTAGGTCGCGCCAGCGTGCGTAGGAGGACGATGAGGGATCGAGGGTGACAGGCACCAGCGCCCGGATGTTCTGGACACCGGCCGCCTGGGCGTGAAGCTGTGCGGCATCCGGATCGGCGGCGACAGCAGGAGCCACGGTGGCAGTGGGGTCAACACCCCTGAGGTGATGCTCGGCCTCAGCGACATGCTGGGCAAGGGCATCAGCGGTCTGGCGAGCATTCTCCCAAGCGAGGGCGGCTGCCCGCTCACGCGCCCGAGCAGCAGCGACAGCAGTCTTGGCAGTGGCAAGGGCAGCGTCGGCAGCCACCATATCCGTAGGGGCAAGCCAGCCCGAGGCCGCGGCGGTGGGGAGGAGCGGCGGCGACCCACCTGGGGTCGGCCAGGACAGCGCAGGGGGAAGGGGGGGCAGGCGAGGCTGGCAGCAGCAGGAGGGGGCCCCCCCATGGTCGGCCAGGCGGGTGGGAGGGGGGCGGCCCTGTAGGGGCCAGGGGAGGGCCGGGGGCGGCAGATCCGGCCCCCCCCGGCGTCGGGTCCGGGCGGGACAGGCGGGCCGGCGGCGAGGCAGGGCGGGGGGAGCTCTGCAGCGCCGGATCGGGCCGTCCCGGCGGCGGATCCGGGCGGGAGAGGGGCGCCGGCGTGGAGGAAGGGCGGGGGGGAGCTCGGCGGCGCCGGATCGGGCCGCCCCGGCGGCGGATCCGGGCGGGAGAGGGGCGCCGGCGTCGAGAAAGGGCGGGGGAAGTCCGACGGCGGCGAACCCCGGCGGGGGGAAGCCGGCGGCGGCAGATCCGGTCGGAAGAGGGGCGGATCCGGCCATGGTGGCGGAACCCAGCCCACGAAAAGGGGAGGAGGAGGAGAAGAAGAAGATGGTGCTCGCCGGAGGAGGCTCGCCGGCCATGGAGGCGACGGCAGCGGCGCCGGCGGCAGGGAAGAAGAGGAGGGGAGGAGGAGCCTAAGGCTCTGATACCATGTAGGAAGAGATGATGGATAGATTCCTCTCCCTAGGGTTGGGAGGATAAAAGGGGAGCCTTACAGGAGGGGCCCACACACCAGGGGCCCCACACACACACACACTCTAACAATGAGGAAGATGATGAGTATGTAATTTATGTTCTTACAGTATCAATAATTGTGTACCTATTTACTTGATTGAAATGTGCTCAATGTTTTTCCAGTGAGAGCGCGAATGAATACACAGATGATGAGGATGCAAGCTGGAAAGTTCGAAGAGCTTCAGCAAAGTGCTTATCTGCAATTATAGTATCTCGTCCTGAAATGTTGTCTAATATGTATCTGGAGACTGGAGGTATATCGACAAAAACAAGTTAAACCATCATACAACAAAGAGCTTCTGCTTGACGGCATGTTCTGTTTTGCCCATGTTTCAGACAGTAGTCTGAAACGATGTTTAGTGTTTACCAAATCAATGAAATTAGTACTTATGTTATCTGTTACCTAATAATGTGAATGCTTCCATGTAATTCAAAGTTGTCTGGGGTTTTATACAGGCTTGTCCAAAGTTAATTGAACGATTTAAGGAAAGAGAGGAGAATGTAAAGGTAATTGTTTGGTATCGATAATTTCAGAATTTGGGTGGTCTTGCTGTTTATCAATCTCATTAAGCTTCTCTATGGTTCTAGATGGACATCTTTAACACTTTTATTGAGTTGCTACGCCAAACTGGTAACATGACAAAAGGACAAGGTGACATTGATGAATCTAGGTAAGTCCATTCTTCTTCTGTTTGCATCATTTTTGACAGCCTTCCATCAATTCTACTTTAAGCTGTAGCATCTGATGCAGTTGGTTATTCAATTACTTTTAGTCTTTTACATACTTTGAGTTGATCATATACCGTGGTTAAAGCACTGAGCACATGTGGCTAACCATTTTGCTTTGCAGCCCTAGATCGTTGCTGAAGCAAGAAGTGCCTAAAGTTGTGAAGTCTATCAATAGACAGTTGCGTGAAAAATCAATCAAGACAAAGGTTGCATCCTCGACTATCATGCAAATCATGTTCGTTGACTCAGATCTGGTTTTATGTTTTTTATCTATATTTTCAGGTTGGAGCATTCTCCGTATTGAAGGAGCTTGTTGTTGTACTGCCAGACTGTCTTTCTGATCATATTGAATCACTTGTTCCTGGGATTGAGAAGGCTTTGAATGTTAGTGATTCCCATTTGCTAAAAAATTTCTGTGGAGGACATATGCTTGTTTTTAAGCCGTATTATCTATTTGATAGGACAAGTCATCTACCTCCAACTTGAAGATTGAAGCCCTTGTATTTACGAGACTTGTTATGGCTTCACATTCCCCTTCTGTGTTTCATCCATACATACAGGTACTATAACATTTATCTTTAATTACTTGTGGCATTTGCCATCAGTGACATATTAATTGCAAAAATCAAATTCCAGGCACTTTCTGGACCAATATTATCTGCTATTGGAGACAGATATTACAAAGTCACTGCTGAGGCTTTAAGAGTGTGCGGAGAGCTAGTCTGCGTGCTTCGTCCAAATTTTCAGGTCAATCTTGTATCCCATATGTTACTCTGACAAAAACACCATTTATTCATATTTTTGAAGCCTTTGTTTGTTTGTTTTACAGATGTGCTCTTTAGATTACAGGGCATATATTGGCCCAATCTATACTGCCATATTGGCCCGCTTGGCTAATCAGGATCAGGATCAGGTTTAGCTAAATTTACACTTCCCTCCCCTCAACTTCCATTTCTTTCTCTTGTCAGTGCCTCTTATGAAAGTTTCCGTTTCAGGAGGTTAAAGAGTGTGCCATATCTTGCATGAGCCTTGTGGTATCCACGTTTGGTGATGGTCTTCAAAGGGAACTGCCAGCATGCCTTCGTATTCTTGTTGATAGGATGGGCAATGAAATAACTAGACTTACAGCAGTTAAGGTAAGCTATCAACTGCACCCCTGTATTGAAAGCATAGTATTGTTAATCTCCTTATCGATTCATTACTTATGAGCATTACTGTTTTCTGTAATGCCTATCTTGAATTTCAATTTGAAGATTTTAATGGGAAGCATAGTTCAAATATGTCACTGAACCTCCACCCAAAGCGTATTGATATTCTGTCAACAGTGGTAAAAGAACTGCCAATGTTTTGATCAGCACTGGCTCTACATCTTGCTGGATTACTTGAAATAGATTACTCTGGTCGGTTCATTGCGATCTAAAACTTGGCTGGAATATAATTTACCAATCTAGTTGCTTGAGTCAAGTCGTGTCCTCAGAGTTTTACTGTTATATCCTGTTATCGTGCCTTTGTGTGAAAATTAGAGGTTGTTTTTAATTGCTCTATTGGTCTGTATTTTTTCATCTAATGCCTTTTTGTTCTGTTTATCTATTCCGTATTCAGTATTCTGGTGTAGTATGTAAAACATTTGTTCCTTTACAGGCATTTTCAGTGATTGCCAAATCACCTCTTCATATTGATCTTTCATGTGTCCTAGACCATATCATTTCTGAGCTCACAGCTTTCCTTCGAAAGGTAAAGATGCATTGTACAGTGTTTTCTTCAATTTTCTGGATGAAAAAGATATCAATATTGTGGGCTAAAGTTTTATTTGATGTCCATTTTCCCAACAGGCCAACAGAGCTCTTAGGCAGGCAACATTGGGAACACTAAATTCTCTTGTCGTTGCATATGGTGATCAAATTGGATCGTCCTCATATGAAACTATTATTGCTGAACTGTCTGCACTCATAAGGTTTGCTATAACTCATGACTCTCACATTTTCTGGCTACCATGATGTGGTATCGATCTATTTAATGTGGCAGTGACATGGATTTGCATATGACTGCTCTTGCCCTGGAGCTTTGTTGCACAATCATGGCCAATAGAAAATCCATACAAAATGTTGGTTTGGCTGTGAGATACAAGGTTTTGCCCCAAGCCCTTGTTTTGATCAGGAGTGCTCTCTTGCAAGGGCAGGCTCTACAGGTTTTTTTTTTCATTTAAGATTTTGGCTTCTTCTTAAGCTGCAAGTTGAAACTAACATAGGATGTTACTGCCACAGGCACTGCAGAGATTTTTTGCTTCCCTGGTCCAGTCTGCAAATACAAGCTTTGACACTTTGTTGGATTCTCTTATTTCTACTGCTAAACCATCACAATCAGGTGGACTTGCAAAGCAGGCACTGTCTTCCATTGCGCAGTGCATTGCTGTGTTATGCTTAGCAGCTGGGGATCAAAAGTGTGCATCAACTATTGAAATGCTTAAGGGCATTTTAAAAGACGACAGTGCTACTAATTCTGTAAGGCTTGCTTATTCCTTATTGCATATGTGACGTTCAAAGTTCAAAGTTCAAACTTCAACATATTACCATTTTGCATTTGTGTAATACCTCTGGTATTCCATAATACATACCACTCATTTTGCTAATCCATACCTTCGAGATCCATATTCATTTATATTGATGTATGGACTGTTTTCATGTTGAAATGCTTAAGGGCATTTTAAAAGACGACAGTGCTACTAATTCTGTAAGGCTTGCTTATTCCTTATTGCATATGTGACGTTCAAAGTTCAAAGTTCAAACTTCAACATATTACTATTTTGCATTTGTGTAATACCTCTGGTATTCCATAATACATACCACTCATTTTGCTAATCCATACCTTCGAGATCCATATTCATTTATATTGATGTATGGACTGTTTTCATGTTTCAACATATCTTGGCAATCCTTTATGAGTTAGTTTTACATTTTTTTCATTTATGGACACCTTTTTATGTAGATTGTATTTTGCTCTATAGAATTGTGAAATTAGCATACTACATGTTCTCTCAACACTTGTTGCTATGCCTTGAAAGTTCAAAGTTTTGAAAAATGCTGGTTTGCTAAATTGGCGCCACTGGCCACTCATGTTTTTTTGGCAACTATCAACCGTCTTTTGTCTCTGATCTGGTGGCTGGCGATTTGGCCAGACCAGTTAATTAATGGAATTCCGTTTCCATATAGAAAACTGAACTATTGTATTGTAATTGGGCTTAGAGTCCTTCGTATTATGTGCTTGTTTGATGCTTAGCCATGATGGTCTCCATCAAACTATTAGTATCTTCTATTTATTGATTGCATGAATTCAGATTTAACTCAAATGTGGCCTGTATCATTCATTCTCTTTATTGTCTGTTGATTACCTGCTACCATCGTTTGGCAGGCTAAACAGCACATGGCCTTGTTATGTTTGGGAGAAATTGGAAGAAGGAAGGACCTCAGCAATCATGCTCAAATTGAGAATATTGTCATCGAGTCATTTCAGTCGCCTTTTGAGGAGATCAAGTCTGCAGCATCGTATGCTCTTGGAAACATTGCTGTTGGGAATTTATCCAAGTATTTGCCATTTATCTTGAATCAGATTGACAATCAACAGAAGAAACAGTATCTGTCGCTTCATTCACTGAAAGAGGTGTGTTCTTGCTAGAATTTGGTTTTTAAAGTGTATTTTCCATATATTTGTTACTTAATTCTTACCTAATACTTAAAACCACTCAGGTAATTGCACGACAGTCTATTGACCATACCAGTCAGAGTGAGCTCCAGGATTCAAACATTGGGAAGATTTTGGCATTGCTCTTTAATCACTGTGAAAGTGAGGAGGAGGGAGTTCGGAATGTAGTTGCAGAGTGCTTAGGCAAAATTGCTCTGATTGAACCTAGGAAATTAATCCCTGCTCTGAAGGTGTGACATGTTCATAGCTAGCTAAGCTATTTTCTTGTCTTTGTGCTCTTGCAGTCATTTTATGATTAAAGGCCTAATGTTTCATGTCTTATCTTTTCACTAGGAACGTACATCTAGTCCAGCAGCAAACACAAGAGCTACAGTTGCAATTGCTATAAAATATTCCATTGTTGAACGTCCTGGAAAAATAGATGAAATCATGTACCCTGAGATATCTACCTTCCTGATGTTGATTAAAGACAGCGACAGGGTATTAACACTTGACAAAGTTTTGCATTATTACTTTATGCTTTCTTGATGTGTTCTTCACAGTTTCCTTTTGCACTTTCCAGCATGTTAGGCGTGCAGCTGTCCTGGCTTTGAGTACAGCTGCGCACAACAAGCCAAATTTGATTAAAGGCCTCCTTCCTGAATTATTGCCTCTTTTGTATGACCAGACTGTTGTTAAGGTATTGTTTGTTATTGATCTCTTGTTTTGTTTTGAGTGGGAATGTTATATACAGCACATCCTGCTTCAAGATTTTGCAATAAAGTCCTTCCATTATACCTCTTGTAAGCAATGATCTCTTTCCATGCAGCAAGAATTGATCAGAACAGTTGACCTTGGGCCTTTCAAGCATGTTGTAGATGACGGACTTGAACTCAGGAAAGCTGCCTTTGAATGTGTGGATACCTTGCTGGATAGTTGTCTTGATCAAGTGAACCTGTCATCTTTTATTGTTCCTTTCCTCTTATCTGGTTTAGGTGGTGAGTACCGTTACACTGAATAATTTATAATTTTGCACTTAACTGCACATTCCATTTAATTCGCCATAGCAATATAGAGGTTTAGATGGTATATAATCTCTAAGACCATGTACGCTGCACACAAGTAAATCATGTTTATTTTGTTTTCTATTTGCCAATGATTTTTTTCACTTGTCTGGTGGTCTTACTGCACTGTTTTATGTAGATCATTATGATGTAAAAATGCCTTGCCATCTGATTCTCTCCAAGCTAGCAGACAAGTGTCCTTCTGCTGTTCTTGCAGGTATGTTTTAATCTATGACCTTTCAGGGCTTCATAGGTTACGAATGCCCCTGCTAATATTTTACGGTGTTGTTTCAGTTTTGGACTCATTGGTCGAACCTATTGAGAAAACTATAAATCACAGACCCAAGGGTGATGCAGTGAAGCAGGAGGTTGATCGAAATCAAGACATGATTCGAAGTGCTCTTCGAGCAATCGCAGCTTTAAGTCGTATAAGGTCAGGATTCATTCTGCCCTGCCCAGTTTACCTGTATTTCTGGTTTAGTGAGAATTTTAACAGTGAGGCCACCTTTCCTGTTACAAATTACCACTTCTTTGTTGTCAGCCCTTGACAAGTGGTATCTGGAAAGAAAAAATTTAACTCATTCACTTGCATTGTAACAATTCCGGTTTATACATATACATATATATACATATATATGTGTTATTCTACACCACGTGTGTAGAATAGCTATTCTACAATGATTATTTTCAGTAGTAGATTTTCTCAGTAGAATAGCAATTGAGTAATATTTTTTTCTCAGTAGAATAGCTATACTATACCCGTGGTGTATGATAATATATATAATATATATATATTCTAATTTAGGTATTTTACCTTCTGATATTTTTAATTACCATCTGCAGTGCTAGTGATTACAGCATGAGATTCAAGAATTTGATGAACAAGATAATGGCATCCCCTCCACTTGCTGACAAGTACAACTCGGTGTGCAGCGAATAAGAGCTGAGCTTCTGTATATGGTAGAAAATAGTTGAAACTCGGTACTTGTGCCTGCCTTTCTGGAGGGGGCTAGCTTGATACTGAGAATGGTACAGCTCAGAGGTTTGTACTTTTATTGTCCCTGATGGTTTAGAGGTGGGGCGAAGATATATGAAGACAAGGTTTTGGGATGAAATGGCTGATTGAATGCTAGGCTTTTTGTTTTGTACAAAATATGGTTGAAATTCACTTGATTGAGTAAAGGTGGGTAGTATTGAGGCCTTCTTTTGCTTAATTTGAATTGCATTGCTGACTATTGTGCCAATCTCTTGATGCTGCGCTCTCTGTCGGACGGTCGCTGAGGTCTCATCCTGAGTACCAAATCTCTGGTTACCGATAAACTGCCCGGAACAGTTTAGATTCAAATATGAAGTAAAGGTTTGAAATTTTGTTGAATCGAATTTGAAAAGAAAAAGGTGCGTGCTCGTCTGTAATTCAAATGAAATGATTTTCTTATTGTAATTTTTTATCTCGTAAAATCTGATCACTGGCTGGAGATTTATTTGGTTACCAGTTTTTTTGACCTTGTAACGTAATGCTGCTTTTGAACGGTGACGTCACACTGGCTGCTTTGCATGACGCCCCCCAGCTTACGTGGGCGGGCACTCGAAGCCATCACCTGAGTGACGATTTCAGCTAAAGAGCAGCCTTGTTTCTCTTGTCGCCCCAGCCATCATCCTCCACTGTGAACCTTGTCTGCACTGCATCAACAAGGACACTGCCATGCCTCTAGAACCACTGGAAATCATACTTACCACTACAAGGTACAGCTCTCATCTCAACTCATCTTGTGTCTGACTGCCTTTGGCACTTTGACCGTATGGGTGTCCTTGCCTCCGATTCAATTCTTTGTGGCCTCCTCTGCACATGAACTGATGAACTGGTGCAAAGAAAAAATATGACACAAGTGATGTGTGTTGGTAGTACTCCGGTACTCCCTATGTCATAAAATGTGGTAAGTTTAAGTGTAGGTATATGTATTAAAGACTTGAGTAAGACTACCTTTGTACAAAGTTGTTATATTGTATTTGGAACAAATTTTAAAATATAAAACTTGTTATATTTTGAGATGGAAGAGACTACTGATTGATATAAAGTCAACCCCTTCATGTACCAATTAGCATTTTCTATTTGCTGTCACTTCACTGCTCAGCATCTATGCATCTGCAGTTCAGCATTAGTGCATTTGCCAGTTTGCAATGAGCCCATGACTCCATTCATGCGCTTGCTTGCAAAAGCTGGAAGTGGGGAGAAACTTCCTGGAGCTCACCATGTGCAAGTGGATACTTTTCCTCACTGGCAAACTGGAAGGAGGTGAGCATCTGATCTCTGCCTGCTGCCTCTTTGCTCTTGCATGAATGTGTCGTGTGTGTGTGTGTGTGTGATGGAGTGTATATCAGAGAGCACTTATGTGCAATGAAGTTGGTGGTATTCATTGGTTGCCTCTACTTGTGTTCTCTTCTCTCATGTCCAAACCTGGAAAATCATAGCTTGCTGCATTTGCAACCAACATGCTTTATTTATCATGATTGGCTTGCTTAGTTTATTTTAGCAGGAGATTCAGAAACACGTTTTCTTTTCCTGCTGGAAGATTCAGAAACAGTTTTGGCATTGGTTCTGTCACAATGGTCAGGGAACACCATGATATTAATAATGATGCAAAATTAGTTGCTTTAGGTACAAGTAGGCTGAATCTCTTCTGAATCTTCCCTCTGAGCTAAGTCACAGTTAAGAAGTAGTTAGTTGTCAGCTGTACTGTTCTTGTTCTACAATACATGAATTAGCTCACAATGTCTTCCCTTTCTTTTTCCTTCCTTTTCTTTACAATCCACATTTAGAATATTCTTCAAAGGCGGCGTGAAAACATCTGAAATTTGAGGGAAACCTCAGAAATTTTGAACTTTTTTTCTCTGGTTTGGTGAAGAAATCAACTTGGTCAGCTACATTACAAAACAGGAGCACCATGCCATGATCAGGTGTACTTACAGTCTTATTTTACCATGGCTGTCTCCCTCCTTTTTCAGTGGTGCCAAACCAAACCATCCTTCTCATGACAGCCTGACGATCAGTTAAGCGTCGTGCCAAAGAGAAGACTGCTGTTCTTCAGGATGCTTCTTTCTTTATCTGCTTCTGTCAGCATCCAATGGAAACCTGCTCCTCAATTTGTTTATTAAACTAAACAATCCTTCTATTCAGGTGCAAATTGAAAATTCTGCCAGATACTGACCAACAAATTCTGATGAACAGTCTGAGGCAGATCACTCAGATGTATGCAGAGTGAAGTTCAAAAGCTATGGTATTTGGATTTTAACTTAACTTTCTTTCAATATAGGACCCCAAAATGAAAATACAAAGAATATGTAAGACAATGAGTTGTACGATTTTTTTTGAGATAATTGTCTGCTTTGGCTGTAACAGAAATGAGCTAGTAATCTAGTATGGTTGCTGAGGGATCTTGTCTGGTGTCCTGCTTTCTTTAGCAGATTCTGCATCAATCAATAGGTTTTGTCATCTTTGGCCAGACCACCAAAATGCAATTCAATAAAACACAAGTAGATAAGGAAAAAAACACAATGCATGGCTTGACAAAATTTATTGGGTTCAAATTTATTCAAATAATTTGGCGCTTCTTTCATTTAAAATTTCACTTCAATTCATGTACCCATTGTGTTCTTGTCACTGCTAGGAAGTGGCCTAGAAGCCCAGCCCGTAAATAGTACCAGCAGTACTATAAATTGAGTCAGTCTAGGAAACAGTCTTGTTAGACTTGTTAAGTTAATTCTGTTTATATCAGTTAGAGGACTGATCATGTGTCTATATAAATAGGGCTCTAATAGGAGTTTAAGTCGTCGAGTATTCAGTTTAGACTTAGCCTTTTTATATTACATGCCTCCTTATCACTTCTCGTAACAAGCACTATCACGATGATCCACCAACTTTTTCTATTAATTAAAAAGATTAGTTCCTACCAATTTATGTAGATTATACTAGATCAATGTAGACAAGGCAGAGAGAAAGAAAAGAAAAGCAATTAAAGGAACACAAAATGGCATCAAACTAGCCTCAAGGATTACATGTATTGTTAATGCTGAATACCTGAAAATCCCTAGCACAAAACAATCTCTCATGAACTGAGAGTCCTAGAACTAGAAGGGGGTAAAAAAAGAACACACATAGTTCTACTAATCTACTTCTTCCCATCAGACAGCTACTAGTAGTGAAGAAAGAAATCACAAATCTGTAGGTGAAAACTACCAAATCCCAATCCTGAATCACATCAGCAACCCTGCCAATCAGTCTGAGGTCTCTGTAATTTACATTCTATTTCTACACAGGGGTAAAACCGTAAAAAGCCCGCTCCTGTGGCAAGAGCGTAAAATGTCGCAGCCAAGAGGAATGGCGGGGGGCTTGCCGGCGGAGCTGGAGGCGGCCGCCGGGCGGCCTAGCAGCCGGAGGGATCGTCGTCGGAGAGGCGGAGGAGGAGTCGGCGGAAGTCGGCGACGGGGCAGGGGATGCGGAGCGCGCCTGGGTGGCCGTAGCCGTACTCCTGGGCGGCGCGCCGGAGCAGCGCCGCGAAGGCCGGACTCCCCAGCAGCTCGGCGCGCACGGCGAACCGCTCGACAGGCCCGCCCTCCTCGCCGACGCAGACCGGCACGTGCCCCTGCGGCACCCGCGTCGTCGTCGACGACGACGACGACGACGACTTCGGCCGGAGCTGCTGGTACGCCGCGGCGGCGGAAGAGTCGTCGGCAGCGGCAACGCGGGAGGGCCGCTTGAGGAGGCGCTTCATGGCGGCGACAGCGAGGAGGAGGAGGCGAAAGGTGGGCTCTTGGGACGGAAGGAGCACTGAGCAAGGCGCGCGCGTGCTTGCCGAGTAGCGGTCGGTGGCCAGGGTAGAGATGGGCTTATATAAAAGCTAAGGCGTAGATTCCGAAAAAGACAGCTCCAATTTTTTTGTTTTATAATATAATAAAATTTAAACCTCAATTTTTTTCCAGATATTATCAAAATTAAATTTTTTGATTATTTTCTCAATATATATACCTAAACCTGAAAGAGTATGTAAGAATATGTTAAACCTAGAGCTAGTCAGTTTTGTTCTGCATTTAAAAATACAGTATTTTTATGAATCTAGTTAAGTTTGGAATCTAAAGTTTAAATCAAGCTTCAACTTTTAAGAGGAAGAGGAACAAGCACGTCGACAAACATTCTAAAACGGAAGGATTTTTTGAATGATCCACAACCTATTTCTTTTAAATGAAAAATCAACCATGCTAAAGGCTTTTGCATTTCTATTCATAAAACCTTGAAGCTACGAGACTACGACGCGCAAAGAAAAGCGGCAGATAATTTAACTCAGTTATATAAATTTGTATTTCTATTCATTAAATTCACACCGATGACAAGATGGGAGTGGTGTACGGCCGACACAAAGCCGGTGCACCCGCGTTTAACCGATGCGCGCCCGGCCCGAGCCCGACCGACCGCGCACGTGCTATGCTCCGGTCCGGTCCGGTCCGGTCGCCGGCGAACCGGGTCCGTGTGGCGTCCGTACTCCGTAGTAGTCCGGATCGTACGGCCAGCGAGGTGGCTGGAGGATGGCGATGGCCCGAGACAGCAAGCAGACCAGGACAGCTTGCTCGAGCTGGCTGCTGGCAGTGACTCGTGGGCCCCACCTACCTAGGAGTAGGTCTCGTGGGTGGGACCCACCACAAAGGATGGAGCACCGTCTCGCGAGCTCCGGGCCCACACGAGCAAGCTGCAAGCGTGCAGCTAGGGCGCGAACGTACGAGACCGTGCGTCCTGTGTACGTACGGACGTCCACGCCCACACGCATTTATTGCATTGCTCGCTGCACCGGCCGAAATTAAGGGGATATTTGAAATTATTTATAATATCTATTTATAATCCGTAGATTATTCGCGAGACGAATCTATTTAACTTAATTATGTTATGATTTAATAATGTGATGTTATAGTAAACATTTATTAATCATGAATTAAAACCCTCTGATCCCGCGATTATTTTTATAATTGGTTTATGTTTAGTCTTTCAAATCTGATCTAACCGCGGTTTTTTAGTTTTGCAAAAAAAAATCTCACAAATATCTAATTTGTTGAATTCTCCGTACGTCCAATCTAGTGAGAAATTCAGCAATTTGTTAGACTCAAGAAATGGCTTTAAGTTTTTTTTGCTATCCGAATTTATTTTTATTTACACGGATGGCCTTTTTAACATTATAATTTTCAAGTGGAGTCTTGAGAACGGCAAATAATTAGTTGTTATAGGTAGCCCACTGGCATGATGACAAAGCCCAGTCATCCAGACCCCACGTAGACCTCTTTTCCCCCACGTGGCTACGTCACTGTCTCACAGCATCATGCATCCCCTGGCCACGTCAGCATGACGTACAGCATTGCACGGTCGAGTTGTACCGTGCCACGAAAGCCATCGACCGCCACGGACTAACGATGGTGTGGTCGTGCCAAACTTTATCCAATTCAGCAACAAAAACAATAACCAATATACCCATGTTAAACTTAACTTAGGCTTGGTAATCTATCCATCGACAATATTGCTCAAAAGTGGTCCATATAGAGTAAACAATATTATGACTAGTCTATATACATTGTACAAGGGATCTATAGACTCATCCATAACTCTAGGTACCCACATGGGCGGAGCTCAATAGGGGCTAGGGGGTTCCTAGGGACCCGGGTCCACAAAATTTTTTAATGTATATTAGCAATTTTTTACTCTTTGTGCACTCCCTTAAAGTAAATATGGTGTATCATTTAAAGTGGTGCACCCCCCTCAAATTTTCTCTAGCTCCGCCACTGGGTACTCATATGCCTAAAGACCACCCATAAGGAATAAAAAATAATATTATCTATTTCTCACTCTTTCTCGCTCCCACCATGGTGTGAGTGTTCATACTATAGAGGGACTCACTTAAATTTCGTTGTTATTTGATACATTGTAGAATTTGCAATTGTTATAGACTAATTCTCTTAGACCCACTCATAAACATCACTTGATCCATGTACATTAGAGATGCCCTTAGAGAGAACCATAAGCACATAAAGTTGGTCATATACATTGTGGAAGAAACCATAAGCTTTCATAAGCTATGGGTATCCATATAGCTATGGCCTAGCTATAAGCAATAAAAAATCATACATCTTCACTTTTTCCAATAAAAAAATTCGGCATGGGATGTTTGAGTCCTGAGCCATGAAGGAAAAAATATTTTAATTAGAATGTGGGACTCATCTTAAGGACCACTCAAACTATATACATTGTAACAATTTCTCTAAGATTTGTGGGTCCAACCTTATAGCAAATTTAGACCATATACATTGGAGATGCCCTTGTCCATCCTTAATGTCTTTTGGACTTTACTAAAGAACTTTATTAACGTATATTAACTACTTATTAATAATTACCACACTATTGTAGTGTATTATACTAAAAGTATTATATTATTGTAAGACTAGATGTCAAGCAATAATTTAATATTTTAATCAATCACATTATTTTAGGTATAATTGTCATTAAACAATATATATATCACAGATTGTTTATCATTCTGCTCAACATATTTTTTGGATGATAGTATGATTTCTAATACTAGACCCACTAATCAAATAGTGGTATATAATATTTTTTTTTGAGAAACAACCAGCAGGAGAGGCTCCTACTAAGGTTATATATTAAACCGAACACGAAAAATACAGTGTAAAAAAATTACAGGGCTTAAAAGCAAAAAGACAGAGCAAGGGGTAGAAAGTTGAAAATGTAGCGGGATTATGCTATCCAGACCAAGAATTCGGACCTAGATCCTATCTTAATTCTGTCGCTTTGCAGAATGAGGCAATCTTTGAAATCAGCCCACCAGCTTGCTATTGACGGTTCCTGGCGTCGAAAGATGCATCCATTACGATGCAACCAGATAGTCCAGGTTCCTACTAATAAAATGTCAATGATAAATTTTTCTTGCTGATAGATTTAATCATGGCAATTTGTTCTTCCAATGATTCACCTGGAGGCCAAAAGATATCTAGTTTTTCCCAGCAACTGTAAGCAAAGTGACAGTCAATAAAAAGATGTTGTGAAGTTTCCTTAGAATGTTGGTCGCAGAGAGGGCATAGGCAGTCCTCGTCATCTTGAATTAGGGTTTTCCTTTGTAATATGTCTCTTGTGTTGAGCCTATCTTTGAGAATAAGCCAGAAGAAAACCTTAATTTTTGTCGCACAGTGACTGCGCCATAACCATTTGTAAACTGGGTGAACAGCCATTTGATTGAAAGTGTAGGCATATAAGTCTTTTGATTGATAAGGACCATTCCCCCAGATTAATTTCCATAAGTCATTTGCATCTGCTGAGTTTGTGCTCTGTATAAGTTTCTGCTGAAGAAAGGCCAGCTCTTGTTCTGCTTCGGTGGATAAGGGAAGGAAGAAACTTTGGTCCAGGCTGACCTGTTCTTTGAACTTCTGTATGGACCATTTTTGATGTTTGACAAATGTGAAAAGTCTTCCCAACTGGAGATGAATAGGCGTATCTGTCCACAGGTCAAACCAGATAGAGGCTGTTGCACCGTTATTAACCAGAGGTCTAGCAATCGCTAAGAAGTTCGGGATCAGTTTTAAAACTCCTTTCCACCAAGCTGATCCTTTAATAGATTGGAGGTGGGGCACCTGCCCTGAATTGTAGTGTTTGTGCCAGATTAAGTTAATCCAAGGAATGTCCTGTTTATTGTAAAATTTGTCTAGCATTTTGACCATAAGCGCATTATTTTGTGCTCTTAAGTTGATAACCCCTAACCCCCCCCTTTTCTTTCGGTTTGCAAACAATCTCCCATTTCACCATCGGTTTCATAGAGTCCCCCTGCGAATTCCTCTCCAGAGACATGCTCGGCGAGCTTGATCAATCCTTTTAATTACCTTCATTGGAAGCAGGAACATACACATCGTGTAAGTTGGTAGAGCTGTGAGAACCGAGTTCACTATTTGCAATTTCCCTGCTGTGGAAAGCCAATAGGTAGTTGCAGCTAATCTGTTTTCAATTCTGTTTAGAAGATTGTTGAAGTCCTGAAATTTTGGATGTTTAATTCCCAGCGGAAGACCCAGATAAGGAAGAGGTAATTTTCCGATCGGACAGCCAAATGTTTTTGAAAGTACTTCTGCTTGCATGTCATCTGTATTTAATGTAACCAAGCAGGACTTAGCTAGATTTATTTCTAGCCCCGTAAAATTCGCATAAGTGTTAAGCAATCCTTTGATAACAAAAATATTTCTTTGTGTTGCCTTCGCGAAGATTAGTGTATCATCTGCGTACTGTATTATTGGATAGTCATTCTCAAAATGGCAATCTGGGGCCTCAATTGTTCCTTGGTTGTAAGCCGTGTTCAACATGCTTTGAAGTAAGTCAGCTGCAATCACAAACAAAAGTGGTGAAAGCGGGTCTCCTTGTCTAACACCACGTCTGCAATTAAAGAATTTTCCAGCCGAGCCATTTAAAAGTATTGTTGTGCTTGCTGAGTTTAAGATAGAACTGATCCAAGATAACCAAACTTGTGGGAAACCCATCTCCTTAAGCATGAACAGAATTGCTGAGTGTTCTACTGTATCAAAAGCTTTTTGGAAGTCTATTTTAATCATGGCTACGGGGTCTTTTGATTTAGAACACTGATGTGTGTATTCATAGGACCATGCTAAACAATCTTGAATCGATCTTCCTTTGATGAATCCATATTGATTTTTGTGAATATCCCGCTGCATAATAGGTTGTAGTCTGTTTGCTAGGATTTTGGTTAGTAGTTTGACCGCAAAGTTTACTAACGCTATTGGCCTATAATCACTGGTGCAAGTTGGGTTGTTAACCTTTGGCAGTAGGATGATAAAAGAATTGTTTACTGGTGTCAAGTCTAGCTGCCCTTGATGAAAAGCTGATAAGAATTGATAGAAATCATGCTTCAAGGTTTCCCAGTTGGCTTTATAGAAAAAGTTGTTGAAGCCATCCGGTCCAGGCGCTTTATCTGAAGGCATTGCCCAGAGTACTTTGTCAATTTCCTCATGAGAAAAAGGTGCTACCAGTGGATTCAGATTCAAAGAATGAGAGAATATTATCGGAGAAATAAGATTCTTTGGAGTATTCCTTGTTGAACCTATTTGGATGTAAACTCTTTTAGAAATAATTCTGCTTTGTCTTGTTGTGTGTGTAATTCTTGGCCATTACTGTCTTGAACCATCGAAATTGTGTTGTGCCTGAGCCTGGTTGAGGCTGCTGCATGAAAGAATTTTGTATTTTCGTCTCCTAGACAAGTCCAACGTATTGTATATCTCTGTTTCCAATAAGATTGTTTAAGGTGCAATAAGGAGTTGATTTGATTCCGGAGTATTATTCTGAAGTTAAATTCCATGGTGCTAAGATTCCTGTCTTCCTCAAAAGCGTCTAACGCCGAAATAATAATATGGCAAGCCTTGTTTATTTTTTCTATCTGCCCCATTCGGGGAGCCCAATTTCTGAGCCTCTTTTGCAGTCTGGCTGTTTTCAGAGCTATGGCCTGCGCTCCAACAGCATTTCCAGAATGTTGCAGCCATGTGTTTCGAACTAAATCCTTGAATCCAGGTAGAAAGGCCCAGAATTTCTCAAATCTGAAAAGGAGTGGTCTTTGAACTGAAGTGTTAATCTCAATGTAGCATGGGATGTGGTCTGAGGTGTGTCTGTCTAAACCTATGAATTTTGTGCTAGGAAAATGTGTTATCCAATTAGGTGAAGTAAAACACCAGTCAAGTTGAATTAATAAAGGGTTTCTTTGCATGTTACTCCAAGTGTATTTCTTGCCTGACAACGGAATTTCGGATATCCCATGAAGGTTTATCCACTCATTGAGCCTGGGATCATGCGAGAAATTTCTTCCTATCCTGTTCCTGTTATAGTCAAATCTGTATTCATTGAAGTCCCCTACTAACATCCAGCCATCTTGAATGTTATAATTTTGGCCTGACAGCCAATCAAAGAATCTTGATTTATCTTCTTCTCTACACGGTCCATATACCGTTGTGAGAACCCATGAGTGCCCATCAGCAATTGATTGAAATCGAAGAGTAACTTGGAAAGCATTGCATGATAAAACTTCTCCCTTCAGCCGTGAGCCAACCCAACCCACA
The DNA here is from genome assembly GCA_019279435.1 of Zizania palustris. NCBI lineage: Eukaryota > Viridiplantae > Streptophyta > Magnoliopsida > Poales > Poaceae > Zizania > Zizania palustris. The sequence goes on along the minus strand of JAAALK010000287.1, from coordinate 29,599,743 downwards.
ACAATACCACCTGAGGCTCCTGTCGAAGGCGAGAAAGCGAATTTGTTGAATCTTTTTGGTGCGAAGGTACGAATGATTGAGTGATCGATGAGTCCTATTTTCGTTTCTTGAATACAAAAAATTGAGAATTTCTTGTCTAACAGCAAATCCTTAACTGCGATCTTTTTCTGTTTTGCGTTCAGGCCCCTAATATTCCAATTTAGAATTCCCCATTTCAGATTTCTGACCATTTGTTATTATCAAGTAGAGCATTTTTCGTTGCAATCCAGTTGCAAGAAATAGGTAGCAAACCAGTTGTATGAAATAGATAACGATACAACCACAGAATGATAAATAAGTTTGGTAGTCTGAAACATTCTGCAAAGCCACATAGGTAACAGCATCAACGATAGAGATTGTCCAGCTAAAGTGCAACGACAACAAAAGCCCTAAGGGTGAGAACAGCGGATGTTGACCAAAAGGTGTACAAAACCACGGTAGAAAGTTTTCTGTGGCCATTACATCCCCTACTTGCTTGTGCCCTTTAGTTTTCTTCTTCATCAGCAGCGACATTGCTTGTGTGAGCTGGGACAAGCAGACCATTGATGTTTTCCTCTTGGATGCTCAATTTGTCCACTGCCACTTGATCTGTAGTTAGACCACAATAGTGGATAGCTGCATGATTAATCTGAGAAAAGGATAGCTCTGGGTATTGCTTACCATCTGATGCTGCCTCTAGGAACTGCTGCAGTGAAGGTTTGTCAGACATAATTCCTTTCCCCTTGGAGGCCCTCGAGGAAGAGCCCTGCATTTGATAGTCAGCAAAACGGCTAGGAAGCGAAGATGATTTATAGCCATCCTGTTTATTTTTAAGACGAGCACTCCTCCTCAAACCACTAACAGAAATCAAGAATTTTGATCTTACCGGGCCTAGGTTTGCGTCCTGATGATTGTCCAAATTCAGGGTCTGACGACGACGAGAATAGACAATTTTGATTGAAGGTTTAGGAATTGCTGTCTGAGGAGACATCTGTCTTGCTAGAATGTTTTGTGTGCTATTATCAGATGAGTGCATGAGGCCAGCCATAGTACTGTTGTTAGCAGACATTGCTGTTGATCCACTAGTTAGGCCAACTGAAAGCCCAGAAACTTCAATGCTAAGCTCCTCTTGATTTTGTGGGACTTGGATATTGTTGAGCTGAGGCTCTGGCCATTGTTCCCATTGCATATTCTCATGTTGAGGCTCTGGCTCATTATTCTGATGTTGCTCTTGGTTAAAGGCATTTGCATCCTGATGTTGGAAATTATTGGCATTTAGCAGCTGGTCATCCACCCAATGCTGAACCCAATCAGGGTCCCCCTGAAACACCTCTCCATTAAACGGGTGTGGATTACCACCATTCGGAGGTAGCTCATCCTCATCCCCCGGGAAACCATCAGCTAGCTCATTGCCTATGATGTACACAGGGAAAGTCCAAGATCTACCTTCTCCATCCATTGAGTGACACGATTTTACAGTGATGCTGCGGGGAATGTCAAGTGTAGTATCAACTAGCACTTTGAGTATGACTCTGCAGAAGCTATTGTCTTCAGGGTTCCAGTATAACAGTTTACCAAACGCAGCAACAATCTGTTCTAAAAAGTTTTGTTCTTTAAAGTCCATTGGGAAGGCTAAAAACATGATCCAGACTATGCGAGATGCTGGGGAGTTTCTAAAGTTGATCGACTCATCATGTTTAACAAATGTTACCAATCTTTCCCCAATCCAGTGGGGACCTGAGTTGATAAGAGAATCACGCTGAAAGAGACCACCTAGTTTAAAGAATCCCACTGCCAAAGGATGAACCCCATATCTTTCTACTTGAAGCCTCAAAACTTGCGTGATATGATGATAGATAAGCAGTAGGAAATCATGACGTTCAAGCGTAGTCAAGTATTCATCACAGTTTGCAAGCGCAAAATCTTCATACCTTCTGATATGTTGACCTGAGAGAGCAATGACGGCCCTCCTTCTACGGAGTTCTCCTCCCCCATCCGAGAGAACTCCCCCTCTTGGAATGTAGGCGAGCGGATCCATCGGGAAGTTGGCCATATCACAACCGATCAGCTCTGGAGCTTGTGGCTTGAAGAGGACAATAGCTTGCGAGGAGGAAGCCAACTGAGTTGCTTTAGGCTTCCAACGCAACCAGTAGCATTTAGGTGGCTTGTTTGGGAAGACGCTGTGTGTGCAATTATGAATTGCGCAAAGCAGGCTAGATTTGGATGTAGTAAATGTGGCCAGTGAATCTTTTGCCGAGCGGCTCGAAGTAGCATTAGAACGATGTGACTGATTAGACTTGCAACTAGAAAAAGCATTGCGCAAACGAGAGAAGATTTTGCCAGTTGAAACCGTGTGAGAGTCTTTCCCATCCGGCCGATGCGGCTTAGCCCTAAAGTGATGATGGTTCTGCAGCAGCCTATGCTCCCCCGAAGCAGCTAGACAAGACTTAGCATGCGATCCATCCTTACTGCAGCTCCTAGAAGTAGGCAACAAGGAAACCCAAATGGAGCCCACCCGGAAAGAAGTTGCACCGTTAGGGACTCTGCTAGCTTCTTTCGGAATGCCCGGGAGATTTGAAATTGGAAATTCTTTTGAGTCAAGCAGAACAGATGGTGGCTCATCGGAGAAGAAGGAACAGCTGGAGTTCATTTTGGCAAATGAAACCTGACGACGACGGGCAATTGAAGATCGAGCAAGAGGTTTGTAGAGACGAACCTCCGAAAAAGATTTTCGACCGAGATGGCGAGGACGGATCCAACTTTCTTCTTCTTCACGCTCCCAGAGCCTGAATTCCTTGACCCAATCTGCCCCTCCATCTCGCCAAAGATGGAAGCTAAGATCAAAGTGGCTTGTAAGAAAGCGTTTATGCTGACAGATGAGGAAACCCACTTCCTTATTGGAAACTGAAAATCTAAAGAGCCCATTCCTGATATGATAAACATGAAAACCCGAAGGGGATCCACCCAGACATGCATGAAGCGCCATGCTAACAGAAGCTTCGGTAAGACGGAACGTGAAACGCCGAAAGGCAACAAGCAGAAAGAAAGATTTGAAGGGCGAAGAGGAAGGGTGATGAACATGAGAACCACAGCGATCGAGAACCAGACGTTGAAAAGCCCGACCCCTGGAGAAGTCCCAATCTGCCACCAAATCCGCCAGTGCTACATCGTGTTGAAGCTCTAAGAGGTTCGGTCTAGGACCGAGCATGGGAAAAAAGAGAATCTGAGAAGAGGACGAGAGGAGGAACGAGCTTAGCTGAAAAGCGGAAGAGGCGCCGCCGAGCCACTAGGCCCGCCGCCGGAGCCTTTCATCTTCGACGGAAATCGCCATCGCCACCGCCCGCTATCCCTCCTTTCCCCCTCGTTAGGCCTGCTTCATAGCTTTTATAATATATTTTAATCCTTACATGAATTAGAGAATTACCAGCCGGTAAGCCATGAGTAACATCACCCTTTATGCATCACTAGTAAGGGTCCGTGCTTTGCGATGGAGCTTATTTATTGCTACGATGATAAGAAAATTTTCAGCGAATCTAACTGCCTATAAGCAAAATTCATAGTTTTGTGAGTTTTTTCAGATATCCAAGGGCCTTTGTGTAAATTTCTTAGTTTATGCGTGATTTTTCATAATCTAAGGGGTTTTACGCAAAATTCATACTTCTGCGGAAGATACGAAAATTAAAAGACTGAAATGCAAAAATATTTTTTTCCTTTTTCTTGTTTTTGTATTTTTCTTCTTTTTCTTTTGCTACTCGTGCACTTATGTGGAGGGTTGGAGCACTCCCACGCGGGTCGGCTGGGCGTCGCGCGAGTGAGTGGAGGTAGTTGGAGCCCCATGAATGCATGCTGCAGGTGGTTCCTAGATGGGCGCGCGCGGGGCGACGCGGGAAAAGGAAAGGTGTGATGGACCCGCAGACCATTTGGCCGCTTTATAATAGTTAAGATTGGATCCAACTTGACTTCAATTCATGAGAACAATTAGTTTTCATTTAGCCCAATGGATCGTAAGAATTAACTAGGAATCAAAGCCCAAACCACCACGGGTATTCGGATTAGGAAGCTAATGATTATAACCCTTTTAATTTTCTGTGGGTTATATTAGAGCTATGAAACTTTCCTTTTTCATTTGCTGAAATTCAATACACAACTTAATTGGTTCTAAACAGTCACGCCAAAAAATCCAAATTAAAATCAAACCTCGCTCCCCCTAAACCCAAAGAGGGAGGAGGGAGGAACCAATGCAGCTGGGTGGGAAAGAACTAGAGAAGTCATTTCGATTGATTTGGATAAGAAGTTAGTTAGCTGTATAATGTGTAATCTCCGATGAAAAAGATCATTATGTACACTGTTAGTTGATGATTTATGCACAAGAGTTTGGGTGGGATGGGGAGTAGTAAGGGCTGAGATTTGACGGAAGTGATCGAATGGTTCTAGATTGCACGGATGAGTAAGTGAACACTCAAACTCGTCAATTATATAGTAGGATAGAGTAATTAATCATATCATCTAATAATTATAGTTATATTATAATATTGGCTAGTCAGATGCCCGTGGTTTGCAACTGAACGTTGTCTATTTAAAACATGATATTTATTTAAATACAAATATGATTTTGCAATGATTTTGATTATGAATCCTCATAATGCGTTGGGATCAAGTTATCTTATAGCACAAATGTTTATACTTACAGTTCATAACAATCTTCAAAATGTTTATGTCTAGACCGCCAAAACGATGCAACAAACCTTATTCTTATTTTGAAACACTTATTTACAAAATTGATATCCGCTAATGAACCACAATAAGGCCTCTATAGATTGAATGAAAATCCTATAAAATTACTCTGATGCAAATCATTTATGATGTGCAAGTTACTTCTAGTAAATTACACCATATAGCTAAATATGGACATGAGTAAAATTACTATAATTTTCTGGTGTTTACTGATAAGAAAGTACTGATAATTAAATGCATACATGCAATTAAATATAGTAAAACAATAAAACAGTAAATAAGCATGGAAAATATTACTGAAAGGAAAAACAGTTGCGAATTTCAGATTCCAGAAGTCCTTTTATGGAACAAAAGGGTATTTCTAGAATTTTCAGTGAATCTAACGACCCATATACAAAATTCATAATTTTGCGTGATTTTTCAGAAATCCAAAGGCCTATGCACAAAATTCATAGTGATTTTTCATAAAACCGAGGACCTCTGCGCAAAATTCATGCAAAATATAGAAATTAGAAACTAAAATGCAAAAGTATATTTTTCTTTTTTTCTTTCCTTTCTCGCGCTTTTCTTACTAGCCGATTGGGCTTGGCGCTGATTGCATGGAGCGGCTAGGGTTGCCCTAGCCGCAAGTGTCTCTAGATCGGCGGCAGGCCGGCTTTGCCGCGCAGCGCGTGGGGCGCGCGCGTGCGAGCAACAGAGGGAGGCAGTTGCGTGCAGGTGGAGAGGTGGTTGCCGCTCGCTGCACGTTTGTGGAGGTGGTTGCTACATGGACGGATGGATTCAGATAACTTCACGCTTTATAAGAGCATACATAACGTATGGAACTATGAAACTAGTATTAGATTGACATGTGGCAAAATTGTTTTTTAGAAAAAATACTGCAATCTATAGTACTAGAGATATGACTCTTAGCAAGATAAAAAATATAAAATAATGTATGCTCTACACAATGGACAACTAGCAAACCAAAAAAACAGTATTATTTAATTCGAAGAACTAGTATCCATGCTCAGAACTCATACCTTACTTAGCACTACCACTAGTACTAAAGCAAAAAGATTCTCTTAGACACCTTTTATTTCATAAACTGTGAATGCGCTAATAGTAGAGATAGAGATAGAGATTATTTTAAGCTGTTTTATATAATCGAAACAGGCCTAAAGCCCCAAATCCAAAGGCCCAACTTCCCTGCCTCGACCCCTCACCCATCGGCGTGACGAGAGTGAGGAGCGCCGACCTAGCCCTAGCCCCAGCCCCAGTACCAGCACCAGCACCGTCGCTACCGCGCCGCGCCGCGCCGCTCGCCGGCGAGCAGGCGCGCATCGCTAGCGCCCCATCCACTCGGATCCAGGATCCAGCGATCGCGCTGCTGGACGCCTCTCCGCTCGACTAGCCCCCGACCGCCATCCGCCGACTGGAGTGGCGTCCCGCGTGGCCGTGTCTAGGGCCTCCTCCCCCCCGTCAAGGCTCGCCGTCGCTTGGTTCGTACCTCTGCCTGGGTGATCACTCCCTGTACTGGTTCCGCTACGTGCTCTAGGGTCTTAAACCGAACTGCCGGATCGAACTGGTTGGTCTGTCCTGTTAGGTTCGGTTCGGTTTTGAATTGGCGTAGATCCAGCTAATAAGATCTCCTGTTTTCTGAAGCGAGGGGTTGGTGTAGGGATTCACATTGTGATCATGAATTAAGTCTGACCATAGCCGAGTTTTGCATGTTTGGCAGCATACGAACACTCTACAGTGCGTGCTCCTGCTAGTAATGGTCTAACGGGATTTATCTCATTACTTGATTTTCCTTCCAGCAGGGCACTAGTGAGTATTTCGGTGAGAAGGACTTGGATACAGTTCTAAAATGGCAAATATGAACATAACTGCCATCTTGGAGAAGGTACATTTTACTCTAAATCTATATGTAAACTGTGTATCTGAATTTTGCTATTTACCTATGCTTTGATTTTAATATATTTGTGTCAAACTTGCTTTCAGATGACAGGGAAAGATAAAGACTATAGATATATGGCAACATCTGATTTGCTCAGTGAATTGAACAAAGAGGGTTTCAAAGCTGATCAAGGCATCGAGCCAAAGTTGACTAATACTGTTCTCCAACAACTGGAAGATGCTTCAGGAGATGTCTCTGGTTTAGCTGTTAAATGGTATATAGCCTTTAATTCTGTATGTAGCGCATTCTCCCATTATTAAGAGCAATGTAATCTCATTACTATTCTATTTTGTGTTTCAGCGTCCTTTTTTTGACTTTGTATTAATATATTTTGTTAATGTTGACCATCCACTTCTTCCTGCTAGAATCCGCTGTTGTTTGGATCTTGCTGTCCTTGTAATTTCTGTTAGGAATAATTGCTGTTGTTAAGCAGTCATACTGCCTCGTGGAATTTTCTAGACCTCTTGGATGTTGTTTTATTATAGAAGATGCACTTCTACATCTCTAAGTGCGGTTTTGTCACACCTCAGTAGTTGCACCTTCACACCTTGCATGTACCAAAGCACTTTTATGTTTTAATGTAGAAATTTGATACCCATTTGTTCTGTTCTGTTTTCTTCATTCAGGTGTTCTGTATTTCATGGTTCGCTATATTAACTTGTATTTTTATTTTTTACTTGTCTTGGTTAGCTTGGCTCCACTTGTCAAGAAGGTCGGCGAGGATATGGTGGTGGAGATGACAAATATACTTTGCGATAAATTACTCAATGGAAAGGACCAACATAGAGATACTGCTAGTATTGCTTTGAAGACAATCATTGTGGAAGTTACCACAACATCACTTGCGGAAAAGATTTTGGTGTCCCTTGCCCCGAAGCTGATCACGGGCGCCACTGCTGTAAGTTTTTAATTTGTCTCTCGAATGCTGAAAACATGTTATTCCATATTAATACTGTGTAGTCTGCTGTTAAGACCATATAGTTTGGGTTTTTCATTTTAACTGTACTAATTATACTTTGAATGCACAATGAGTTGTACTGGATAGGTTTGATGTATCTCTTGATCTTGACAGGGAAAAAGTGCTGAAATTAAATGCGAGTGTCTTGATATATTAGGGGATATACTTCATAGATTTGGCAACTTGATCACAAAAGATCATGAGTCCATGCTGGCTGCCCTGTTGTCCCAGTTGAGCTCCAACCAAGCAAGTGTTAGGAAGAAGTCTATTTCTTGCATTGGTAAGCCAAACTCATATTCTGTGCCTTTATAAGTTTTTTTTACTTCTTATTGGTTGCAAATGCTTGTTTTAATGGTGCCTTGATCTTGGTAAGCTATTTCCAATGACTGTTTACTTGCTACTATTCTTTTTCAGCATCACTTGCTGCATGCCTATCTGATGATTTATTAGCCAAGGCAACATTTGAGGTTGTCCAGTTGCTGAAAAACAGAAGTGCAAAGTCTGAAATTGCCCGAACAAATATCCAGATGATTGGTGCTCTAAGGTATATGCTGCAGCTTTCAAATTGCGCATGTAATCCTTGAGTAGTTTTTTAGGAACAGAAATACAGAATGTTCTCATTTGTTTATCTAGGCAACTGAAATTAAGTTTAGTACTGTTTGGTGAGTTGGTAATTCTTATCTGATATGCTGCAATACAGATTTAATTAAATATTTTTTATTTACAGTCGCTCGGTTGGATACCGTTTTGGGCCACACCTTGCTGAAGCTGTTCCTTTGCTCATCAACTATTGCACAAGTGCATCGGAAAATGATGAAGAGCTACGTGAGTACAGCTTGCAGGTGAAAATGATTGTTCTTTCCAACTTTTGATGACCAGTAATTTTCTCTTGTACGACTCTTGATGTTATTTCCATCATGTAGGCCCTCGAGAGTTTTATGCTCAGGTGTCCAAGGGATATATCTCCGTATTGTGAGGGTATTTTAAATCTTGCTTTGGAATATGTAAGCTATGATCCTAATTTCACTGATTGCATGGAGGAGGATACTGACGGTGAAGCTCAAGATGAGGAAGACGATGAGTACGTAATTTATGTTCTTGCAGTATCGAACAATCGATAATTGGGTACCTATTTACTTGATTGAAATGTGCTCAATATTTTTCCAGTGAGAGTGCGAATGAATACACAGATGATGAGGATGCAAGCTGGAAAGTTCGTAGGGCTTCAGCAAAGTGCTTATCTGCAATTATAGTATCTCGTCCTGAAATGTTGTCTAATATGTATCTGGAGGTATATCAACAAAATCAAGTTAAATCAACATACAATAAATTTGAAATATATTCTGGTTGACAGCATGTTTCTGTTTTGCACATGTTTCAGACCGTATATTGTAATGGTGTTTACCAAAATCAATGAAATTAGTACTTATGTTACCTGTTTTCTAATAATGTGAGTGCCTCCATGTAACTTGAAGTTTTTTGGTTTTATACAGGCTTGTCCGAAGTTAATTGAAAGATTTAGGGAAAGAGAGGAGAATGTAAAGGTAATTGCTTGGTATGGATTATTTCAGCATTTGAGTGGTCTTACTGTTTATCAATCTCAGTAAGCTTCTCTATGGTTCTAGATGGATATCTTTAACACTTTTATTGAGTTGCTACGCCAAACTGGTAACATGACAAAAGGGCAAGGTGACATTGATGAGTCTAGGTAAGTCCATTCTTCTCTTTGCATAATTTTTTGTCAGCGTTTCATTGATTCTACTTTAAGTTATAGCACATCTGATGAGGTTGGTTATTCAATTACTTTTACATACTTCGACTTGATCCTACCATGGTTAAAGCACTGAGCACATGTGGCTAACCATTTTGCTTTGCAGCCCTAGATGGTTGCTGAAGCAAGAAGTGCCTAAAGTTGTGAAGTCTATCAATAGACAACTGCGTGAAAAATCAATCAAGACAAAGGTTAGATACTCAAACTTGACTATCTTGCAAATGATGTTTGTTGACTCGGTTCTGGTTTATGATTTTATCTATATTTTCAGGTTGGATCATTCTCCGTATTGAAGGAGCTTGTTGTTGTACTGCCAGACTGTCTTTCTGATCATATTGGATCGCTTGTTCCTGGGATTGAGAAGTCTTTGAATGTTAGTGATTCCCATTTGCTAAAATATTTCTATGAAGGACATATGCTTGTTGTTTTTAAGCTATTATCTCTTTGATAGGACAAGTCGTCTACCTCCAACTTGAAGATTGAAGCCCTTGTATTTACGAGACTTGTTATGGCTTCACATTCCCCTTCTGTGTTTCATCCATACATACAGGTACTATAACATTTATCTTTAATCACTTATGGCATTTGCCATCATTGTTGTATTAATCACAAAATTCAAATTCCAGGCACTTTCTGGACCAATATTATCTACTATTGGAGACAGGTATTACAAAGTCACTGCTGAGGCTTTAAGAGTGTGTGGAGAGCTAGTCCGTGTGCTTCGTCCAAATTTTCAGGTCAGCCTTGTATCCCATATGTTACTGACAAAACACCAGTTATTCAGTTTTTTCAAGCCTTTGTTTGTTTATTTGTTTGTTTTACAGACACGCTCCTTAGATTACAGGCCATATATTGGCCCAATCTATATGCCATATTGGCCCGCTTGGCTAATCAGGATCAGGATCAGGTTTAGCTAAATTTACACCTTGCTCCCTTGACCTTCCATTTCTTTCTCTTATCAGTGCCCCTTATGAAAGTTTCTGTTTCAGGAGGTTAAAGAGTGTGCCATATCTTGCATGAGCCTTGTGGTATCCACGTTTGGTGATGGTCTTCAAAGGGAACTGCCAGCATGCCTTCCCATTCTTGTTGATAGGATGGGCAATGAAATTACTAGACTTACAGCAGTTAAGGTAAGGTATCAACTGCAGCCCTGTATTGAAAGCATAACCTTGTTAATCCTCTTATCGATTCATTACTTATGAGCATTACCTGTTTTGTGTAATGACTCGTGAGTCGTGACTTTTTGAATCTCAATTTGAAGATTTTAATGGGAATCTTAGTTCAAACTTCAATAAGTCTCTGAACCTCCACCCAAAGCGTATTGATATTCTGTCAACGATGCTAAAAGAACTGCCATTGTTTTGATCAGTACTGGCTTTATCTTGATGGATTGCTCGAAAGAGGTTACTCTGTGATCGGTCATCGGTTCATAGCGATTTAAAACTTGGCTAGAATATAATTTACCAATCTAGTTGCATGAGTCATGTTGTGTCGTCTGAGTTTGACTGTTATACATTATACCCTGCCTTTGTATGAAAACTAGAGGTTGTTTTATATGGAATTTTCTCTTTTGATTGCTCTATTGGCCTGTACATTTTTATCAAGTACCTTTTTTTGTTCTGTTGATCTATTCTGGTATTGTATACAAAACATTTGTTCCTTTACAGGCATTTGCAGTGATTGCCAAATCACCTCTTCGTATTGATCTTTCATGTGTCCTAGACCATGTCATTTCTGAGCTCACAGCTTTCCTTCGAAAGGTAAAGATGTATTGTACATTGTTTCCCTCGAATTTCTACGATGAAAAAGATATCAATCTTGTAGGCTAATGTTTTATTTGACGTCCATTTCCCCACAGGCCAACAGAGCTCTTAGGCAGGCAACATTGGGAACACTAAATTCTCTTGTTGTTGCATATGGTGGTCAAATTGGATCATCCTCATATGAAACTATTATTGCTGAACTGTCTACCCTCATAAGGTTTGCTATAACTCATGATTCATGAATCCTGCATGGCTGCATTTGATGGCTACCATGTCGACTGGTATTGATCTATTTAATTTGGCAGTGACATGGATCTGCATATGACTGCTCTTGCACTGGAGCTTTGTTGCACGATCATGGCCGATAGAAAATCTGTACAAAATGTTGGTTTGGCAGTGAGATACAAGGTTTTACCACAGGCCCTTATTTTGATCAGGAGTGCTCTCTTGCAAGGGCAGGCTCTACAGGTATTTTTTCATTTATAATTTGACTTCTTAAGCTGCAAGTTGAAACTGACATACGATATTACTGCTACAGGCACTGCAGAGATTTTTTGCTTCCCTGGTCCAGTCTGCAATACAAGTTTGACACTTTGTTGGATTCTCTTATTTCTACTGCTAAACCATCACAGTCAGGTGGACTTGCAAAGCAGGCACTGTCTTCCATTGCGCAGTGCGTTGCTGTGCTATGCTTAGCTGCTGGGGATCAGAAGTGCGCCTCAACTATTGAAATGCTTAAGGGCATTTTAAAAGATGACAGTGCTACTAATTCTGTAAGGCTTGCTTATTCCTTATCACATATGTGTTGTTCAAACTTAATCATATGCCTTATTTGCATTTATGTAATACCTCTGGTATTCCATAATATATACCACTTATTTTGCTAATCCATACCTTCGAAATCCATATTCACTTATTTTGTTGTATGCACTGTTTTCAACATATCTTGGCAATCCTTTTGAGTTAGTTGTGCATTTTATCATTTATGGACATCTTTTTATGTAGATAGTATTTTTCTCTATAGTATTGTGAAATTAGCATACTACATGCTCTCTCTCTACTCGTTTCCTATGGCCTGACCATTTTGTAAAATGCCAGTTTGCTAAATTGGCACCACTCATGTTTATTTTTGCAATCTAGCCTCGATCAATCTAAACTCTTGTATGGTAATCAGATGCTGCAAACTTGGTTAGTGCACTGAAAACCAATGCTTCTGAGTTCTGTTTTGTGACCATGCTGATGTGGGTGTTTATGATCATGGATTGTCAAAGTTTCTTGTCATCTTTGTTTACAAGGTCTGAAATAGCAATCTGTGTACGTGAATGTAACACTAGCATACTTTTTAGCCTCTTATGATGCAGGACTAGAGGTAGAGGCGCATGAACTATGGTTGGACCATCCACTGTCTTGTCTTTGATCTGGTGGCTGGCGATTTGGCCACACCAGTTAATTAATGGAGCTCTGTTTCCATTAAAAACCTAAACTATTGTATGGTAACTGGGCTTATAGTCCTTGATATTATGTGCTTGTTTGATGCTTAGCCACGTTGGTCTCCATCAAAATATTAGTATCCTCTATTTATTGATGTCATGAATTCAGATTTAACTCAAATGTGGCCTGTATCATTCATTCTCTTTATTGTCTGTTGATTACCTGCTACCATTGTTTGGCAGGCTAAACAGCACATGGCCTTGTTATGTTTGGGAGAAATTGGAAGAAGGAAGGACCTCAGCAATCATGCTCAAATTGAGAATATTGTCATCGAGTCATTTCAGTCGCCTTTTGAGGAGATCAAGTCTGCAGCATCATATGCTCTTGGAAACATTGCTGTTGGGAATTTATCCAAGTATTTGCCGTTTATCTTGAATCAGATCGACAATCAACAGAGGAGACAGTATCTGTTGCTTCATTCACTGAAAGAGGTGTGTTCTTGCCAGAATTTGGTTTGTAAAGTGTATTTTCCATATATTTGTTACTTAATTCTTACCTAATACTTAAAACCACTCAGGTAATCGCACGACAGTCTGTTGACCATACCGGTCAGAGTGAGCTCCAGGATTCAAACATTGAGAAGATTTTGGCATTGCTCTTTAATCACTGTGAAAGTGAGGAGGAGGGAGTTCGGAATGTAGTTGCAGAGTGCTTAGGCAAAATTGCTCTTATTGAACCTAGGAAATTAATCCCTGCTCTGAAGGTGCGGCATGTTCATGGCTAGCTAAGCTATTTTCTTGTCTTTGTGCTCTTGCAGACATTTTATGATTAAAGGCCTAATGGTTCATGTCTTATCTTTTCACTAGGAACGTACATCTAGTCCAGCAGCAAACACAAGAGCTACAGTTGCCATTGCTATAAAATATTCCATTGTTGAACGCCCTGGAAAAATAGATGAAATCATGTACCCCGAGATATCTACCTTCCTGATGTTGATTAAAGACAGCGACAGGGTATTAACACTTGACAAAGTTTTGCATTATCACTTTATGCTGTCTTGATGTGTTGTTCAGTGTTCACAGTTTCCTTTTGCATTTTGCAGCATGTGAGGCGTGCAGCTGTCCTGGCTTTGAGTACAGCTGCGCACAACAAGCCAAATTTGATTAAAGGCCTTCTTCCTGAATTATTGCCTCTTTGTATGACCAGACTGTTGTTAAGGTATTTTTGTTATTGATCTCTTGTTTTGCTTTGAGCTGGGATGGGAAAGTTATATACAGCACATCCTTCTTCAAAATTTTACAGTAAAGTCCATCTGTTATACCTCTTGTAAGCAATGATTTGTTTCCATGCAGCAAGAATTGATCAGAACAGTTGACCTTGGGCCTTTCAAGCATGTTGTAGATGACGGTCTTGAACTCAGGAAAGCTGCCTTTGAATGTGTGGATACATTGCTGGATAGTTGTCTTGATCAAGTGAACCCGTCATCTTTTATTGTTCCTTTCCTCCTATCTGGTTTGGGTGGTGAGTACAGTTACTCTAAATAATTTGGCACTTAACTGCACATTCCATTTAATTCGCCGTAACAATATAGAGGTTTTGATGGTTATAATCTAAGACAATGCACGATGCACACAAGTAAATCATGTGTATTTTGTTTACTATTCACCATTGTTCTTTTTTTACTTGTCTGGTGGTCTTACTGCGCTGTTTTATGTAGATCATTATGATGTAAAAATGCCTTGCCATCTGATTCTCTCCAAACTAGCAGACAAGTGTCCTTCTGCTGTTCTTGCAGGTATGTTTAATTTATGACCTTTCAGGGCTTCATAGGTCACGAATGCCCCTGCTAATATTTTACTGTGCTGTTTCAGTCTTGGACTCATTGGTCGAACCTATTGAGAAAACTATAAATCACAGACCCAAGGGTGATGCAGTGAAGCAGGAGGTTGATCGAAATGAAGACATGATTCGAAGTGCCCTAAGAGCAATCGCAGCTTTGAGCCGCATAAGGTCAGGCTTCATGCCGCCCTGCTCAGTTTACATGCATTTCTGGTTTAGCCAGAATTTTACCTGTGATGCCACCTTTCCCGTTCCAAATCACCACATCTTTATTCTTGGCCCTTGAAAGTGGTAACTGGAAAGAAAAAAATAGCTCATTCACTTGCATTATAACAATTCCAGTGACATATATATATATATTCTAATTTTGGTATTTACCTTGTTCTGATATTTTTAATTACCATCTGCAGTGGTAGTGATTACAGCATGAGGTTCAAGAATTTGATGAACAAGATAATGGCCTCCCCTCCACTTGCTGACAAGTACAACTCAGTGCGCAGCGAATAGACCTGAACGCTTCTGTATAAGGTAGAGAATAGTTGAAACCGACTTGGTAGTCGTACTTGTGCCTGCCTATTCTGAGGTGAAGATTCAACCCTGCATCGCTCTAGATTGATCTCAATCTCGTGAAGACTACATGTTTCTGGGGAGCTACCTTGAAACTGTGAGTGATACCGCTCAGAGGTTTCTACTTTTATTATCCCTGATGGTTTAGAGGTGGAGAGAAAAATACTTGAAGACAGGTTTTGGGATGAAACGGCCGGTTGAATGCTAGGCTTTTTGTTCTGTACAAAATATGGTTGCAGTTCGCTTGATTGAGTAAAGGTTGGTAGTATTGAGGCCTTCTCGCGCCTAATTTGCATTGCATTGCATTGCTGATGATTGCGCCAATCTCTTGATGCTGTGGTATCGATCGCTCAACACGCACACCCTCTGCTTTCTCGTCCAGCTCCAGCCATCATCATCCTACTGTGAATCCTTGTCTGTGCTGCATCTTAGTTGCAACATGTCTCGAGCCCTGCGTCAAATGTGGCCTCCCTCTGAAACCACTAGAAATGAGGGAAAGGTCTCATCTCAGTTCATCTTGATCGTATCGATGCCCTTGCCTCTGATTCAATTGCACACGACCCTTTAGGTACCAATGCCAGTTAGGCAGTCACCTGCTCGTCATCTACTGATCTGCAGTTCAGCGTTACTCTACCGGTTCTGTACATATTGTAAGTTGTTTGAAATTGTTAAAAATCAAACCTATCTTATTTTGACTTTTTTTTAAATATGTCAACCAATAAATATCAAATTAGGTTATTAAATGTATTACATAATTGATGTATTTTAATTTTAAACTCAATTAAAATTAGAAGAAAAAAATAAACGACTCCCGTGCAGTTTGGGCTTGTCGGTTGTCGCACTCTGACTCTCGTTTCTAATAAGTTTATGTATAATTTGATTTATACCATTATAATTTCGTGATTTTGGAGAATGTGATTACAATTCACTATTTAGATTTATGTCATTTTGGAATTTTAGTTCTCTGAAATGCAATCACATATTTCAGAATTTTTTAAAATTTTAATGGTATATTCCGGAATTTTTTAAATTGTAACGATATAGTTCGAGTTTTCTGAAATTGTAATGCCATCTGATATTTCTTTAAAATCACAAAATTATAATAGTATATTTATAATTTCCTCAAAGTTTTAACCATAAATAACCAAACAACCTCGCGCGTGTCGCGACTGCCCACGCCGCGGAATGAGATCCTCTGACTTGAAGCGTCTGACCGTTTCTCAGCAGTCAAGAAATAACACCACGCATTCTAATCCAATGGCTGCAGCTTTTTCATCTGTTTTTTTACTCCGGCGCACTGCACGAGAATAGCTGCAAATACTTAGTGTTTTTATTTTGTACACTTTTGATGCTAAATATTAACTATAATTTATATTATAATAAATTATGAATATGTGAAAATGATTTTGAAATAAACAACTTATATTATTTTTAAGATAAATAGACTTATATTACTTTAGAAATAATAAAATTAGTGTATAATATTTTGTTAGTAATCCTGTTCATGCTTTAATATTTTCTAACATTTCTATAATTATACCATGTTCATGTTTTAGCTAAGTCCATATATTAAGAATCTCTAGATATAACTAGCACATAAAATATTGTTTATTGCTATTAAATTATATCAAATACTGTAAATTAATTAAAAATAAAATTATAAAGGTATAGGTAATATATAGCTTAATAAATATTAATGGGGCAAAACTTGTTAGAATTTTGGAACAAAAAATGGAAAAGTGAAATATATTGATAATGTCGAAAAACTATTGATTATTTAATTTTAAAATAATATAAGTTTATTTATCTTTAAAATTATTTCACTTATTCACAATTTATTATAATATAATAAATTATTGTTAATATTTAGCATCAAGTGCAAAATAAAATGCTGAGTATTTTTATCTACATGCGATGAGCAGACACCAGAAAAAAACAGTTGAAATATTGCAGCCGTTGGATTGGAACGTGCGGTGCTGATTTCTTGAATGCAGAGACGTCGGCCTGCTTGAAGTAGACGATCTCGTTCCCCACGCCACACGCTTCTGGGCTGCTGTCTCCTCAGTCCTCCCGCCTCAGCCGCCGCCGCCGCCGCCTCATCCTCAGCGATTCCCTCGACCAGTGCCACGCGGCCTCGCCCGGGAACCCCTAGCGTAGCACCGCGCTCTCACTCGCCTTGCGCCACCGGAGGGTATCCCGGCTGCTCCCCGCGCGAATCGCAGATCGCGATTCGCGATAGGGTTTCGCCATCTCGAGGGCTGGTCCGCCGTGGCTGGTCCCTGCGACGCCGCGCCGCGCGGATTCGCGAGGTAAAGTGGGACACTACGAGTGGCCGTGTTCCTCGTTTCTATTCAGTTGACAGGGTTGTTCCCCTTCTGCGTGGGATTCCCCTCGTGTATTCCCTTCTGGTATTCAAATTTCACGCTTTTTAGATGCATACAACTTTTTAGATTTTCGTGCAGATTGCATGTATGCGAATTCAAGTGATACCTTATCGTAATGTACCTTCGAACTTGAATGCTTAATTCTATATATTATTTTAATAATTTCTAATTAAAATCTTAAGGGTAAGTTTTTATGGTGTTGTCCAGTTGCTGCGACAACATATTCTGCTAAGTCCAGTGGCTCCATCTCTGATTCTTCCATGTCCACTATCAATCTACACAAAATTTAATACAAATAGTTTGATTTTCAATTCCCCAAATAGGTTATCTATAATTTCTTATACAAAATCGTTAGCCAACTGAAAATAATACGGAATTATCTATATGTACGTTGGTAAAAGGATTGGAGATTTGGAGTTGGTTTAATATATTCTCGGAATTGCCTATAGCGCGGTGGATGGAATGCTAAGAAGGCGAAGGGAAGCCTGCCTGATTTAATAAAGTGGATGCCTGTCTTTTAGGGGAAAAGAGCTATAAACACAAAATGGGAAACTTGAGTGCTACGAAAAATATGATATTTAACATGAGATGATTAGTCGTGTGAAATCAGTGGGACATTCCTTGAAGGTCCAATAAGTGGTGGCAGTGTGGCGGTTTTTGTTGGCTTTGCTCGTGGTGTATCATGTCTCTTACAGGACACTAGAAAATCTGCACATGAAATCTGAAAGATCACGAGAACGTTGCAGTAACATCAGTGCTGAATATCAGAAATGGATCATGGCCGTTATGCTCCACAGCATGGATGGGAGGACAACAGTGTAATTGAAGCCTTTCCTTTTATAGCTATCAAGGAATAGCAGATTGTTGGCCGCGTGGTTGGCCAGCATTATGTTGTAAAGAAAGTGAAGAAGGAGCCGTTGCTTAAATGGAATGGGTTTACCTGCCTGTTCTGTAGACTAGTTGCTGACTCGACTTCTGTTGAATCTACAGGCACTGGATGGGTATGGTGTCATCAATGGCCCAGATTATAGGTAACTCAATAAGCTATTCTGGTGGTATAGGCTAGCTGTTTTATTCATCTGTATCTTCAATTCTATTTAACTTATATCTGAAGTGGACTCGGCTATATTTTATTTGGGGTAGGGTAGCTGCAATTTTTTCCATTTTGATCTGTTAACTTGCATGTTCACTTTAATGTTCTTTGTTTATTACCATGTTTTCTACAATCAACTAAATTTGCAGGTCTAGTAGATCCTACAATGGTAGGAGATTTGTGGACGATGGCTTTCCAGGAGATTCATATGGAAGGGATGCATTCTATCAGGATGCACATGATAAAAATATGTATCCACCTGCACCCTCTGCCGGCAACATGTCGTCTCAGCCTCGAAGATTACTTGATGAAGAATACTCAACTGCCAGAGATTACAGAAGGCATGACACTTATTATTGCAATGATGGAAATCATCATTAGTTTTTGAATCCTATGGAGGAGTTGATAGACTCCATGATAAATTGATAATTATCATGCTGATGATCACTACTATGAATCTGGTAGTTACTGTGATTTTGTTTTGATAGGAATAAAAGAATTGGGAGTAGAGACCGTGCGGAGTTTCATGGTGACTTTGGAAGAACAGTACCACAGCTCTCACCAAAGCAGAGAGGATAGCTATGAGAGAGATCATGATTATGAGCATTACAGCTATGGTTCAGACCATGAGAAACACAGGAGAGATGACAGTTGGAGAAGGCGTGATTTATGTGAGAGTGCACACGAAAAAAGAGGGTTCAGTCATGAAAGAGACAGAAGTCCATATATGCACCATAGCCGTTCTCGGTCCCGTGGGCATGATGACCAATCAAGATCTCAGTCTAGATCAAGATCACCTCGTGGCAAAAGTCGTCAGAACCAAAGAGATGGCTTTTATGATGACAATTGCTTTGGCAGAAGAAGAGAATATGACTGGGATGAAAGAAGGCATGGTGATTTAGTGGTATTTCCCTTTAGGCCTTTACTTTGTAGATAAATGCATGCGTACAATTTGTGTTTTGAACTGAAGAAACTAATAACATTTCCTTTCATGCTTGTAGGCACCATCTGCCACTGTTGTTGTTAAGGGTCTGTCCCAGAAGACTAATGAAGATGACCTGAACCAGATTCTTGTACAAGTTCTCTTCATAAACTGTTAAACTGGTTGAAAGTGTATTGTCTGGTTCATTTTAATCATTTGGAGTCTGATATCTTTTAGGCTGATTGGGGCCCTCTTCGTAGTGTGCGTGTAATTAAGGAACGATCTTCTGGCATGTCTCGGGGATTTGCTTTTATCGACTTTCCTACTGTGGTACTAACTGTAAAATATATGTTCTTTACCCATTTAGACTGTCATGTACTGTTATGCTCAGAAATTTTGGTGTACTCTAGGAAGCTGCCCGCAGAATGGAAGGTACTGTGGACAATGGCCTATCCATTGATGGTAGAAAGGTATTTTGTCAGTACAGGTATGTGCCCTTTTCAGTTTTATAATATTTCAAATCTCCACTTATATTCACCAGTTGATATGTATGTAACATGTTGTGTTTACTGTCGCCTTTATACAGTAGCTGTTAAAGTGTTTAATTAGTGTACTTTGGGTGATACTGAATCATTCAGTGTGAACTACAAAATTGCAGCATATTGGTTTCATATCCATAAGAATTCCTTTTTGTGGAACTGTTGTTTTCTTTACTGGGAATCATCATGTCATAATAATCTTCACTAGAGCCTCTCCATGTACCAAATTCTTGTGTGATTGCCTTTTTTTATCTCACTTGTCGACATTTTCTGCTTAAGGTGTTTCTGATATGGTGACATCCTGCAATGAAAACAGCTAATCTGAATTTTTCTGTTCTTATTTTCGATGTTTTCTGTGTATTTTGTGTCTAATGTGTATATTGTTACTTGCATCATGCTCGCTATTGCATAAGAGCACATTAAGGAAAACAATTTGCATGCATTTAACCTTTTTCAAAATATACATGTATATTTGCTTCCATTAATTATTGCTGGCACCTTCTGTACTGCAGTAGTAAACCAACTAGTGGGATGAGTGAGCCTTCTCATGGGGAAGAAAATTTACAAGATATACCTATGGGCACAGGACTGCTGCACCGTGTGATTGGATATGTACTTTATGCGGATGTATGAACTTTGCTCGCAGAACTTCTTGTTTTCAGGTATGTTTTGCACTATTATTGCCAATATAAGTCTGTTCTTTATCAAAAGCCGTTTCATTTATTTTCTTAAGAAGTTTGTAGTGTAATCTTTTCACTTTTTGAATTGTAAATTCCAAAACCTGCAATCTAGCATGCTACAATACACCCTAAACCCTAAACTACTATACACATAAATGAACTGTCACATGCAAAAATGCATTTATGTCGGTATATTTTTACTAAAATAATTATAAAAACAAATTGTTATGTTGTGTATGATGAACTGTGGTTACGTCCAAAAAGCATGGGGGTTGTAGCATTTCTCGGTAACTAACTATAAGTTTATTTGTTGAGCTCATAATTCTTTTCCTCTCTAATTGCATGTTGTATTCTCATAGTGCAATGAACCACGGACTGAGGATTCTCTTCCAGCTGATCCAACAGGTTCCACCCCACATCATTTAAAAAGGGGATCTGAACTAGGCAAGTTATTGTGCTTTCATTGTGGGATTTGTGAACTGTG